>CM050528.1:4491688-4996688 GCA_027563665.1 Antrozous pallidus
ATTACGTGTAATACCCAGCACAGTCCTGTAACCAAGCATTAATATTTCGGCTGCAGACCTGGACAGTATAGGGCAGTGGTCAGCAAACTTGTTAGTCCACAGAGCCAAATATCAACAGTACAACGATTGAAATTTCTTTGGAGAGCCAAATCTTTTAAACTTCTAACGCCACTTCTTCAAAACAGACTCACCCAGGTCATGGTATTTTGTGGAAGAGCCACACTCAAGGGGCCAAAGAGCCGCATGTGGCTCACGGGCCACAGTTTGCCGACCATGGGTATAGGGGATCGAGAAGACTAAGGTATAGTAGAAATGCAGCTAAGGCCTGTGAGTGTGTCCTGTTGACCCAATAATGACCAAAGAGGCCTTATGTAAGGTGATTTGTCAACTTTTTTTTTTTGGGGGGGGGGTCCCTCTACCCCATGAAATCATGGGGTTGGGACGAGGGAGATGGTAAAGTTAAGTGTCTGCCTGTCTGTCCCCCACTGTGGAAGCTGAAGGTACTAGAGGCTCCTTCCCTGGTACAGCTCTTCCCACGGGCCGCGCAGCTAGAGATGACCACAGGACTTTGAAAACTGAGCAAATGGAAATGAAGCAAATGTATGAGGACACGGGTGGTGGGAGCAATACTGTGCTGACAGCTTTCTGCCTTTTCTGACTGTGGCGTTAGGCAAGTTACTTCAAAATGGGTGCTTTAGAGCACCAGCCTCAAGAGTCTCAACCCTGAGACTTGGGGGGGGAACTTTTGGGGACCACCTCCTGCTTTCCTGGTCCGATACGAGCTGCCTGGGATGCTGGGGGAAGAGAACTGGGTGAGAATAGAGCCATCAGAGAGGGAAGCCGAGCTGAGAGTGGAGAAAGACGAGTTATTGTGTGAGCACCGGGATCTAGCCATGCCCGTACTGAGGTGCCCCCACCAAGTGCCGGGCAAAGAATGTCCCTCTGATGAGATCCCCGGACTTTTTAATACTTGTCCTTATTTGTTTTACTTCAGGGTTTTTTTTTTTCTTTCTTTTCTTTCTTTCTTTCTTCTTTCTTTCTTTCTTTCTTTCTTTCTTTCTTTCTTTCTTTCTTTCTTTTTGTCACTATCTGGAAAACACCAGACTAATAAATTCAATCATTTATAAATTCCAAGAGACTTGTAAGCTTTTTTAAAAATTCTACTAGGGAAAGAATTCTCTGCTTCTATTTTGTTTTCTGCCAAGTTTAGGGTCTTCAGAGACGTCTGGGGCAGAGAATGCAAAGCAAAGATGTGGGAAATACAGATCTTCCAGCTCCCAGGTGGAGTTCCCGCCTCCCAGCTAATTCTCCCACAGGGTGTGGGAGCCACGCTTTTGCATTCACCTTTTAGGGCGCCTCTACAGGGAAGCTTGGAGAGCCCGCTGTGTGCCAGGCCTGGTGCTCAGGCGCGTAGAGGCACCATCTTCTGGAAGCTCACGCCAACTTTGCGGGATGGGACTGCCGCTCCCCGCTTCGCAGATTTAGAAATCAAGGCTCTGGCTCAGTCACGTGTCCCATTCCAGGTCCCCAGTGTGTAACAGGTGGAGGCAACACTTGAACCGAGATTTCCCTTCTCCAGAGCCCGTGGGTCGTAGCCAGTAAACGAACCTACTCCAGAGGTCTTGACATCTGATGACCACTTGGCAGGTCTTAGGCCCGGGGCTGACACCATCTCGATTATTTCTTGAGTCCTCCCATCATGTCTTAATTGTCAGACCTTCCTCCTGAAGGAGAAACAGACCCGGATACTGGACCTTAATCACACAAAGGTTAGTGGAGACGCGGGACTGGAACTCGGGGTCTCCATGCAGCCTGGCTCTCCCGGAGACAGGGGCTGTCACTGGGCCGCTTGCTCCCGCACTTGCACACTTCCACGCCGGGGATCTCATCAGAGGGACATTCTTTGCCCGGCACTTGGTGGGGGTAAGTCCCTCCGGGTCCAGACCCTCGCCCCAAGCCCTGTGCAACGGGGGAAGCCAAGGGAGCAGTGCCCGATGGAGCCTAGGCATCTGGCCTGGGGTGGTCCGCTGCGCGGCAGGCGGCGGCGCTGAACTCAGAACGGCGAGCGCTCCAGCCCGGCCGGACGGGTGCGGAGGGGGTGGGCGCGATGCCGGGAACAGCGGCCGGCTCAGGGGCGCGAGGCGGGGCTCGCGGGGCGGGGGCGCGGCGCGTGCGCGGCGGCGGTGGGCTTCGCGGCGGCGGCGCGCGTGCGCGTGCGCGGTGAGGGGCGGTAGGGGCTGCCGCGGCGGCGCGCGGCACGGCGGGAACATGGCGCGCGGAGCCGGCGCGCGCTCCTAGCTGGCGGGACCGTTAGCTCGAGGCGGACGCGGCCGGGCCCCGTGGGGATGGAGCAGTCGCCGCCGCCAGCGCTCGAGCCAACCCCGGGGCCGACTCCGGCGCGGAGCCGGAGGCGGCGAGAGCCTGAATCGCCGCCGGCGCCGGTGAGTGCGCGAAGGGCGCGGGCCGGGAGACTTTCTTTGTGAAACTCCGTCGGTGGGAGCCCGGCCGGGCCTCGGCGGCTGGCGAGCGCCCGCGAGGCGGAACCCGGCCCGCCGGACGGGGTTCGATCCTCGCCTTGCATCCTCGGGCGGCGGGGACCGGCCTGTCGCCTGTCCGCCTCAGTTTTCGCGGGAGTGTGCGCGCGCGCGCCGGTTCTGGGGGCGCGGTATACAGTCGGCGCCTAATGCGCGCGGCGTCTCCGCCTCACCCTCGTCCTTGTGGGGCGGCGGGCCCCTACCCGAAGCCCATCGGAGAGGAAGGCGGCGGCCGCCGGGAGACAGGTGTCCGCGCAGTCGCGGGAGGCTCAGGTGCAGACAGCCCCCGGGTGGGATCCCCGAGAGTGAGCCGTCCGTCCCGGGAAGGAAGCCAGTCTGTCGGGGGCTTAGAACGACGTGATCGGGGAATGCCTCCCATGCACCCCGGCTTCGGGGCGTGTTGGGGGTGTTGGTTTGGGAGAAGGATGCTGCGTGAAGTGGACTTTGGAGGTGTGGCGTCTTGCTGGACGGGGTGGGATGGCCCTGAGCCTCGGGTTCTCAAAAACAGCGGGGCTGTGGGGGCCGCTTGGTGAAAACTGATGAAAAAACAGGCATCGCGACGACTCACTCCAAGCCGAGGTCTCTTCAAGGCTTATTATTATTATTAAAATGTATTTTATTGATTTTTTTTTTCAGAGAGGAAGGGAGAGGGAGAGAGAGTTAGAAACATCGGATCAGCTGCCTCCTGCACCCCCCCCCCCCACTGGGGATGTGCCCGCAACCAAGGTACATGACCTTGACCGGAACCGAACCTGGGACCCTTCAGTCCGCAGGCCGACGCTCTATCCACTGAGCCAAACCGGTTTCGGCCAGATTTTGGCTTTTAAGCAAAGTTGTCATCATCAGGCTCCGTGGGCAGAGAGACCTGTTGTGTTGATGGGTCACCGTGGCATCCTGGGTGCCAGGGGCAGTGCCTGGCACATGGTACACGGTCAGTAAATATTTGTAAGCAAGACTAAATAGCTCTTGAGACGTTTTGACGTTAATGACTGTCAGGTTACTGTAGAACGTGACATTGACCAGGTACAAACATAACTTTTGCGACTGTTGCTAATGCCTTGTTTTCAGTGTGTTGTAGGCAAAGCAGGGTATGCTTTGCTTCGGATAAGCCATCAGCTGTGAGTACCCTAGCTAGGTTAACACGAATTTGGAAACAAAATTCTGAACAGAAAAAAAATGCGTGGTTCTTTCTCTCCATCATTTGGGAACACTAGGCTTATAAGGATTTTGTTTTCGTTGAGGCAGGTAAATATTTACATTTTCATCAAAGCAAATCTGAATGACTGTTTATTCAGAACAGTTGGAAATTTGCTTAAACCTCTGAGTATTTGTCCTCTGCATGTGCTATTTTGAAATTGAGACTTATGTTTAGTTCGGAGCCAATGCTAAAATAGAATTGTTTGAGTGAAAGTGATTTGATATTTCAGGCGCTGGTTTTTCGTGTTTTTAAAACTTCAGTGGTTGATTTCATTTTATTAGTTTATTTTTGTTCACTGACAAACTTTGAATGTGGAGGATGACAAGACTTTAGGAGTTGAGATTGTATTTGAACAGTATTGAAAATTAGTTGCTTTATTGTCTCAGTGTGGCATTTTTATAGTTTGTTTGGATGTTATTTTTCAATTTTTAAAATTGAGTTATAATTGAAGATAATAGTTTCAGGTGTACAACATCATAATTTGATAGTTGATGTTACAAAAAGATCACTACAGTAAGTAGTAAACATCACCACATAGTTACGCATTTTTTTCCTGTGTTGAGAACTTTTAAGATATACTCTCTTAACTACCTTTTATATAATACAGTTACCACGTGGTACATCACATCCCCATCACTGACTTTAAAAAAAAGTGTCTTTAAAAAACCTAGCGTTCTTGAGATGTAATTCACTTACAATAAGATTAATGTCTTACTGTACAGTTCCTGGTTATGGTATACTCAGTATGTGTCCCAACATCACCATTATCTACTTCTAGAGCATGTTCATCACCTCACAAAGAAATCCTGTGCCCATTAACATTCCTTGCCTTTCTCTCAGCCTCTGGCAATAACTAACCTACTTTCTGTCTCTGAATTTAACTACTGTGGACATTTTACATAACGTAACTTTGTTTCTTTTGTGACCGGTTTCTTTTACTTAGCATAGTGTTTGCTTTCTGTGGCTGTGTAACATATATCAGCACCCCATTCCTTTTTATTGCTGAATAGTATTTCGTTAGAAGGATATACCACATTTTGTTTGTCTGTTCATCTGTTGGTAGACATGTGAACTTTTCCTACTTTTTGGTCATACTTGCCTTTTGGTATCTGCGGGGGTTTGATTCCAGAACCACTCCCAGTAACAAGACCCAGGAGGCTCAGGTCCCTTAAATAAAGTGGTATAGTATTTGCATATAACCTATACACATCCTCCTGTATACATTAAATCATCTCTAGGTTACTTATGATGCCTAACATAATCTAAATGCTATATAAATAACTGTTACACTGTGCTGTTTAGGAAATAATGACAAGAAAAATCAAGTCTGTATGTTCAGGCAAGCATCATAGGATTAACTACATGATACACATTAGCAACAATGTAACTTTTTCAATCCTGGATGTAGAACCTGTGGATACAGAAGGCCTCCTGTATTATGAATAATGCTGCAATAAACATTTATGTACAAGTTTTAGTGTGGGCATATGTTTTAATTTCTCTTGGGGATATCCCAATTGGTGGGTCACATGATAAATCTATTTTAACCATTTGAGGAGCTTATGAACTTTATTTTTTAAAGGCACTGCATCATTTTACATTCCCACTAGGAATGTGTGAGGGTTTCAATTTCTTTCCATTATTGCCAATACCTGTTATTTTCTGTCTTTTTAATGTTCGCTAGCCTAGTAGGTGAAAATGGCATCTCATTGCAGCTTTGACTTGCATTTCCCCGATGACTAATGATGCTAGGCATACTTTTTTGTGCTTATTGGCCACTTACGTATTTCTTTGGAGAAATGTCTATTCAAATCCCTGTCCATTTTGGGGGGCTGGGATTCCTTTTTTTTAAAATCCTCACCTGAGGATGTTTTTTCATTAATTTTTAGAGAATAGAAGAGAGAGGGAAAGACAGAAACATCAGTGTGAGAGAGAGACATTGATTGGTTGCCTCCTGCACCTGTGGAGGAGCCTGCACCCGAGGTATGTGCCCTTGACCAGAATCAAACCTGGGACCCTTTGCTCTGCAAGCCAACACTCTATCCACTGAGCCAAACCAACTAGGTAGGGCGGCGGGAGGGGGAGTCCATTTAAAAAACAACCACACATTTTTATTGATTTCAGAGAGGGAGAGAGAGAGAGAAACATCAGTGATGAGAATCATTGATTGGTTGCTTCCTGCACACCCCTTATTGGGGATCAAGCCCACAACTTAGGCATGTGATCTTGACTGGAATCTAACCCGGGATCCTTCAGTCCACAGGCTGACGTTCTATCCACTGAGCCAAATAGGCTAGTGGTCAGCAAACTCATTAGTTAACAGAGCCAAATATCAACAGTACAACAATTGAAATTTCTTTTGAGAGCCAAATTTTTTAAACTTAAACTTCTAACCCAATTTCTTCAAAATAGACTGGCCTAGGCAGGGGTATTTTGTGGAAGAGCCACACTCAAGGGGCCAAAGAGCCGCATGTGGTTCACGAGGCATGGTTTACTGACCATGGGTAGGGCAGGGGAGTCCATTTTTTAATTGAGTTACTTGTCTTTTTTTGTTATGGAGTTGAAAGAATTTTTAAAATATTCTGGATACTAACTCCTAATCAGATATATGATTTGCAAATGTTTTCTCCCATTTTGTAGGTTGTCTTTTTACTTTTTTGATAATGTTCTTTGTGCAAAAGAAGTTTTGCCATGAAGTCTATTTATCTATTTTTTCTTTTGTTCCTTATATTTTTGGTCCATTTTCAAATCCAAGATTACAAAGGTTTACCCCTGTGCTTCCTTCTGAGAATTTTAAGTTTTAGCCCTTATGCTCAGGTCGTTGATCCATTTTGAGCTAATTTTTGTGTTAATTTGTGTAAGGTAGTGGTCCAGATTCATTCTTTACATATGGTAATCCAGTTGTCCCAGCACAATATAGTGAAAAAAATTTCTCACTGAATGGTCTTTGCACCTTTATTGCAAATCAACTGTCTATATGTTAGTTTTATTTCTGGACTCTCCATTCAATTCTCTTCATTCTAATGCCAGCTCTATACTATTTGATTACAGTAGCTTTTTAATAGATTTTGAAATTAAGTGTAAATTCAGTAATTTTGTTCTTCTTCAAGACTGTTTTGGCTTTTCTGAGTCCTTGGGTTTTAAGACCAATTTATCAATGTCTGCCAAAACACACTTGGGATTTTTATAGGAATTGTTTAATCTGTCCTTTAACAAAGATTGTTGATGAGAGAGAGAGAAACATCAATTTTTATTGTTCTACCCATTCACGCATTCATTGGTTGACTTTCTTGTGCCCTGACTGGGAATTGAACCTGCACGCAGGTCCATAGGGATGGTGCCCCAGCCAGCTGAGCTACCCAGCCAGGGCCTGATCTGTTCTTTTAGGGCTGTTTTGTAGTTTTCCAGTCCCAACTTTTGCACTTTTTTTTCTCACTTTTTTCAAAAATTTGTTTCTAATTATTTTATTGTTTGATGCTGCTGTACCTGGACTTTAAAAAAATTTTTAAATTTTGTATTGTTCATTTTTCATCACTAGTTCATTGCTAGTATATAAAAGAAATACATTTAGTTTGGGATATATCTTCTAACTTCATCATTTAATGGTAGACTGATCCAATTTTCTGTTTCAAATCTTTCCCTCAAATAATGAGGAATGGTCTTTGAAAGCTTAAGTATGGATGCAGATTTAGATTCACATCTCCAAGCTTGGCTCTGCTTCTTACTAGTTTGTATGTGTTTTGACAGAGTTTAACTGTTATACATCTTAGTGTTCTCATATATGTAATGGGATAGTAATACCTATCCCATATAATTGACAAATAAAAAAGAATGTAAGTAGGTATTCAGAACAATGCCCTGCATGTGGCAGGGAATTGGTATTTGTTGTGTATCTTCTTGTGTTAATGAACTGCATTTAAAAGCATGCCAAAAACAAGAAACAAACAAAGCACCAAAACAAAAATAACCAAAAAACCCCCCAAACCAAACAAACCTAAAACCACAGACCCACACATACATTAAAACCCCCCCAAAAACCACAAAGAAAAAAACCACAAACGAAAACCTCAAACCTCTTCCTGTCCCTGTCACTTTTCTGTGACGCAAGAGAACTCTATGAGCGCTTGAGGAATAATGAAGACATCTTGCACCACACTGTTGCATTGTAAAAGCTTGCTAAATCTAAGCTGCTTATAGGATGTTTGCCGATGTATTTGTAATTGTTATTAAAAATAGTCAGTGTAATTCAAAGCTGTTTGTTTTTATCCCAAAATTCTTATATACTGTCTTGTACTTGTACTGCTTATTTCTTCTGAAAGCAGAAGCAATATGTTTTAAAATAAAAATTGATGATTTCCATTGTTCCTTTTGGATGATTGCTATTAAAAAAAAAAGCTGTTAGAAACAAAGGTTGATGTTGAACTTAAACTTAATAGTGTTTTTGTAGGAAGGGTAGATTGCTATTTTGCATGGGAAGAAATCAGAGACAGTTAAACCCAAATATGAACATATGTATTGTGATCATTGAATGTGTGTTCACTATGAATCAAAGAAAATAATTATTTACACTGGAAATATGATTTTATCAATAATACCTTACCCCCCAAATCACAACTATAATTAAATTTATACTGTAATTGGAAAGCAAAAAAAAATATAACCTGTAAAACCACAGATTGGTAACTCACAGAAATTTCTATAAGAAACTTTAAAATCAAAGTTGATCTTTATTTTAACAAAACTCCCTTCTATGATCATGAAATGTGAATGTGTATATTGTATAAAATTAGAAAATATAAGACAAGCAGAAACCAAACCAAACCCCATAATCTTACTCATACAGTGATTGCTACTTTCAATACCTTACACATTTCCCCCCCCTGGGACTTTTTCTGTGCATCTTTCTAACAATAGATAGACACATTCACAGAAACATATATAGGCATTTTAACTCAAATAAGATAAAACTGCACAAAATATCTTTAATTTTGATTTTACTTGAAATAATCTGGATTTAGGTAAAATTTACATACTATAAAATTTACCCTTAAAAATATGTTTTTATTGATTTCAAAGAGGAAGGGAGAGAGAAACATCAGTGATGAGAGAGAATCATTGATTGGCTGCCTCCTGCATGCTCCCAACTGGGGATTGAGCCCCCAAACTGAGCATGTGCCCTTGATCAGAATCAAACCGGGACCCTTCAAGTACCTAGGCCGACACTTTATCCACAGAGCTAAACCTGTTTTATTTGTCAATTATATGGGATAGGTATTACTATCCCATTACATATATGAGAACACTAAGATGCATAACAGTTAAAGTGTATAGGTTTCTGACTTCAGAAAAGTATATGCAGTTATGTTATTACTACCAGAGTCGGTGGAAGTAATAGAAAGTTGTTCCTCTTTTGCCCTGGCTGGATAGGCTCAGTGAACAGAGCATCCGCTTGTGGACCAAAGGGTCCCAGGTTTGGTTCTGGTCAAGGGCACGCACCTGGGTTGCAGGCTTCTCGCCGCCCCGGCCCTGGTCAGGGATGTGCAGGAGGCAACCAATCAATGTGTTTTCTCGGACATCAATATTTCTCTCTCTCCCTCTCTCCCTCTCTCTAAAAGTCAATAGAAACATAGCCTCGGTTGAGGATTAAAACAAAAACAAAAACACGATGAAAGTGCGAGGAGTTAAACTATAATCCTGTTTTAAGTCTCACAGACCGCTTGTCTGGTTATCAAGGATCATTTTTGCCAACCATGCCTCTTACATCGGATTAAAATGTGGGTTTTGTAAAAGTATTGATGACTGAAGTTCAGAATTCTGTACTTCTGTGTTTTGACCTAGATTCCACTCTCGCTGACCGATGTGAATGCACAGAGTATTATATTTTCACTAGTTTTGAATTTCTAGGTTCCTGCTGGATTAGGTGTGTTTTGCTGTAGCCTCCCTGTCTTCTAATGATCTCATGCCAGGTTTCTTTTGGTCATATTGATTTCAATAAAAGATAGTTTCTTTCCCCTTCGCTTTGGGACTGTTGGGGAAAACTGTAAAATACTTGAAATAGACTTGGAAAAAGATTACTGGGTATCTTCAATGGGAAACTAGTTTGTCTGGAATGCGGTGTACCTTTCTGGGTTATCTGAGTCTGTGAAGTTTGTACCTTTCCTTCTTGGCACTACTCTATAGCCCTGTACATTGTCCTGGACATCTAGGATACGGTATCCTGGCAAGCGAGGAAAACTACTGGCTGCCTGTGTGAGAGATTAGCTCTGCCTTTCTTTCTCCTCTTGGTCGAATTTGTTCTTTTAAATGCAAATATCTCTGTGAGGAGTCTGTTGCTTTTGTCCAGGGTGGTGTGTTACATATTAGATCTGTCCTCTTTTGAATTGAGGGACTGGACTTAATCTTACAGGAAGACACGGGGAAGAAAATTACACTTTCTTTGTTTTAATTTCAGTTAGGGCAAGCCTACTTAGACATGCAAACTGTCTGTCTTGGTACTGCTGTCTTAAGTTTCTTCGGTAGGACTCTAATGCTGCTCATAATGTTCATGTTTTAAAAATGAGTAACATTTGACTGAGTCACTCCTTTGGTTTTCAGGTCACTGCTATGAAGTCATAGAAAACTTAGCGAGTTGGAAAAGTCAACAACATCAAAATAAGGTCTTAAATTGCCAAGATATAATTTCTAGCAGATATTTTTTTTTCTTTTTGGCGATCTCTAAAAACTGGTGTTTCTCTTAGAAATTCCATGGTAGTAGCCAAATTACAGTTACCAAATTTGCCAACCTAAAAAGATTCATTGGCACATTAAAATTTTATTTTTATTTAAAAATATATGCGCATTTCCTAATATTTGGAGAAGAGAAAGAAAATTTTAAGAAAATCCATAATCTTATATTCAAAGATAACTTAGTATTGTTAATACTTTGATCTTGTTTCATTATTTTCCTAAGTGCATCCATCTTTTTTATTTTTTAAATATATTTTTATTAATTTCAGAGAGGAAGGGAGAGGGAAAAAGAGATGAAAACATCAGTGATGAAAATCATTGACCAGCTGCCTCCTGCACGCCCCCTACTGGGGATTGAGCCCATAACCTGGGCATGTGCCCTTGACTAGAATTGAACCCGAGACCCTTTAGTCTACAGGCTGATGCTCTATTCACTGAGCCAAACCAGCGAAGGGTAGGATTATATTTTTATCTTTCCCTTGGTATAACTTGATGTATGTATGTAAATCCTCACCTGCGTTTCCGTTGCCTTTTAGGGAGGAGGGATGGGGGAAGGGTGTGTGTGTGTGTGTGTGTGTGTGTGTGTGTGAGAGAGAGAGAGAGAGAGAGAGGGAGAGGGAGAGAGAGAGAGAGAGGTGAGAGAAAGAGACATTGATTGGTTGCCTTCCACACATGCTCCAACTGGCCAAAGATCAAACCTGTAATTCAGGTATGTGCCCTTTACCTGGAATGGAACGCGTGATCCTTTGTGCTTCGGCTAGTGCTCTAACCATCGAGCAACACCAGCTTGGGCTCTTTAGTATAACTTTAAATTGCCAAGGAAAAGCTTCAGCACTCTTGTACTCATTCATTCTCTATAAAAAATATATACACAAGTAAGTATAAATATGTAAGTTTATATATATATACACGCACACTCTCTCTCTCTCTCAAGGCACTATGTTGGCTGCTTCTTGGAAAGCTTATTGTCTTCCAGGCACAACAGTTAACTATGATATAGATTAGAACATGGAGAATGTTCATGTTTTCATGTTGTTCAGACAAGGAACCCCTCTGCATTATCAGAACTTTGTCTCACAGAGTTTCTTTGTTTGTAGATTCCTCTCTTTGGTGCTAAGACTATTGGCCAGAGAAGTCCTGACGGTCCAGTGCTGAGCAAAGCTGAGTTTGTTGAGAAAGTTCGTCAGAGTAACCAGGCCTGTCATGACGGAGATTTCCACACAGCTATTGTTTTATACAATGAAGCTCTGGCTGTTGACCCTCAGAATTGCATCTTGTACAGCAACAGATCTGCAGCATATATGAAAGTCCAGCAGTATGACAACGCCCTGGACGATGCCATCAAAGCCCGGCTTCTCAATCCCAAATGGCCTAAGGTAGAAATTTTATTTACTTTCATAGATTCTTCTGTTGTTCCACGTTGCCAGTTGGCCTGAGATTCAAGACTGCACAACTGGTTACATTTCCGCCTTCATTTCTTGGTGCTCTGCTGAAAAGCCTGCTTTTCTTGGTCTAGTCTTTTCCTTTTTCGTCTTCCTTCTTATTTATGCCAACCTTTGTGCTTGAAATGTTCTCCTTTGCTCCCAATATTATTGGGCTAGGTAAGTAGGTCCAGTTCAACTCTTCCCCCTTAATCTTCAGGGGAGGGTATTTTTTCCATTGATTTTTTTTTTAAGAGAAAAATGGAAGGGGGGGAGGGAGGAGATGAGAGAGAGAGACATCAGTGAGTGAGAAAGAGGGGGAGAGAGAGAGATGAGAGAGACACAAACATTGATTGGCTGCCTCCTGAGCCTGAACCCTAGCTATGTGCCCTTGTCTGGAAATCAAACCCGAGACTCTTGGTTGCAGGGGCCAATGCTCTAACCACTGAGAACACTGACCAGAGTCAACCCTTAACCTTTTCCTGGAAGCTTTCCTGGAACGTTGAGTTATGAATATAATAAAATGTTGTCTATTGCTAATTACACTTAATTGTTTGTGTTGTTTGTATAAACATGTCACTTGAGTGTATCTGAGTCCTAAACTAGCTTGAAAATTCCTTGAAAGTTTGTCTTCTATGAAGGCCTGTGCTGGGGATGAGGGCAGGCTGGGAGAAGTCAATGGTGTGATACTTTCAACAATAAAGAATTTAAAAAAATGATACTATACCATGAAAAAAAAAAGAAAGTTTGTCTTCTACTTATTTTATAGCCCTACTATTGCTGGCCACTTAAAAAAAAAATCGGTGTCTAAATCATTTGGGGAACCTTTTTTCTGCCAGAGGTCATTTAGATATTTATAACATCATTCGAGGGCCATCCAAAATTATCAACTTAAAAATTAGCCTACTGTATTTGGTCAAATATTTAATTAATCAGGCATCAGCTCTAATGATTGATTTCATGGGCCGTAATATGGCCCATGGGCCGGACGCTCCCTACTGCTGGTCGAAATCAATGAGAAAATTGAGAGATGTAAATGCATTTTCTTCTTGAAGTCTTCTAAGGATGCAGATTTCATGTGAACATATCACCCTACTGGTTTAGAAGTTCTTGTTTATTATTAGCTGAATTCCTCATCAGTTTTAGTCTACTTTTTAATAATTTCTGGACGGAATCTAACATTTCTTTCAACTATCCCACATTAAAACTTCCTTTCATATGTTTAGTGAGTTAGTATAATGGAAATAGCATATAAAGGCAGTCTTTATTTTGCATGGTATTACAGAACAATTAGAAATGATTGCAAGCTGAAAAAATCTTGCAATGTGATCTTTGGAAAAGCTTTGATCTGTGAATTTTAAAAGTTTTTGTAAAAACATTAAAAACTTTCTTACTGCAGAATATAAATGTATAAGAAATGCAAAAAATATTAAACTATTTAGTGCATTGATATAAACTTAGAAAAATTGAGAATTTGTTTTATTATTTAAAAAATTACTTTTTATTGATTTCAGAGAGGAAGGGAGAGGGAGAGAAAGATAGAAACATCTTATTTAATAGGACAAATATACCTAAATAAAATTAATCTTTTTTGGAAGTTGAAGTATTACTATTGCCAAGATTGGAACATTTTTCTTTTTATTGATTTTAAAGAGAGAAGAAGGGGCGGGGGGGGGGGGGAGAGAGAAAAAGAGAGAGAGAGAGATAGATGTGCGAGAGAGAAACATTGATCTGTTGCCTCCTGTATGAGCCCTGACTGAAGGTCAAACCCACAACCTAGGTATGTACCTTGACCAGGAATCAAACTCACAACCTTTTGGTGTACAGGAGGATGCTCCAAATAACTGAGCCCCAGCCAGGGTATCTAAATTTTTTAAAATATGTATTTTTATTCATTTCAGAGAAGAGGGAGAGGAGAGATGGAAACATCAATGATGAGAGAGAATCATTGATTGACTGCCACCTGCATACACCTGCCTGGGAATCGAGCCCGCAACCACTGAGCTCTGCCGGCTGGTCTATATTTAATTTTGAAATAATTTGAAACATATAGAAAAGTTGTGAGATTATTTCAAAGGACTCCTGAATATCCTACATCTAGATTCCTCCAATGGTGAATATTTTACCATATTTGGCTTATTATATACTCCACATTAAATAAATTGTTATTTTCAGAATCATTTGAGAGAAAGTGCAGACATGATGTCCCATCACCCATAAATCCTTCAGTATGTATTGAGAATACTCTGATATATATATCCACAGTATAACCATTAAATTTAAGATATTAGTATTGATACAATACTGCTATTTAATTGATGATCCTATTCAAATTTCAAGGATTGTCCTAGTGATATCCTTTACAGGCACTTTTCCCGTTCTGGTCCAGAAGTACTTGGCAAGAAGTATATATTAGGAGTCTGTTCAGCTAGACAGATTGTAGTATATGGTCAGTACCACTTGCTCACATTACAAATACTTTATTTAATTGCCTGGATTTTTACCACTATTGGGTTCTTGATTGTTAGTTCCTTAGTTTGGGCCCTGAATTCTGACCACTGAAGTAATATATCCCTTATCCTTTGTTCTGGACTGTCACCCTTTGCCCATGCCCCCACCTGTAGTTCATTGCTACTAATATGGGCTTTTTGCCTGACTCTCTTGGTCCTAGCAGTCGGTTCATTCTTGTTCTTTTATCATAATGACTAGAGGCCTGGTGCAGGAAGTTTGTGCATGAATGTGGTCCCAGCCTGGCCAGCAATTGAAGCGCAAGCATCCTGTGTGGAAGAGCAGGTCCCAGCTGACCTCTGGGCCCTGGGAAGCACCTGGGTCTCCGGGCCTCCACGCAGCTCCTCCCCCTGAGTCACATTGCCCAAGTCCCCACTCAGAGTTGCGGTGAGCACAGCTGGACACCCTGAGCTGGGGTGCATTGTGGGCCTTTAGGCCACCCAGCGGACTCCTTGTGGGCATCTGGCACCTGAGCGCCGGGGGCTTCCCTGGCATGCGAGCCTGGGTGTCCCCGGGGAGAATAGTAGGGGGTGTGAGAGTGAGCTCAGGGGACACCCTGTAATCTCATCACACCTCTGTCTCCATCACCTCCACCCCCAGGTAGCCTGTGAGAGGTCCAAGCGCATTGCCGATGCCCACCATTTTCACACCACCCCCTGGTGGTCAGCCCACATCATAGCTGTCGAGCTCCAGGTCTTCCAGTCCCACTCCCAGTTGAATGACCACCCAAGGAGACAATTTGCATATTAGGCTTTTATTATATAGGATATATAAAGGATAGGTAATATTTTTGTGCTTTTGTCTACCATGCCAGGTCCTCATGTCATATGCCTCTTCTTTGTAGAAGTTAGATACAATGTGAAATGGTTGACAGAGTAATTTCATGTGTCACAGTCAGCATGAGGACTATCTATAATAATCTATAATAATAAAAGTATAACATGCTAATTAGACCGGACATCCTTCCGGATAACCTTCTGGACGACCTTCCTGATGAAGCTGGGGCTGCAAGGGAAGCCTGAGCCCCGGGTGCCAGAGAGGAGCCGGTGCTGGCAGCCAGGGGAAGGAAGGCCTGCTCTTGTAAGAATTGCGTGTCTGGGCCTCTAGTGTATATATAAAGCTGAATAGCGCTACATACCTAGAACTGTATGTGTGTGTGTGTAGATTATACTCTGCTGTGAATCTTGAGGTAGACAGAATGTGCTCTGGAATTATTTTGGATTTTGCTTCTGACTATAGGCTTTGTAATCTTAATCTGATTATTTCACCTACACAAACTCCTGAGGTAGTTTATTATTGCATGAGGAAGTGAACTGATGAAGTCATAACCTACCATTTGGGATTAGTTGCCATTCTTGGGATAGATAATGGTGGACAGAATATTTACTGCTTGAGAATTAAATAGCTGATATTGTGATACAAATTTGTCATTTTCAAACAGTTGGAGATCTATTTCCTACAAGTAAGTTTATTGTAATTATAATCAATTAATGATTGTTTTAATGATATTTGAAAATAGGAATTTTGCAAGTTGGTTAGCATTTACTTATTTATTTTATTTTTTTTTGGAGAATTTAAGTAAGAGTTTATTTGAGCCAAACTTGTAAGATATGCTGGAGAATGAGATCTCAAGTGCTCTTAAAAGTTGGCTAGCATTTACACAGAAGTTTTTTCAAGGAGAAGTTAGATTAAAAGGTGGCATAAAATTCCGATTAAAAATCATAATATTTCTTAATGATAAAACATTAAGGTTTAAATTAAATTTGAATGAATAATTTGTGTTATCTGAAAAGCAGTGATTTGGTTTCTGGAAAGTACTGAGAAAGAAAAATATTTTCAGTGCAATTAACCCAAAGTACATGCATGAAGAATCCTTTATAAATCCATGTGACCATGCATTAAGAGCTGCGAATTGAATAAAATGCAGCTTGCCTTTGGTTTTATTAATTTCCCAGCCTTGTGCGCCCTCTTGTGTTTAACTTGTCGTCAAGACCATGCTACATTAGATGGCTCTCAGCAGTTTGATGGGTTAGGTGAGTAGCTGTACATTTCTTAAGAGATCAAAAATTTTCAAGTATAAATATTATGAGGGGAAAGAATGTTAAGTTCTCCCTGGTTCTGTTCCCTACATTTACTTTAACATATTCCACATCAAATGTTATTATATTTAAGTAATTGAGGTATATGTTCTTAAACATAATTTTATATGCAAAAAGACTAAGAAAATTTAAATATACTATCTTTTTTATATGAAGGTTCAATGGCTGTTGTAAGCTATGTTGAGTTATCAAACTAGTAAGTGCTTGGCACACTGTAAGCTTTCAGTAAATATTTGTTAAAAGGAAGAGTGGAAGTATTATAACTGATTATTTGTATTTTCTTATTGACTGAAAGAATTGAAATTAGTTGGATAATTTCCAACTTGATATATTCGGAAAGTTTATTACTATGGCTCCAAAGACACCTAGAGAACAAGTGATTTTTGATTTTTGGGTTAGTATTTAGTTGAAGTAGGACCTTTATATGTAAGAGTACATAGAACTATATTAAAATCTCAAACAGCAACCTTCTAATTTTCATGGAACTAGCCCCCTCCCCCCTTATCTGGGCACTTTATTGACTGAATTTTTATTGATTTTGTGGATCCCATTAGAATCAGATCAACTTTGGTGCAGATTTATGAGTCATTGTACCAAGAAGATTATAGAAACTTAGCAAATAGTATCATAATCAAAGCATTTCTTTCAAATAGGAGAGGAATTACAAAACTGATTATAAAGAGCTCATTACCAAAAGTTCAGAATTTGAGAATGCTTTGCCTGCCTACTAGATAATAAAACCTTACTACATTTGATTTGTATAGGCGAAATTATACAATTTGAAGATGGAGCTAAAGGACTTTATATGGCTTTTAAAAGTTATATTCTCACTGCTTACCTTTTAAAGATTGAGATGTAGAATTCTTCATGTAAATCCCACATAGTTCAGTAACTAATGTCACAAAGAAGGAACTTTGTTCTTGGTGTTAGCATTAATTTGTCCTGTATGGAATCTTTCTGTGCGTATGCCCTTGTAATTTTCACTGAAGAAGCATTTCACTGATAGTTTTGCAGTCCACCAAATCACTAATTTAAAGGGAAATTAATTTTGGAAAAAGTTACTTATCTAGTACATTTTTGTAAAGATTTTCTGCTCTGTATCACAAATAAATATACCCACAATCTGGTCCCTTTTGTTCTTGTAATATGTAGTATGTAGATTTATATTTTGACCTTCTTTTAACTTTGATCTCACCATTAGCAGATTTAAGAGAATTCATTTTCTATATACCAAATGTATAGAGGATTTCTGCTATCTCATCATATTCAGGAAACTATAAATTATTTGACAAATGTTTAGTAAATAGTAATTGTATGCAGGAGACTATGTGGATTATGCCTTAGTTATAAGTACTACAGTTATTTTGATTTATCTTTAGACAATTTACATATATGTAGAAGTATTGCAACTTTCAAATTGTGTTTACATTTATTATTTCACTTTTTTCCTTGCTTCTGCCCTTTGAAGTCAGCATGTGAGCCATTTGTATGATGTCTTTTACAGGTGAAGAAAGCAGCTCGGGATGGTTTGTGATTTGACTGAATGAACTGGTGAATGTGGAAATTTCTTGTGAAATATAAAGGCTGAAATATGAGAATTTTATTATTTATTAGGCTCTTTTTAAAGTGAGTCCAATATTCATTCTTTCTATGTACCATGTATTTTTCTATATAAATAGGTCATGTCATATTGGTTAGTTGCTGTTCTGCTACTGGCCAGTAACCCAGTTTGTTTGTAATAATTTTGTTAGTATGCATGGTGGATTGGAACTAGTGTAGTGTGTACTTATAATTCTCAGTCATTTATTCTGTGTGTTTTTTTAATTACATATTGGAGGTAAGGCTTGTCCCATTATATATATATATTTACGTATAAGCTGGAGGCCTGGTGCACGAAATTCGTGCACAGGAGGGGAGGCGGGGGCTGGGAGGTATCCCTCAGCCCAGCCTGCACCCTCTCCAATCTGAGACCCCTCAAGGGCAGTCGGATAGCCTTCTCACAATCCAGGACTGCTAGCTCCAAACTGCTCACCTGCCTGCCTCCCTGATTGCCCCTAACCACTTCTTCCTGCCAACCTAATCACCCCTAACCACTACCCTGCCAGCCTAATTGATGTCAAACTGCTCCCCTCCAGCCTGTTTGCCTCCAACTTCCCTCCTCTGCCAGCCTGGTCACTCCTAACTGCCCTCCCCTGCAGGCTTGATCGCCCCCAACTGCCCTCCCTTGCAGGCCTGGTCCCTCTCAACTTCCCTCCCCTGCTGGCCTGATGGCCCACAACTGCCCTCCCTTGCAGGCCTAGAACCTTCCACTGTTCTTCCCTGCTGGCCATCTTGTGGTGGCCATCTTGTGTCCACATGGGGGAAGGATCTTTGACCACATGGGGACAGCCCTCTTGTGTGTTGGAGTGATGGTCAGTCTGTGTATTACTCTTTTATTAGATAGGATAGAGACCTGGTGCATGGGTGGGGACCGGGTGGTTGGTCCTAAAGGGTGTCCTGGATCAGGGTGGGGGGTTCCCTTGAGGTGTGGGGCAGCCTGGGTAAGGGGCCTATGATAGTTTGTAGGCCAGCCACACCCCCCAGCAACCCAAGCGGAGGCCCTGGGATCTGGGATTAATTTATGTCTACAATTGAAACTTTGTAGCCTGGAGCAGAACCAAGCCTTATGCTCGCTCTATGGTGACAGCCATTTCAGTTTGAAACTTTGTAGCCTAGAGTGGAGGCCTAGGCGCTAGGGCTACAGAAGTTTGGCTTCCTCCATCGCCCTGGCAACCCTAAGGCTCTTCTCTCTCTAGCTCCATTTCTGTTGGGATTATGTATCTTCTATAATTGAAACTTTGTAGCATTGAGTGGAGGCCTAGGCTGGCAACAGCAGGGAGAAAGCTTGGCTTCCTCTGTTGCCGGGGAAACCCAATCATCCCTCCTGCTCTCAGTGGTGGCAACCATCTTGGTTGGGGTTTATTGCATAATTTGCTCCTGATTGGCTGATGGGCATGGCTATGGCTTGATTGGAAGTAGTTAATTTGCATATTACTCTTTTATTAGATAGTATGTATATATACATCTATGTATATATAAATGTATATATGTACATCTCTCTATATAAAAGGTTAATATGCAAAGTGTCCTCTCGGGAGTTCGACTGGGAGACCAGGAGTTTGATCACTTGCTATGACATGCACTTACCACCAGGGGATAGTGCAGAATGCAGGAAGGCCCTGGCCAGCAGCCAGAAGGCTCAGATTGGCCCTGATCACTGGCCAGGTCTAGGGATCCTACCTGTGCATAGATTTCGTGCACCAGGTCTTTAGCGCGTGCGCGCACACACACACACAGTTTCTTTTATAGGGACTTGTGTAATACCATATTGTGTGTTAAAAAAACAGGGAGTGACAGAAAAAAAGTAGAATGCAGCTGTTAAGGAGCAGGGGAAATGGAGTTCTACAGGTATAGAGTTTCAGTTTTGCAGGATGTAAAAGTCCTGGAGACACATTGCACAACAATGTAAATAAACTTAACACTACTGAACTGTACACTTAAAATTAGCTAAGATGGAACTCTTAAACAGGTTTTCAAATCTGTTATTAAATTTTTGTTTTAAGCCCTGACCGATGGCTCAGTTGGTTAGGGCTGTGTTCGGCAAACTGTGGCTCGAGAGCCACATGCGCCTCTTTGGCCCTTCAAGGGTGGCTCTTCCACAAAACACCACGGCCTGGGCGAGTCTATTTTGAAGAAGTGGTGTTAGAAGAAGTTTACGTTTTAAAAATTTGGCTCTCAAAAGGAATTTCACTCGTTGTCCTGTTGATATTTGGCTCTGTGGACTAATGAGTTTGCCGACCACTGGGTTGGAGCATCGTTTCTGATATGCTGAGGCTGCAGGTTTGGTCTCAGGTCAGGGCACATATAAAAAGCCACCAGTGAATACATAGACAAGTGGAACATCAAATTGATGCTTCTCCCCTCACTTCCTCAAAACCATAAAAATTTAGAAATTTTTCAGTTTTATTATAAAAAACAATAAAATGGTAGAGAATACAAAGTTTAATACATCAGATGTTCAGAAACCTGCTCCTAGAATGAGCAAATGATAATTTCTCTGCAATTATTATTTGCGGTGATTAACTGAATCTTAGTATTATATCTTGCTATTAGCTTGGAGGTTTCTGCAGCACCTGCATCGTCTCAGGTGAAATATAAAACCTGCCCTCAGGTTTTAGGCTATTGCTGTATTTTGTTCAGATAATATGGTGGGAAGTATTTTTGCTTTTAAACCTGTCACTTTTTTTTTCATTCTGGTCTCTCCGGTAATATGAAAAGATTTATTACATTTAATGACATTTCCATAATTTTACTCAGGAACCTCTTCTCCAGATGTGTCTGGCAATCATCATGAGCTGTATCAGGAGGTACCTTAGGCTTTGTGAAATTAATAAGTGATTAGCTTAAGGTCCTGGTATAGTCATATGTAATATATGGTGGTTTATGCAGGAGCTCTTCAGTTTCTCCCAATAATCACTGTCAAAATCTAATTATTCTAACTTATATTGAAGTTAGAATAATTAAAGTTAGAAATAAAATAGAAATGTCTACTAACATTTATATTAAAATGTTAGTAGACATTTCTATTTTATATTTTAGTCTGAAGATTTAATTATAAAATAACTTCACTAAGAAGAATTTAATTAAAGCAGAAAGGTTCCCAAACCAATAGCATAGTAATTTTCCTTTCTCAGTATTAATTTTCCATTGAGTGCTACGTACTATGCAAATGTAGCAATTTAAATAGGCAAATACTTATTATGTAATCTTAAATAACTTCCCATTTCACTTAGAGTAAAATTCTTAATGTGGTCCAAGAAAACCCTGATCTGACTTGTGCCTGCTTCTTTGAGATCATTTTTTATCACTCACTCACTCACTCACTCACTCACAGACCCTACCCAGTCTTTTTTTTTTTTGTCCTTTTCCTCATTATTTGCTTTCCTTGTCCACTTGAGCCTTTTGTATTTGCCCCCTGGAATTGTCTAATTGTCTTTTCCACATATAGTTATGGTGGGTTCTTTCTTGCATTCAAATATCAGCTTAAATACCACTGCCTGATCTAATGTAAGTACTTAACCATCTGTAGTCACATTGCCCTGCTTTAATTTTGCCTATGGCTTTTCTTTCTCCTGACAGTTTGTATTTTAGTGTTCTTTGTTGTTGTTGTTGTTGGTAATCTGCTTAGCCTCCTAGAAAGTTGCTTCATGAGAAGAGGGGGAGGTTTTTTTTTTTTAAAAAAAATATATTTTATTGATTTTTTACAGAGAGGAAGGTAGAGGGATAGAGTTAGACACATCTATGAGAGAGAAACATCAATCAGCTGCCTCCTGCACACCCGCTACCAGGGATGTGCCTGCAACCAAGGTACATGCCCTTGACCGGAATCAAACTTGGGACCCTTCAGTCCGCAGCCTGGTGCTCTGTCCACTGAGCCACACCGGTCAGGATGAGGGGGAGGATCTTGGCTTGCTTTTCACCACTGTATTCCCTGTGCTCAGAACCCTGCCTTACTTGTAGGAAATGCTTAATAGTTGGACCAATGACTGAATGATTCATTGTTATGTCTTGCTTTGTGCTAGACACTGTGCCAAGTCCGGTGGAGGCACAGAGTTTAGCCTCAGAGATGGGTGGTTAAATAGCTATAATATAAAATGTCAGGTCTTATAGAGGGATATATAAAAGCCTATGGGGCCACAGATAAAAGAGAAACTAATTTCTCTTAGAGGTAGGTCATGGGGTATTTAGTGATGAATTAATGTGTTGATGCTTTCTATTTCACATGAAACCACTCTGTGGCACTTTGCTGATTAGTTACTGACTAGTTCTTGAATTTCTAATACTTCATGTAACCTTGCTGTTTACTTTTCTGCAAAAAGATGGTGGTTATATTGACCTAAAGAATGCTATAAAGATTAATTATTTAATGTTGGCTAAGTGCTTTGACAATACAAAATGCTATATAGTCCTGATGTTTTTAATCATATTAACAACCACTTTCTATAATTAAGTTTTATTACATAGTTTGTCCCTGATTATTCAGATAAAAACAAATATGACACTTTTAAAATACATTATTTAGGAAAGGCCAACTCTTAGTCGTTTTTGCATTTTTTTTTGCATTTTTTGTAGAAAATAATATCTGTATTTCTATCTACACCAGTGATTTTCAGAAGAGCAGTAATATATTGTAACCCCCAGGGGGCAGTAGTATACCAAGAAGATTGTGTACTTTGGCAGACTTATTAAATAGCAGTGCAAGTCTGTTTGTTAGTGGTTAGTGACTTGATTTGACTTGCAGACACTACCCTTCTCACCGATAAAATACTGAAGGTTTGAACAGATATTTTAACTTTCCTTTCCCCAGAGTATTGTGTTCTCTTGTGTTTAAGAGTTTTTCTTCTTCAAAGAAAGGGTTCTATTTCAGATCTTGGAGTGAAATGATTAGGAATTCTTATATATGTATATAGGGGTACCTCACATTATATTGTATTGTATTATCCTATGCTATGTTGTAGATTTTTTTCTAAAAATAATGAATAGATTGGAAAATTAGCAAGTTGAATCTTTACATTTATTTTGGCAATGAGTTTCAACCTTTGTTTCTGCTGAAAGCACTATGGGATAAGATACACTTAAATTCTCACAGTCGCTTGCTGCTTCAGTGATTCTCAATTTATGGCAATTTTTCCAAGATCTTAGAGAGCTTCATGTTTCATTATCTAATTAAAGAGTTTTACTTCAGAGAGTTAGGGTTAGCCATCTTCACAGAGACCAGGTAAGTGGCCATCAAAAAGAATATTATTCTTAATATTTTACCCTGCATCCCATTTATCTTTAAGGTTTTTTTATTTAAATATTAACATACTAGCAACAGAGTTTTCTAAAGTGTTAAAATTTTAAAGATTTTTATTAGTGAAGCAGTTGGACATTTATAGATTCTTTTTGGGGCCCCTCTGTGTGCTCCTAGAAATCCCAACCCTCACCCTATACTGAGTACTGACTTGTCACACTGTGTGCTAACTGACAGTTTTGTCTGTATTCCTAGATTGTGAGCTTCTGAGGGCAGGGACTTTGTCTGGTTCACTTTATGTGCTCTAGGCCCAGTTTGGTGCCTGGCACATAGTAAGTGCTCAACAAATACTGTAACCAAATGCTGGATTTGTGTAGCCTTGAGATATTTTAAATGAAAATAGTCTAGAAAGAGAGAGATGCCACTGACAAAGGTTTTCTGCTGTAGAGGGTGTTTGGAAGTTGTTTTACATAATGCATTGTATTAGTGAAATTTTAGGAAATTCTGATTGGGAAAACTGGGTTTAGTGTTTTCCAAAAACACCAATGGACACTTAAACCCGGTTTTAGTCTTCTGTGACAAAGATATAGATACTGACAGGTTAGATATATTAAGGATCTTTTTTTTTCATACACCATTTCACAAATTCATCAAAATCACTTTGAAGCTTTGAATTTTAATTCTACTTTCTAAGGCTATCATTATTCTAAATTTGGTTTTGCCTGTAAATTATTAGTATATTCTCAATAGTAAAATTTGCAGTGAGTTATGGTCCCTTTTGGATAAGATTCATTTTTTTATTGTCTTAGGAACAGTAGCTTGAAGCTGTCATTTGCGAGGCTTGTCAGTAGGGCCAGTAGGTTGTGTAATATAAATCTTAGGCTAGACTGAACAAAAAGGAACAGGGCCGGAAGGGTTTCAGTAGTTGTAGTCCATTGTAATTCTTTAGTCACGAGTAGGTCACTGTCTTATGAGTTTTGGTTCTCTCATGCAATAACACTCATGCTGGATTATATTAGAGCCACTTGAGATACACCTGTAAACCAAAAGGAAAAGTTGTCTAGAGTGAGATGGAGTTTTCTATTGGGCAAGAGAAATTTCATATGGTAAGAAAGGAATGGGCAAAAGGGAAAGTCATAGGACATTAGGGAGACCAGATTATGTAGATCATTGTAAGCCATTATAAGAACCCTGGTTTTTACTTGAGAAATGTGGAGCCAATAGAGGGTTTTGAGCAAAGAGATTTTAATCTAACTTCCCTATTAAGAAGATTACTCTGGCTGCTGTGCTGAGGTTGAGCTGTGATGGGGTAAGAAAAGAGCACAGTGACCTGCTAGGAGGCCATTGCATGAGTCCGTGTGAGAAACGACGGCGGTAGTGTGGGGGAGTGATGTATATTTGGGTTCTGGATACATCTAGAAATAGTGCCAACAATATTTTCTGACAATTTGGAGGAAGTAAAGGATGATTTCAAGGTATTTTGCCTGAGCAACTTGAAGGGTAGATTTTGCCATCAATTGAGATGGAGAAGGTTATGTATCGTTAGAATTAGATTGGGAAGATCAGGAGTTCAGTTTTGGACATGTTCAGTCTGAGATACCTAAAAGACATCCAAATGAAATGTTGAGTAGGCAGTGAAATATATGTCTTGAGTTTTAGAGAGAGGTGTGAATTAGAGATATAAATTTGTACTTAAAACTATAATACTATAATTACTGAGGGGGATGTACATAGAAAAGAGAAGAGGTCTGAGGACTGAATCTGGAGGTGCTCTATCATTCAGAGGTCAGGGAGAAGACAAACAGCAATCAAAGGAGGCTGAGGAGTAATGAGTGATGCAGAAATAAACAAGGGAGTATGGCAACTTGGAAGCCATAGTATACCTCATTGGGTCAATTAATCATTGGGCATGAGTATAATCAGAATACTGAAAATGTATATATCAAAAGATGCTTTGTGAAAGTAATGGATTTATTTTTTTGTAATTCTTATCTGAGGATATTTTCTCCATTGATTTTTTTAGAGAGCATGGAAGGGATGTGGGGAGACACATAGAGAGAAACGTCATTGTGAGAGAGACACATCGATTGGTTGCCTCTCGCACATGGCCTGACCAGGGCAGGGGATCGAGCCCACAGCCAAGGTATGTGTTCTTGACCCAAATCGAACCTGGGACCCTTCAGTCTATGGGTCAACGTTTTAACCACTGGGCGAAACTGGCCAGGGCTGGGTTTATTTTAAGTGGGTGTGGAAGTTGTGATAGCATTCTAATAATATACTTTAATTGAAAATGAAAATAAATCACAATTTAAAAAAAATATTTTATTGATTTTTTACAGAGAGGAAGGGAGAGAGAGAGAGAGTCAGAAACATCAGTGAGAGAGAAACATCGATCAGCTGTCTCCTGCACACCTCATACTAGGGATGTGCCCGCAACCAAGATACATGCCCTTGACTGGAATCGAACCTGAGACTCTTCAGTCCGCAGGCCGACGTTCTATCCACTGAGCCAAACCGGCTACGGCTAAATCACAATTTTTATATTTATTTTGGAAAGGTTCATTGATCCTGCTAATTTATTTTGTAAGCAAATATTTTGCATCACTGTTGGAGATTTTGGAAGTTCTTGCAGATTTGTTCTAAATTTTTCATGGGGAAGATTACCGAGGTCCCTGTGAGATTTAGAAATTGAAAGATGCCCATGAGATCAAAATAGGAAGTTATGGGAACAATTTCAAGTTCCCTGTTATTTTTATAATTCAGTTAGGGATAATGACCATATGAGTCAGTCTAGATATAGAATATTCTCATATCACATAAACTTCTATTGGACAGTGCTGATTGAATTCAGTATATTTGTAAAAAAGGAAGACAGATTGGCAGACCTAGCTAGCTTGGGCAAGGGAAGCAGAGTGATGATGCTAGAGTTCAGATTGTTAACCTGCAGAGTCAGGGCTTCTGAGCAGTAGAGCTGCCGTGGAATGAGGAGCACTGTGTTTGGAGAGGTCAGCAGGACCGAGGTGCCAGGAGGAGCAGGAGCTGCTTCGGTATTATCCTGGACCATGGATGAAGAATAAAAGGAATCACATTGATTAAATGAGAGAAATGGAAAACTGCTGGACATTTTGCTCCTTCGCTTTCAGCATTTATCACTGAAAAAAAATGGTGTATATTTTTATTAAGAGAAAAACTAGGTGCTTAAGAAACAGTTTCTTGGAATTTTAATCTTTTGGTAAATGAAACCTCAAACCTGAAATTAATCCATTGGCTTTTTTGGCTTAAATGAATTCTGCAAGGATATAATGCAAACCTGAGCTGAAAGGTCCATTTTTATTCTCATATTTTAATAGTCATCTCTAGTCTTTAGATTTATTTTCTGTTCAGCTCATAGTCAAGAATGCTGTGATTCATTTACTCCCATCTGTATAAGTTAATAATGCTGTGATTTTTTTAAAGCTCTTGGATATTAATGTTTTAAGTTCCTGAACTTGCACAAGACAAGGTCCATATTGAAGTAGGCAGCTGTAAAATGCAGATGCTGACAAACAGAAAAACAAAGAGATTTTCACAGGGAATTATGGGTATTTAATGTAACTCTTTAGTTCACAGTTCAGTAAAACCGTGTTATTCCCATAGTACTGCATTCTGTATTAATATGCCCCTGTATTGCACAGCTAGACATTTTAAGGATGAAAGAAGTGTTACATTTGCCATCTTCCCATTTCGCATGTTAACTTTCAAACCTCAAAAGGCAGGAATTCTGTCCCGGCACAATTTAATCCTTTCGAATTATTTTGTACACATCTGTAATTTTTACTGAATTATTGATGGGTAAGCCTCAGTTTTTATTTTCTCATGCTTGTGAAAGTGAAAATGAATCACAAATGAAACTGACTTTTATTTATACTTGCTCCTTCTCTTTATGTCCTTTAAAAGTGGTTTTTAAAAAATAAGAATACTGAAATGGTGCAGAGGAAGAAAGGGAGAAGAGGTGGTTGCACTGCAAGGGTGGATGAAGGGGCAGTCACTGAGATCACTAGGCAACAGGCTGTGAGAAATGTAACATTTCTCATTTGTGCCGTCATGTAACTATGGAAGAACCACCATAGAGCCTAACCTGGTATTTCTCTTTAATGAAGTCCAGCTGTGGGTCATGTGAATATTCTCTTTCCTTTGGGTATTAAGTGTGTGTTTTCTCTTTTCAAATGGCATCTTAAACGGCTACTTACATAACACCTGAAATACACTCATGTCTTGTTAGGAGCCTCTTTCACACTGGTCACTTTTCTTTATGAATCACACAAGTTGCATATAAAAACTTTAGAACAAAGAATGTGACTTGACCACATAAGTATTCCTTTTTTTTTTTTTTTTATGAATAGAGCTCTTGTTTTTAATTTGATGAGCAGGGAACTTTCCAACTCTAACCCTTTCTTTACAATCTGTCTTTAATTTGTGAAAAAGATGCATTCCAATTTTTTAGACATAAAACTGTTTAATGGGCTTTTTTGGATTCACTAGTTCTCTAGTCATGTTAGGTTATCCTGAAATTCAGCACATGCCATTTAATGGATTTCAGTCTCCTTTCCTCATTTTCACATTGACATTGCTTTTTGATATTAAAAAATAATTAGATGGTGTCTCCCCTTAGTCCTCCTTAAACAATGCACAGGCTCAGCTGCTGGACTGTGTTTATGGTGCTGTTACCAACCAGGTCTTCCCCGAAATGAGCATTCAGGCATTTTCGACAGCTTGGATCATTTAGTCCATTTTCCTCACCCTCTGCGAGACATAATCTAAGTGTATTTTTGCTGTTCTGTGTTTAAGTGTGGAACTTTTTATTCTGCTGTATCTTCTAGTGGCACTAAAAAAAGAAATTATCTTTTTCCTCTGTCTTATGGGCTCTTTCCCCTGTCATCCCTTTAATGTTCTAGTAAATATTTAAGACACTCTAATCCCAGCACTGGAAGAGCTTGGTAATTAATCATCTTAATATACTCAGATAAAATAAACCTAAAAACCTGTATAGTAATAATCTATTCTTAGCTAAGTAAACTGAGTAGTAATTATAGGTATGAATATTTGGTTTATAGGCCACAAAATTATTAGAATAATATTGCTTTGTTTAAAAAAAATGAACCACTTAATATTATTTTGAGATAAAAACACTGTGCCTGCCAAAGCATTCTCAACAATACATTTCAATAATAAACTCAGTCAAAAATTTATAAGCCCTTAATGCTGTTTTAGGTCTTATATCAGATACTTGAGATGCCATATATATTAGTGGGTTGTTTAAAATGCATTATCCTTTCCTATCTAATAAAGAGGGAATATGCAAATTGTGCTGAGCCTGGGGACCTGAGGCCACACCTCCCACCATGCAGCGCTTGACCGGGGACCTCAGGCCACGTACCCCGACCCAGGACAGGAGACTTCAAGGCGCACCCACTGCCCGGGGTGGAGGGACCTCAGGCCACACCCCCGGGGGCTGGCCAGGTCTGGATCTAGCCCAGTGGGGCTGGGGCTGGCCAGTTCTGGGTCTCGAGCGATTTCGAGGCACATCTGGGTGGGCCGGGTCTTGACTCTGGTTCCCCTGGTGTGCCCCAGACTCTGACAGAAGGAAGATTTTCATATACATTTTTCTAATTTCCTTTCATCTCTGACACTTCTATTATAGAGAAAGGGCAAATAGCAATATTAAAATATTTCCTCTAATTCTCTCTTTTTTTTTTTTACATTTTTAAATTGATTTTTTGCAGTATAATAGTAGTACATGTTTGCCTTTCCCCTCTAATTCTCTTTTAATGTGGACAAATTTAGTGCACTGGATCACTAGTCTACTAATAAGATTATGCCAAGTAACATAGATATGTAGGAAAATAATCATGTGACAAGAGGAACAAATGTTCTTATGTGATATCTGTAGAAAAAAATAATTCTATGTATTAGTGGTATCCTGCTCCTATCTGTTGAAATTTCAAATTGTATGTGTTTAAAAATTACTATTTTTCTTAGCCCCAGCTGGTTTGGCTTAATGAATAGAGAGAGCATCAGCCTGGGGACCCAAAGGTCTTGGGCTAGATTCCATTCAAGGGCAGGTACCTCGGTTGCAGGCACCTCCCTAGCCTGGGTCCTGGTTGGGGGTGTGTTAAGGAGGTAACCAATTGATGTGTTTCTTTCACATTAATATTTCTCTCTGTTTTTCCATCTCTCTTCCATTCTCTAAAAATCAATGAAAAAAATCCCTGGATGAGTATTAAAATTTTTTAAAAAAATTACTTACTTTCTTAAATACTTCTAACAGCTATTTAAGCTTTTCTCTACTAAATAACAGCATTATAGATTTATTTATTGGCATTTCCTGATATTACTTAATTTACTACAAAATTCCTAATTTTTGGAAGGTAGAGTTATTCTTTTAGGCTATATAATTATCTATTATTCTGTAGAGAATGGATAATAAGTAAAAAATGTCCACCAGGTTAATACCTGTATGTATTCTTATCACTCTTTATTACTTAGTACTTTGAAATTATGTTTGCCTAGATATATATTTTAAAGAAACAATATAAAGTGCAAAGATTTTTAAAAAAGATGTCTGTTACTTAAAAATAATGAAAATCTATTAACAACTCTAAAGTCGTATATTAGGTAGATGGACATGTAAATTTCAGTTCATCTATTTGAGGGAATGTATTATACTATGTTGGCCTTGTCCTCATATATTTGAGGAACTGCGGGAAGTTTATGAGTGAGAAGACATGTTAAGCATGATATTAGAGAAGTAGACACACCCCAAGTCCTAGCTTATAGGATCTTGTAAGCCATGATAAAAAGTTGGATTTTATTTTAAATACTAGAGGCCCAGTGCACAGATCTGTGCACCGGTGGGGTCCCTCAGCCTGCCTGTGCCCTCTTGCAATCTGGGACCCCCTGGGGGATGTCAGCCTGTGGGAATCATGCTGAAACTAGCAGTCCGACATCCACAAGGGATGTAGTAGTGCGCCAAGTGCAGGTGGCTGGGGAGGAGCCTGTGCCACTTGGTAGCTCACTGAGCGGTGCTCCTGCTGTGGGAGTGCAGTGACCACTAGGGGCAACTCCTGTGTTGAGTGTCTGGCCCTGTGGTCAGTGCTCGTCATAGCAACCAGTTGACTTGTTTGGTTGTCTGGTCGTAATGGTTGCTTAGGCTTTTATATAGATAGACTAGTGGCCTGGTGTACACAATTCGTGCACAAGGGAGAATGGGGGTGTCCCTCAGACTGGCCTGTATCCTTTCCAATGTGGGACCCCTCAGGGGATGTTCGACTGCCAGCAGTCAGACATTGATCTCATAATCTAGGACCAGTGGCTCCTAACCACTCACCTGTCTGCCTGCCTGATCACCCCTAACCACTCTGCCTTCTGGCCTGATCAACCCCAACTGCCCCTCCTTTTCCAGCCTGATCACCCCTAACTGCCTGCCTCTGCTGGCCTGCTCACCCCAAATGCCCTCTCCTGCCGGCCTGATCGCCCCTAACTGCCTTTGCCTTGGCCACTCCACTGTGGCTTTAACTGGAAGGATGTCTGGAAGGATGTCCAAAAGGTCTCCAGAAGGTCTTCCGATCTCTTTAGCATATTACTCTTTTATTAGTATAGATAGATGGTTGGAAATCGTTGGAAAGTTTGGGGGGAGGACAGTGTGATTTATGTTTTGAAAAGATCATTTTGGCTGCTGGTAGACAATAAAAATTGAAGCAGGAAAACCAATTAGGAGTCTTGCCACAATGTAGGAGAAAAATGATGATGACCTGGGGAAGGTGGTAGCTGTTCAAATGGTGAAAATAGTTGGATTTATATTGCAGATAGAGTCAATAGAATTTGCTGGGGACTTTGTGGGATATTGAGGGAAAGAGAGGATAATTGCTAGATCCTTGGCCTGTGCAACTGGATGAATCCTAATGCCAATTCTAAGATGGGAAAGACTAAAGGAGAAATCGATATTTATTGTAAGGGAATAATTTAAAAGTAAGAGTTCTGTTTTAGATATTAAATTTGAGATTCCTCTTAGATACTCAGGTGGAGATGACAAGTTGGTATCTTGACCCATGGGAGAGGTCAGAGATTAAGCTATAAATCTGGGATTCATTAGGACTAACATGGTAATGAAAGCTATGATTATACTTGATGAGGTCTTCAGAGAGTGTGTATATACAGAAGAGAGAAGGTTTGAAAACAGTCCTGTGGCACTTCAACATTTAGGAAGTGGGAGGAGGTAGGCAATGAGCAAAGGAGTCGGGGGAGGAGCAGCTAATATGGTAGAAAAAAAACTGGAGAATATGATATCCTAGAAATTAAGTGAAGGAGAGACTGATCTGTCACGAACAAAGACTATTTGGGCCACAGGTGTATAGTATGGAGGATGGACTACACAGAAGCAGGATTAGAAGTTGAGAAATAGAATCCTGTTGCACTTAACCAGAAAAGAAATGATAAATAGTGCTTTAGACTGTGGCAGAGGCAATTGGGCAAATTCAGGAGGCAGAAGTAACAAACTTGGTAATGGGATGGGGTGAGTGTTATGGGTCTTAGGTATAATATTTTAAAAGATTGAACTTTAAAAACAACAGTATCTAAACAATCAAACAAAGAGAAAAATGCATTCCTGACAGAAGCAGGACATGGAAGCTTGATTAATTGTTCACGGTGTCGGTTACAGAGAAGATACATTTCAGTTACAGTTGATTCTGAACACTGAATTATTTGAATAGGTATGTAGAATTTTTGTGATTGATGAAATGAATTAAAACAGTCTCTTCTTTAAAGACCTGTAGTTTCAATAAGGAATAATGAAAGCATACTAATGTAGATAAACCTTACTGACACTTTATACTTTTGAAGGGAAATCAGGTCTTAAACTGCTTTGGCTAAAATTTAAAAATGAATTATAGTCCTAATTCTGACATTATGGCTTTCTTTAACTAAGAAATTCTTCAAAAGAATTTACTGTCTACTTGTGTAAAATGTCAATATCATTTATCTCTTTTTCACAGGAATGGAGTGAACATTAACTTTTGGAAATGGAAAAATGTCATCTGTTAAAATTGTTATATCTTAGTAGTAGAAAATATCTTTTCACTGAACAACTGTAGAGAAGATAGTTATTATTGATCTTAAGAATTTATCACACACCTCATTGCACTAAAAATATTGGGAGATCAACGGCAGATCTTATTTGTGAGCAAAAGTAACTTCAAAACTGTCTTATTAAATACAGAAGTGTGGAGATTTGAGGGTATAATAGAATCATTTATAGCTGTGTTTTGTGAAATTACTATCTTTAGGTTGACGAAGAGTTAAAGGCCCTGGTTTCTACAGTTATTTTTTTCTTCCAATTGGCAAATCAAGCATGTATTTTGTTTTACAAATGTGTTCATTGTAATAAGCATATAACCACATAGCCTTCCTTTGGAAAAGGATCTGAACTACAAAATATCCTTATAATGTATTTTTAAATTTGAATGTGTTCTTATTAAATTAATTGGTGAATATTTGATTAGTTATATATTAGCTTTATACTAGACTCTGTGGTAAGTAAAAGAGAATTAAGATAGACTTAAAAACCAAAGAAGAGCCCAACAGGTGTGGTTGAGGGTGGACCAATAAGTCATGAGGTCATGGTTTGATTCTCGGTCAGGGCACATGCCCAGGTCTTGGGCTCAGTCTCCAGTGAGGGGTGAGCAGGAGGCAGGCAATCAGTGATTCTCTCTCATCATTGATGGCCTATCTCTCCCTCTCCTTTCTTCTCTGAAATCAATAAAAATATATTAAAAACAAAACAAAAACAAGAAGAATAAATCTAAATCTTAGGAGAATAGGACCATTTGTTTTTATCTTTATATTCTTGACAGCTAACACCGGGCATTAATAGTAGACACTTTCTAAAGGTTAAATGAATGAAGAGGTAAATGAGAAGGACTTGATATCAAGACTGTTTGCTGTCAAGAAACTTAGAGCCCTTAGATAAATAAGATGCATATGCAGAAAAACAGACTAAATAATAGACAATAATATTGTGTGCTAAATAAATGTGCAAGTATTATAATTTGAAGGAAATACTAAAACAGTTTTCAAGCATGGAATTTGGCATGGTATTAGAATTTATAGTTACAAGGTCAGGTGAAGTCTTGAAGAAAGTGGATGTGAACAAATTCTAAACGATTGGTAGGATTTGGGTATGGATATGGGAGGCATCATAGGTGAGGAGAATAACATGACTGATATGGGCATGAGAAAACATGTTTATGGGCCAATAAGAAAAATGACTTTATTGGAAAACTTAAACTGTAATAAGATTGCATTGGTAGGTAGTGCTTAGACAGAAGAGTTTAGATAACCAAATTGCAATTTTGTTGTTTATCACCAGAACTGATCTGAATGCTTCTAGCCATATCCATCTGCCAGTAGTCGGCATGGTACACTGCCTCTCAGCTATTTGCTCAGATGGTTTGACAGATGTATAGGTGGCAAGAATTGGTGCTGTTAGTATCAGTAAACCTGCCCTCTGTGAAAGCTGCCAAACCAGCATGATCTTAAGCTTTATGACGTCATGGTGACCTGAAATAAAAAAAGTAACTTTAAATGGTGTGCCTTATTATTTAGAGGTTACCATTGCAGCTATGTTACCAGCCTGGAAGGTATCTCTGCTCACTCCGTACCCTACTTCCTCAACCCCGTGAGATCCAGAATCAATTGATGACATCTCTGCCCACTGGCAAACCATACCTTTAGAGAAGAGGCCAGGCTCAGCTTACCAGGCTCAGCTTACCGCGAACGCATTTCTCAGACTTTTCCTAAGACCAGGATTTAATAGAAAAGTAGGTAGAAATGGAGCAGAGCAGTCTGGGGGGCAGAGAAGGGGTTTGAAGAACTAATGGCAAGTTTCATCCACATTACACTTTTGCTCAGAGCTTCACCTGCAGATAATTACAAATTGGTTTAATATTATCGTGAATGCTTGTACTAGTATATTAGGATTACATTTAGTGACTGAATAAAACTGTACACTAGGGACTGGTGATGAGAATAATTGCGTACTTATTCTGCCCTTGCCTGTTAATTAGCTATGTGATTTTCAAACAAAATAGTTGTTTCTTCTTTTTTTTTTTTTAAAGAAAAAAATATATTGATTTCAGAGAGGAAGGGAGAGCGAGAGAGAAACATCAGTGATGAAGGAGAATAATTGATCAGCTGCCTCTTGCATGCCCCACACTGGAAATCGAACCTGCAACCCAGGCATGTGCCCTGACCGGGAATTGAACCCAGGGCCTCTTGGTTCATAGATTGACACTCAACCATGAAGCTACACCAGCTGGGCTATTTTCTTTCTTGAGAAAAGATTACAAGAACCAAGTGAGATAACCTTTGAGTTCTCTTTTAGTCCTAAAATTTTGTGAATCTTTGTGAGCAATGGAATAACTTAGTTTTCAGTGAAGTTCATGGATACATATAATAAAACCCCTAACAATTGCAATTTGGATAAAAATAATTAAGGGATGTGTTTATGTTGCTAATAGAGTTAAGCTGACAGTTATTCACTGGGTCTATACTTTCTCTTTTATAAGCTAGAAGTATCTTTTTTACTATACCAATCAGTTCTTGGTTAGCTTTATTATATGTTACTGTGATTATATAGTACTAGAGGCCCCGTGCTTAAAATTTGTGCACTGGGTGGGAAGGGGTTCCTCAGCCTGGCGTGCACCCTCTCGCAGTCCAGGAGTCCTCAGGGGATGTCTGACTGATGGCTTAGGCCTGCTCCCTGGGCTTAAGCCATCAGTCAGACATCCCTAGCCCTGCTGCAGAGGTGGGAGAGGCTCCCACCACTGCTGCACTCACCAGCTGTGAGCCCAGCTTCTGGGAAGTGCCAGGAGGCGGCTTTTGTGCTGAGCATCTGCCCCCTGGTGGTCAGTGCACGTCATAGCGACCATTTGTTCTTCTGTTTGACCAATTTGCATATTAGCCTTTTATTATATAGGATATTTAAAAACCATATAATTTATATGAGCTCTCCTGGGACAAGCATTGTTGATTTTTTAAAAAAAATCTTTATTGTTCAGTTTATTAATTACATTGTTCTCTTTTTTTCCTTCTATAGCTCCCCTCCACAAGGTACCCATCCCACCCTCCGCCCTCACCCCCCCCAACACTGTCCTCTCCCATAGGTGCATGATTTTTGTTCAGTCTCTTGCTGCACTTCCCACACCCCTTTTCCTCCCCAAGAATTGTCAGTCCATTCCCTCTCTATGTCTGTGATTCTGAAGCATTGTTGATTGATTTGAGTTCCTCAATAGGTTTTTTTTTTAAAATATTTTTTTTATTGATTTTAAAGAAGAAGGGAGAGGAAGAGACAGAAACATCAGTGATGAAAGAGAATCAGTGATTGACTGCCTCCTGCATGCCCCCACTGGGGATGGAGCACACAACCTGCCACTTGACCAGAATCAAACCTGGAAGCTTTCAGTCCGAAGGCTGAAGCTCTATCCACTGAGCCAAACCAGCTGGGCCTCGGTAGTTTTTATTGATTTAGTAGAAGTAGAATTAGATTGTAAATGCTTCAACATTGAGATATAACAACAATTCAATAGGAAATACACCTTCCAACAGATACCTACTTATAAGAATAATCTGATTTGGTAGAGCCTCCGGAGTGCGAGAATGGGTCTGGGATGGCTAATCTAGTTTACTTCACATGTCTCTGTTTGGACCCTATTTTAGTAGGGGACTGATGACTAAAGGCACGAGGCCAGACTTATTCTTTATTCTGGAGGCAGCCTCTGCCCTGCCTCAGAGCAGAGTGCAGTCTCCAGATTTGTTTGGGGGTTGGGTTACCTTGTCCTTCCAACATGATCTGGGGCTAATCTGGATCCCTTACAGTGACCACAAATTGTACTTTCCTTCCTCTTTCCAGGAGAGAGCAGTAGTGTTAGGTGATTAGAATTAGATTAAAGACTTATAATTTTTATATGTAGTATTCTTTTTAAAAAAATATATTTTACTGATTTTTCACAGAGAGGAAAGGAGAGGGACAGAAAGTCAGAAACATCGATGAGAGAGAAACATCGATCAGCTGCCTCCTGCACACTCCCCACTGGGGATGTGCCCGCAACCAAGGTACACGCCCTTGACCGGAATCGAACCTGTGACCCTTCAGTTCACAGGCCGACGCTCTATCCACTGAGCCAAACCGGTTCGGCTATATGTAGTATTCTTGATGGAGTGATTAAGTGTTAAAAAAACTATGATTAAAGATGTTCTCATTTAAACACTGGCTAAAGATGAAATAATTTTAACTATACACTCTCAAAACATATTTTTAGAGAATAGTGTGCATTAAGCTAACTGTGAATGAATTTCTCAGTCTTTTCCTAAGACCACATAGAGAGCTGGGTATATAGAACATAAACTCTGTTTTGGCACAGTTGAATTTTTTGGCTAGTGAGAATTACATATCTCTAGAATTGTTTTATGATAGTTTTAAAAAACATGCTTCAGCATTAAAATGTCCTTAAGAATATTGCATTATATCATGAGGGTCTGACTGTGGAAGAATGCAACTGTATTACAGTGAGTAAATTTTTTATGACTACAGCCAATGGATGTTAAATAAAAAATGATAGCTTCTTGGATTTGGTTGCATTGTCAAGTTGTGACTCAAAAATACTAGATTCATAGACTGGGGGTAGAAAGATAATAGCGCACTTAGTTTGAGAGGCAGCAAATGTTTTGCATACTTTATAAGAGAGATGAGAATCTTGAGTGTAGTTTTGCATCATTTATTAACGGTAGAACTACTTAGTTGAAATGAGTGAAGGGTAGAGTTTTACTATTTTATCTTCATTTGCTCAGCTGGTGTGAAGGAGGATGACTGGTTATTAAATTAATCTTTGACTGCATTTGTGTGGGGAGCACTTATTTGGCAGTCATCCCCCCAGAGATAGAGGTAGAGATAGACAGACAGAGAGATCTGCCTTAAGAAATCACTTTATTGAACTATAATTTACATATATTAAATGTTTCCATTTTAAGTGTATAGTTCAATGAATCTAACAAATATATAAATATCTGTACAATCAGATATATATCTTGACTCTGCTGTCAAGATATAGAACATTTCCATGACTCAAGAAAGTTCCCTTGGCCCCTTCCTAGTCAGTTCATATCTGTGTCCCCACCCAAGAAAATCTCTGAACTCCTCCTCATCACCACCACTCATCAGATTTGTACTTTCTAGAATTTCATATTTATAGAATCATAAAGCATGGACTCTTACGTTTGGCTTCCTGGCTCAGCATATTGTTTTTGAGATTCATCCATCTTATATCAATAATTCATTCCTTTCTATTGCTGAATAGTATTCTATTGTAGTGTTCTACATATACTATGATTGAATTATTCATTCACTTGCTAATGGACCTTTGTGCTAGTTTTATTTTTTATACTATGAATAAAGCTTTTGTGGACATCAAATACAAGTCTCAGTTTGTACATAGTAAGTTTATGTATAACTTTATTTTTTAATATTTTCAGAGAAGAAGGAAGAAGGAAAGATAGAAACATCAGTGATGAGAGAAAATCATTGGTTGGTTGCCTCCTGCATGCTCCCACCTGGGGATCGAGGCAGTAACCTGGGCATGTGCCCTGACCTGGAATGGAACCATGACCTTCTGGTTCATAGGTCGACGCTCAACCACTGAACTACACGGACCTGGGCTGGAGTGCCACCAGATGTCACAGTGACCCGGATCTGTGCAGCAGCCAGAAAAAAACAAAACAAAACAAAACAAACAAAAATAACAACAGAGCTGCTTCCTCCTCTAATGGTCCTCTAGTGCCCTCTACTGAGAAAGCTCAATATCATGTTGACTGCACAGGAGAATTCCATGCATTGTTGCAGAGAAGGTATTGAAGGGTGAATTTAGAGCTTAGAGACACTAAATTAATAACAAATTCATCCTCTAAATCCTCAGGCGAGTAGGAGTTTGGCTTTCTGTTTGAGTTCTGGTTGCCTCAGCACTGTGTGGACTCGGAGTATTCTCAGACAAAAAGCCACGTGCGTACAATTCTTGGCAGTTGCAGTTCTCTTCTTTCAAAGGGTAGATTACTTTCTGTCTTCTGAGTTGGTTGTTAGTTTCCTTTAAATAATTTTTATACTTTGTTCATTGTTTACAACATTTATTTTGGGAAGGTCTATGTAAGCTCCTCTGCCATTACTAGAAGTGGAACCTGCATTTTTATTATGGAAAGAAAAATTTAAAGCTGTGAAAGATACTTGTTAAAATAATTATAGCTAACACATACTGAATGTTTACCATGTGTCAAATGAGATGTTAATTCAGCCTAAATACTAGGTAGTTATTATCTCTAGTAGCGTTTCAGAATGAAGACATTGAAGTTCATAGAGTTCCTTATTTTACAAAGATCATATGGCAGAGTTAATAGTTGAGCGCAAATGTGTCCCACTCCACAGTGCATATCCCTTCCTTACAGATATAAGAATAAGTACAACTTTGTTCGTAGTGTTAGTATAAGAAGTCAAGAAAATGTTCTTTAATTAGTGTTTTGACTTGTCCATTAGGATTCTAGTCTCTTCAGTGCAAAAATAGTATGCTATCTCATTTTTCTGTGATGAATTCTTATACACATGGAGCATAGTAGATTTTTAGTAGGTATTTGCTAAATTGGATTTGTTTCAGTCTGAAAATCCATATAAATATTTGTAATCACTATGTATTAAGTTATTAAATAAAAATACTTTTGGGGTTTTAACAGGTTAGTTAATTTTTAAATATGTATTTTGTTGCTTTTCAGATTTACTCTCATGTTCCCATGAAACTTTAATTAATATTCAGAATACTATTGCTTCTTGGCCTTTTGCTAAGATCAACTGTAATATTCAGAATAAAAGAATGAATTCTGCATTATATTCATGGCACCTGCACAGACTCCATTTGTAATGTTCACGTCCTCTTTGTTCTAAACTTAATGGAATTTATTTCATATTTTTATGCATTTTAGAGAGGAAGGGAGAGGGAGAGGGAGAGAGACAGAAACATCAATGAGGAGAGAGAATAATTATTCAGCTGCCCCCTGCATGCCCTCTGCTGTGGATCGAACTTGCAACGTGGGCATGTGCCCTGACTGGGAATCGAACCGGTGACCTCTTGTTTCCTGGGTCGATGCTCCACTGCTGAGCCACACCTGCCTAACCCTTATGGCATTTAGATAATCTAAATATTTACAGATTTTATTTATAAAAGAAAAATGTGTTCTGTTGTTTAAGTACTTTTCCTTCCCCAGACTGATCCTATTTTTAATCATTTAAAAAGATGTGAAAATGTTTATGCCTGAAAGATTTGAACTAGAGAATAACTAACAAAAACAAAACTTTGGGGATTAAAAAATCTTAATAACAGCAAAATTTTTAAAAAATATATTTTATTGACTTTTTACAGAGAGAAAGGGAGAGGGATAGAAAGTCAGAAACACTGATGAGAGAGAAACATCGATCAGCTGCCTCTTGCACACCCCCCACTGGGGATGTGCCTGCAGCCAAGGTACATGCCCTTGATCAGAATCGAACCTGGGACCTTTCAGTCCTCAGGCCGACGCTCTATCCACGGAGCCAAACCGGTTTCGGCAATAACAGCAAATTTTAGTTGTAGATCATTTGAAAGATACTTCAAGAATAAAGAAGTATTACAGGCCCTGGATGGTGTATCTCAATGGTTCTTATTTGCTCACTCTATTTTCTGAATCACCTGTGATTCTAATTTGTTTTTCCTCTTGGTTGTCTGCCTTGTCTTTCTTGGCATAACTGATAAATTTTGATAGAAAGGTAGACATTGTGTCTAAACTCGGTGAGGCTACAGATACTGTTTTCTTCTGGAGAGGTTCTCTCTTTCCTCTGCTAGGCACATAGAGTGGGGCTTGCCCATGTTAATCCAATCAGAGGTTGAGCTGAGGTTACCCTTCTAGAACTTTCACCTGAGAGCGTTGAGTGTTCGTGTTCATCAACGCATCAACTGATGGGTTCTGAGCTCTGATTTTTCTCCTCAGCTTTCTAAGACTGCTGAAACTTTTCCCTGCTCTTCGAAGGCTTTCTGCGTTGCCTCTCAGTACTGCACTGCTTGGCAAATGCGAAAGCTGGCAGCGTGTCAGGCTTAGTTCTCTACCTTTCTCTTCTCTCTGGATCTTGGCCCCTCAAGTTTCTAATTTTGTTTTACTAGTCCTAGGAGACAAGCAAAAACTCTGCTTGTTTCTATGTTTTCCAGAAGCAACCTTTTGCCTGGAGGAAAGCCTGGATGGATGCTCAGCCTCTTGACCTTGGCCCAGAATTAGCAATGCCCTCAGGGAAAAGAGGGGCAGCAGAATGTTTGTTCCCTTCTCTTTTCATTTCTCATCTCTGGAATCTTGACTTCTATAATTCTAGTTGCTTTATCAGCTCTGATTCCTTTAAACAGACAAGATATTATCCGGATTTTGGGGAATATATATTTTTAAAGATGAAGTTTTTTCTTTCTTTAAAAAATATATTTTTATTGATTTCAGAGGAGAGAGAAAGAGAAACATCAATGGTGAGAGAGAATCATTGATTGGCTGCTGCCTGCTTGCCCCACACTAGAGATCAGGCTTGCAATCCGGGCATTGTGCCCTTGACCAGAATCGAACCTGGAACTCTTCAGTCCGCAGACTGAGGCTCTATCCACAGAACTAAACCAGCTAGGGCACTATATTTTTGATTGGAGAGTTCATCTGTCACTAACTACTCCATTGATACCTAAAATTAATAGTTCGATTTAACTGGATGTTCTCATTGCTTTCGTTGATGAGTCAGCAGTATTGATGAGAGAAACACACTAACTTTTGTAGTTTATTCATATCTATGCAGTTGACCTCCAAATTTTCACTATAAGAAGGTAAAGTGTTGATATGAATTACTACAAACCATGGAGATGAAAATTTATAAGATGTATACATGAGACACTAGTCTGTGAAAGGCTTTTATATAATTACAGAACCTTTTCAAAGATTTTAGTTTCTTTGGCACTTTTAACTTTAAGAATAAGAATTATCTTCCAATTTTTCAAATAAAAGTTGAGCTTGAAAAGACTGGGACTGTTCTGTCTTTCATTTGCTGCTTTTGGGTGGAATTAGTTCTCAACCCCAGATCATATGACCCCAAATTCAGTATTTTTCCCCACCTGCATGCATTTAGAACCCTAGAAACTGGGTTTTCTATAAATTGATTTGTCTTATTGCTTAATAGGGCACTATAAAGTATTATAACTGTAAAGTAGTGTATAACACAGATATACTCAGAGGGTACATTACTCTCTAATTTGTCCTAGGTATAACATCAGCTCACAAATTGTTCTGTTTTGCTTTAACTATTAACATTGGAAAGTGATAAACTTTACTTTTATGTTTTCCTTCATCCTCTATTTTAGTAAAATGACCAAAGCAAAATTGAAGATGCCAGAAGAGAATAAGACGCTTGAAGAGCTATTTTCACCTATTCCTTATTGGTTCAGATTACTGCGAGGGTTTCTGAATCTGGTTGTTACCATATTTCAGTTACCTCCTCCTTTGTTAGCTGTTGCGTGACATCATTATCAATGGTTTGCTTCTTCTTACCTCTTCTCTCTCTAATTGACTATTTTTGATCAGCCATTGTTTAGAAAACTAGATAACCAACGTTGTTAAAATTGTCTTAAAAAATAAGAATACCATTTTAGGACTTTGGAAGGTGGTCGGAGTAATTTTATTTTATAATGAAATTGAAGTCCAGAGAAGTTAAGTACCTTCCCCATGATGCACAGCCAGTTACGTAACACAGTTAGGAAGAATAAGTCTTCTTTCTATGGCTTATAGCATGATCTTCAATTTTCCCATCACTCTTATTTTTTAGGCCCTCAATGAGGGCCTAGAACCCTCTAATGAACAAAGCACACCATTCTCAAATGTTTAGGCACCTTTTTACTTCCTTCCTAATTGATAGATGAATTCTGCCATACTTCATCATAATTTTGGTTTGTTTGGTGTTTTATATTTATTTAATCTTAAAAACTTAAGTGTGTCATCTGTGATCTTAGGACAGGTATCTGTTGATGTAAACACAGCAGTTGCCATCTCAGTTCACTGAAACCTGTGCAGCTAAAACCCTTTACGCAGTCTTTATTTTCATGAATCTGATATTTCCATGCTGAAATCAGAAAAAGCCAACGATAGAAATATTTGAAGATTTTCTGCTTAAAATTGCTGAGCATAATTTATAGTAGATGTATCATAGATGCTTAATAAATGTTTGAAAAAATTCCTCTGAAAACTTCAGAAAAAAGTTCTTTAATAGTCACTTTGAATGAGCTCACGTTTAACATTTTATGAAGTGTTGAAGCGTCATTGGTGAAGTAAAGAGTGAAAAGCATTTTCTTTCTATGGTCATAATGTTGTTTTAATAAGTATTTAACAAGTACATTTAAGAAATTTAATGGCTTTACATAGTTTTCTCAGGATGAATTGTGGGACTCTAGATTAACCTTGCTATTGGGGAGGGCAATTCTTGAAGAATGATGATTCAGATATTCTGTAGCTTGTAAGAATTTCCTTCCCACAAAGATAGCCCTGTTGCTGCCTTGTATACTGGACCCGATTGGAAGTTCACTGGCCAAGATACTGTCTCCACTAGACTGCCTAGAATTCTCTGTTTCTATTTTTTTTTGGGGGGGGGGTAGAGGAGAGTGGGTACTTGACTATCTTTTGTGGATTTTTTTTCTTTAGATTCCTAATTTTATTGGGGTATGCCATGTCTTTAATGATGCTCTACTTTGCCTGTAGCTGGGCAAAAGCTTGTTAGAAGAAACTCATTAGTGACTTATTTACACTTGTCTTTAATATTTAGGATCCATCAGTTTTTACCTTTGGCAAGATTGTGTTATGTCTTGGTTTCAGGGGACTGCTATCTTCAAATAGAATGGGCACAAATAGAATGATAGAATTTTAGAAATGGTTTATATTAGGGAGTCCTCTGAACATTGGAATTTTGGAGTAGTTTAAGTTACATGTATCTTAACCAAATAATTAGTATATATCTTTGAACTTAGATAGATTTATCCTTACTTTTGGCTGCCAAAGAATGCTATAAGATTTCTGCTTTTATTCTGTTTACTTTCATGTTATAGAAACTAAAGTTCTAGTTTCAATCTTCCCTGCTAACTGATCTTAGAAAATTTGAGCTTTATCCTTTTATTGTAAGTCCCTATAAATTTGGTCAGTTTGTTCTATAGGAAAGCTTTCGAGTCAGAAACACTGGGTTTGAAGACCTGGCTTTGCCACTCACTAACTGCAATTCTGGGCAAGATATTTATTATTTCTGAGCATATACATTTCTAAATAAATTTTGGTTTTGAATAATTCTTAAGTAGATTCATAATGTCTAGCAGACATGCTCATGTCTTAGAAAATGTATAGTATTACCATATTCACTATTTACATTAAAATGCGGATAATAAAAAATGTGGCTAATAAAATCATGTTTTGAAAACACATGAATTCACCAAACTTTTCTTGTAAATGGAAATATGTTACTCTCCATTTTTATAACAAGGATGTAGCAAGTTTGTTACGTAATGCCTGATACTTTATAAAATATTAGACCTCGCGTCATATATTTGATGCTCAACCACTGAGCCACGCTGGCGAGACTCACCAATGTATTTTCGTTTTCCTGTACTTACATAGGCCAATGGGAAAAAATAACTTTTTGTGGGTAATGTTGCTTTTCCCTCCAATTCTGTTCACTGTTTATAAGACAATTAAGAAGAACTTTTAATACACCTTTGAAAGGATTATCAAGGTTTTTAACTATCTTGAACATAAATATAGAACACATATTATCATTTTTAAATCTTTTAAAAAATCTGCATGCTTTATTTTAACTATTACAATAATGTAAGAAACATAATTTTGAAAGCGGGTGATAACAATACAGTTTTGCAAGCAGTGTAATGATTTAAGAGGCCATCTACCTGGGTTCAAATCAGCATTTTATCATGTACTAGCTGTGTGAACTTGCATAAGATAGTTTTTTCTTCTATCTCATGGGCTAGTAGTACTCACCTCATAGAGACTTTAAATTAAAAAAAAATTTTTTTATTGGTTAAGGTATTACATATGTGTCCTTATACCCCCATGGCGCCCCCCCCCCCAATCCTCCACTCATGCCCTCACCCCCTGGTGTCTGTGTCATTTTTAAATCTTTTAAGTGGGGTGTTTAAATTAGAAAATCAGAATATTATTGAAAGCTTTTCTTTGCCAGAAAACCTGCTTTGATTTTTATTTCATAGTCATTAATTAAAAATACCAGTTCCATGGGTTATGATTTACAACTCACATAGTGATTTTAATCTATCTTCATAATAAAAATGTAATCTCTTGCATAAAAAGACAGTAAACAGCACCTGCCAGAGCACTGTAGCGATGAGAGCCATCAAGTGTGTATTCGCATCACTTTGCAACACAACAGTGAAAGAGTTAATAAAACGGGATACATTACAAGATCACAAAGGTTTTTATTTATTAGGGGACAGGGAGGCTATGGAATATATAGGATGAAATATTAATAACCTCTCCATTCTGCGGGACCGACCTGTAGCTTTGGAACTACTCTCTCGGCCCCACAGGGACTGTGAACTGTGTTTTGGTGGTCTATAGGAGAGGTTCGACTTGGCGCATGCAGTGGTGAATGATGTCATTGAATGCACACCATATGTATTTGAGAGTAAGTGAATGTTATTCTCACTGCCGTGCACAGGCATATGTAAGTGTTGGAATGGAAAAATCATTTTTATGAAAATACAGAGAAGTAAAACAAGAATGTTCTGTCCTGGGCCTGATCACATCACCAGTAGCTGCCAAGTATGAATACTCCCTGTAAGGTTTTCTCTTCTTAATTCTCCAGCTTCCGGCCTTTTGTTGGCTCTCAAAGTAGTCCATTCGGAAGGCCTCATCCAGCATGTTCTTTCTATTGATGTGATATGAACACCAAATGAAAGTTCCATTTTCTCCATTAAAGTAAAGCTGGGAGAGTATTTTAGTGCGCATGATTTGCAACAGATGGAAATAATTAATTGATTTAGCTATTTTGCCGAATTGTTCTTTTTATCCCAGTAGAGCAGCATTATCTGAGAGATTCGTACTGCTGATCATTTTTCCACTCATTAATATATCAGAAAGGATATGGTTGTTTTGTTTTAATTGTTCTCATTACTATTATTTAAGACACTATGCTCTAATGGTACAGTAACGGATCTGTCAAATAAATATAGCAATTGATTCCTATTAGGAATTTATAGCTTATAACATAGAAGAATATATGGAGATACAAAAATGTGAAGAACTCAGTTCTTTTATTCTGAAACTTTTATTAGCAAAGCACAGTGTCTTAGTAAAAATCCAGCGTAATTTTTCTTAAGCTTGAAATCATAAGCGGTTTTGTATTATATACAAAGACCGCCTTATATAACAAACAGTATGATTTTAAAATGATCTAAAATAAAAGCAATATTGTTTATATAGGACATTAGAACATATAATAAATATAAATAAGAAAATTAAATATATTATTATGACAGAATACAGTTGCCATTTGATATATTTCCTTTTAGAATTTTTTCTGTATATGTATACATGCACATATCCATGAACATAAATACGTGTGTATATAAACACTAGAGGCTCAGTGCACAAAATTTATGCGCTGAAGGGGGGCCTTCAGTCTAGCCTGCACCCTCTTGCAGTCTGGGACTCCTTGGGGGATGTCTGACTGCTGGCTTAGGCCCAGTCTCAGTGGCAGGCTCTTTACTGCTCTGCTGCCTGCTCCTTAGCGCCACCACCGCTGTGCTTGCCAGCTATGAGCCCAGCTTCTGGCTGAGTGGCTGCTCCCCCTATGGGAGTGCATTGGCCACCAGGGGGCAGCTCCTGCCTTGAGTGTCTGCCCTGGTGGTCAGTATGCATCATAGTGACTGGTTGTTCCACCATAACAGTTGCTTAGGCTTTTATTATGTAGATTATATAGATAAGTGCATATGAAATTTGGAAACCCTCTGAAATTAACATTTTCTTGACTATTTTTACTTAATATAACATGAGATTTTTCTCATGTCATTAAAATGTTTTTAGAACCTCATTTTTAATGAGAAATGAGTTTTTCTTTTAAAAAGGAAATACTGCCTTTTGGATTAGAAAATGGTCAATATACCTTCCATTTCAGCTCCTAAAATTTGAACCAATGAATCAGTGGGTAGGATTAAATAGTGAGGTGGCTGAAGCTACCCATTGACACATGAACTCTCATATTGGCTCTTTTTAAAACAACATTTTTTAGTGATTTCAGAGAGAAAGGAAGTGAGAGATAGAAATATCAATGATGAGAGAGAATCCTTGATTGGCTGCCTCCTTCATGCCCCCACTGGGGATTGAACCTGCAACCTGGGCATGTGCCTTAACTGGGAATCAGACCATGATCTCCTGGTTTATAGGTTGATGCTCAAACCATTGAGCCTCTCTGGCCAGGTATTCTGGCTCTTTTCATTCAGGGCATGTCTACTATAGGTAAAATGCTAGAGCTAATATCTTCCTGACTTTGCATCAGAAATTCAAAGTGTGGGATGGTTAATAACCACTATTTACTCTGTTGGCCTGAATGTGAATATTGAGCAAGAAATATTCAGTTGGAAATATTAAAAATAAAAATCACATTATGTAAATTTATATGGACACTTACTTTTTCAATTAAAAAGTTTTATTATGGAAATTTTCAAAAATAGACAAAAGAATAGTATAATGAATCTATATAAAAATTAAAAAATTATCAGCTTATAGATAATCTTATTATTATGTCACTCTACCCTTTCCCTCTTCCCCTATCACATACACACTGTATTTTCTTTAAGCAAATAACAGACTTTGTATAGGAAAGTATTTTTATTAAGAGCAAGTTTTCCTTCAGAAAATGTAAATAGAGAACCCTAAAGATTGATTGTTGCAAAGTGTGAGTCAGGTGGCAGAAAAATAGTATGATGGAGAGAAACTGTAAATTTCATTCAGCAAACATTTGCTGAGTACCTGTTATGTTGAAACTGTATTAGATGCTGAGGATGTAGATCTCAAAGACTTTGGCCATGTTTTCAAAGAGCTCACTTCTACACAATAAACACTACATTCTTTTTTTTTTTTTTAAACATATATTTTGTTGATTTTTTACAGAGAGAAAGGGAGAGGGATAGAAAGTCAGAAACATCGATGAGAGAGAAACATCGATCAGCTGCCTCTTGCACGACCCCCACTGGGGTGGGGATGTGCTCGCAGCCAAGGTACATGCCCTTGACCGGAATCGAACCTGGGACCCTTCAGTCCACAGTCCAACGCTCCATCCACTGAGCCAAACCGGTCTCGGCAACACTACATTCTTATAATACAACTAGAGGCTCAGTGCACAAATTCATGCACTGGTGGGGTCCAGCCAGCCCACCCAGATGGGGGCCAATCAGGAGAGGGGCCAGCTGGATCGAGGGGCCACGAATGACATTTTGGTTGTTCTGCCGTTTGGTCGCTGGGCTTTTATTATATAGGATAGAGCAAGTGTTGAGTTATATACAGGGTGGGGCAAAAGTAAGTTTACAGTTGTATGTGAAATACATTTTTTTGGAATTATTATTTATTATTGTATTATTTTCTATATAAACAATTGTAAATCTCCTTTTGCCTCTAAATATACGTGAGTATGCATAGTATCCTCTATGTGTATGTATATGTGTGTATATGTGAGATAAATATACATACATACACATAAATGCACATATATGTGTATTGGATACTATAGGAATACCTAGGGGAATTAGATAGCCAAGGTATAAAATTACATATGATTAATCATTTCTCTTTGTGAAACGTACTTTTAGTTGTTTACATAAAATTATTTTGTCTTTTTATGAAGACAGTGACCAGAAAGAAATACCTAAAAGAGGTTAATGAACAATTTGGTTTATATTTATTACACAGGTGAGCGGGAAAAGGCTTTTTTCCCTTTACCGTATTCGTGATAAGATTACTGTAGAACATTGGGAAAGAAATGTGTTTTGTTTATTGCCGGGTTTGTATTAAAGATCAAAGTCTGTAAATGTAGAAAATATAACAAATTATTGATTTACATGAGTCTATTGACTCAAGTGTAGTTGTGAGTGAATTGGAGAAGCTCATCTTTCCAGTATCGATCCGCACTTTAACTGGTGTGTGTGTTCACGAGGCTGCCTCAGAGGAATTGCTTTTTCTGAAGCACGAGTTCCAGCAGGCCTGGCAGGTCTCATGTGAGGGGGACAATTATTATTAAACTGGCCATCATTAGATCATTGCTTAGAATCTGCCACAGGATGCTAGTGACTGGAACTAATGACTACTTATTAACTTTTGTCAGATAGCCCCATTATTTATTAGCGTCTTGATAATCTACAAGATTTTGAAAGATCTTTGCCAATACTATTAAGATATAGCTAATGACAATATTAGCTATAATATGTGAAATATCCACACGGAGGATAATAACAGGTTAACATTTTTTTTTACAACATCTTAAAATTTAGAGTTTGCCATAAAGCCAAAAAATTCAGTAAGGTAGCCTTTTTATTCTCATTGTTTTGTAGATATGGAAACCGAAGCCTATTGATATGAAGTGACCTTTTAAAATTTACCTAGTAATTTGTAAAGCTAGGGTTGCAACTCACTTATTTATAACAAATATTGATTTAGGGTCTGCTTGTACAAAGCACTGCAAATAAAGTTGTGAAAACTCATGGCACTTTCATCCTAACGGAGAGCCAGATATTAAACTAATCAATCACAGGATTAATTATTTAATTACAGTTGTGATTAATGATGTGAAGGAGCACAATGCAAAATGAGAGCATGCAGCAGGAAGACCTGACGGAGTGTGGAAGCCCCTGGAGAAATATCTCACCTGGGCTGTGAAGAAAGGGGGAGGCTGGGGGTTGTTGCAGGCGGAGGGAGCAGCATGGGCAGTGGTCGTGAGGGAAGAAGAAGACTGTTAGGTGGAGAAACTGAGATCGGGCAAGTATGTTGGAGTCACAAAAATGAATGACCAAGATGTCTGGTGAGGTAGTTAGGGTTCAGGGTCCAAATCTCATGCTTTTTAGCAGAAAAATTCCACAAATTATTGAGTGTCTACCATGTATGAGGTATGTGTGATGAAGTATGAAAGAATATGAAACCTGCAATTTAAATGAGAAAATGCCCCCGCCCCCCTTGAGAAAAGTGCTGCTGAAAGCACATTTTTGGTATCACATGATCAATTTTTAGATTATTTTTTTCTTTTTAAATTACAGTTGACATACAACATTGTTAGTGTCAGGTGTATAAGCCCGTGACTAGACCTTTATGTCACCCTGATAAATCTAGTACCCATCTGATACCAAATATAGTTATTATAATATTATTGACTATATTCCTTATGCTGTTCTTTACATACCCATGACTATTCTGTAATTATCAATTTGTACTTCTAAATCCTTTCACCTTTTCACGCAAACATCTACCTGCCTCCCGCCTGGCAACCTGTTTTCTGTATGAATGAGTCTGTTGCTGTTCTGCTTGTGTGTTTATTTTATATTCTACATGTGAGTGAAGTCATCTGTCTTTTTCCATCTGACTTGTTTCACTTAGCATAATACCCTCTAGGTCCATCCATTTGGTTGCCCTGGCTGGTGTGGGTCAGTGGTTAGAGTGTCGGTCCATGCACCGAAGGTTCTATACCTACCCCTGTTGGGTTTGTTTGGGAGGCGACCAATTGCTATGTCTCTCTCACACTGATGTTTCTCTCATTCTTTCTTCTCGCCCTCTCTCTCTTTCCTCCCATTCACTCTCTGTAGAAATCAATGGAAAAAATATCCTTGGGTGAGGATTAACAACAACAAATTCCATCTTCTCTTCATTCCCACTCCCCTAGTTCTGACCCACATTGTTATCACTGTTTTCCTTAATTCTGGGGCCGTGGTGGGCTTGTACTTTCCTACCCCCTGGAAGTTAGGCGTGGTCATATGACTTGCTCTCACCATGGGAATGTCAAGCAATCAGCACACAGTTTGCCATTTTCTTTCCAACCTGCCTGTGACTTTGCTTGCTCCATACAGTAGAAGCTCTTGCAGCTGGCATCCCTGGGTGAAAAAAGAACAGAGCAATGGATCTGCAGGGAGAGCAAGAAGCCCCCCTCCCCCCGAACAACAACAACCACAACAACAACAACTTGTTACTTAAAGCCACAGTGCAGCCTGAGTTACTTAGAAAAACGTGCTACCGTTTCTCTCCATTTCTGCCTGCCTGGTGGTCGGCAAATTCATTAGTCCACAGAGCGGCAAACGGCTGCGGTGTGCCGACCCCTAGGCAATTGAGAACAAAAAGGTAGAGATGACTGATTTTTAAAGAAATTATGACTAGTTTAAAATTAAGCTTCAGTTTATGAAGGATGAAAAAAAATTTAAATCCTCACTTGAGGATATGTTTTTATTGGTTTTAGAGAGAGGAAGGGAGAGGGAGAAACATCCAGCAGTTGTGTCCTGACAGGGGATTGAACCTGCAACCTTTTTTGGTGTATGCGACGATGCTCCAGCCAACTGAGCCACCCTGCCCGGGCAGAGGATGAAATATTTAAGTGCTTTTAGGGTGATATTTTGGAGAAATATGCTCTTTGTATCCTTAATAGTTATGGATGTATCCCAGGACACAGAAAATAGAGCTTTTGATTTCTGATATTATAGAAGGGATTTTAAAATTTAGAGATAAAATATAGCTTTCTTTTAGGAAAAGCAGTAAGCTTGGAAGTTTAAATCTGCTGTGTGTGTGTGTGTGTGTGTGTGTGTGTGTGTGTGTGTGTATCTTTCACTTATGGTAGCTTATTTCCTTAATTTAATGATTTTAAAAAATACATGATTAATACTTATGTATTTAAACTTAATCCTAAATTGAGGCTTGTTTATTTTATGGAGGGTTTGCGTATATTTCTGTCAGAAACCAAGGGTTGTGTAGATCTGAGACCACTTTAGCACCATTTAAGAGTCTTGGCTTAATTTTAGGAGGGAGAATCCGATTCATGTCATCCAGGTTTAGTTCTTCCATGCCCCGCTCTGTTTCAGCTCATTGTTACTTTCTCCCCCTTAGACTTTTCCCGTACTTACTTGGAAGCTCAGAAATACATTAAACACTTTTTTATAGCATATCCTGGATCTAGTTATATAATAGAGGAAGTCTTTTTTGTTGTTGTTATGAGCAAAAATCTAGAAAGTCATTCCTAGGCATATTGAGAGACATCACATATTATACTTGAGTACAATGTTCATTCTGTGTTCCATTGATAATAATGATATGTTCCATTAATATAGAGGCTTACCAAGAGTTTTTATATGTTTTTTCTCACTTAAGTTTCCACAGCAACAAAATATAAAAGCTTTAAAAACAAAGGTAGGCATGTTTGTTATTAAAACTAATTATTTCCAAGAATGAGGAATTGACTCTGTAAATCATAATCAGGAAGGATATGTTGACATTAGTGTCTATAACAAAGTATCTCATTTGTTGTATTTTATTTAAGTATTTTTGTGAAGTAACAGAGAACATGCTTACAGTGGATAAGGAAAGAATATAAAATTGTATCTTTTATAATCATAATTATGTCAATTACATATTCATGTGAGTAAGTGTTGACAATAGACATAGCAAAGATAGAAACACTGGATTTAAGGTGTTAGGATTGTGGAAATTTTGTTCATTTCATTCTAGTGTTGTCTTACGATTGTACAGTTAATAAAAGATATCTAAAACTTATTCAAAGGATATTAATTATTCAATTTCTATTAAAATCTATACATTTATACAGTGAAAGAAGTCTGAGACAGGTGAGTGTGTATGTTATATGTCAAAATATCGCCAATCTCTGGTTGGTAGGATTTCAAGTGATTTTTTAAAAAGTATGCTTTCTGACATTTTAAAAAATATCCGGGTTTAAAAAATGATAATTTATAATGATAAATGATAAAACTTTTTGTTTTGGAATAAATATCCCATGCGCTATAAAAACTAGACTTTGGTTTAAAAATTATCTTTTAACTGGTGCTCAGGGTAAAAAAGCTTATGTCCAAAGGAAAAACAAATTTACAGCGAATCTTTCCGTAGTTCTTACCTCTGTGATGAAAGTACAGGAAAATTAAGACTAAATTTCTTCCTCTTTTAATTCTCACCTGAGGATATTTTCCCCTTCATTTTTAGAGAATGGAAGGCCCAGGGAGAGACACAGAAACAGCGATGTGACAGAGACACATAGGTTGGTTGCCTCCTGTACCTGCCCCAACCAGGGCAGGGGATTGAGCCTACAACCAAGGCACATGCCTTTGACCGTAATCGAACCTGGGACTCTTCAGTCCATGGGCTGACGCTCTATCCGCTGAGCCAGACCGGCTAGGGCAAGACTGACTATCTTAACAAAATGGTGAGTGAGAGTCACTAGGCTTCAGAAGTTCACATAGTACCCTCAAGTTTTTGGTCATTTAATAGTAAATCTCAAATATTTAAATTTTCGTGACTTGAATACTTTATTAGAGGAATTAGCACTTACTGAGAAAAGAGCCAGGTGCTTTATGTATATGATATTTAATGTCACAATCATAAAAAACATTTTTAAAAATATTGCTGAGAGAGAGAGAGAGGGAGAGGGAGAGAAACATTGATTTGTCATTCTACTTATTTATGCATTCATTGGTTGATTTCTTGTATGTGCCCTGACTGGGGGTTGAACCTGCAACCTCGGTGTACCAGGACGATGCTCTAACCCACTGATCTTCCCAGCCAGGCTGTCACGGTAATTTTAATCTTACAGCCGTGCCCGGTGTGCCCTGCACTTTGTACCCTTGTGAAAACTGAGGCTGAAGAGATTAAATAATTGGGGCAAAGTCATTTCACTGTGAGGTGGAAGAGTCAGAGAATAAGCCAGTTCTGAAGGGTTTGAAAGACTTTGCTTTGTCCAGCATGGTCTCCCTTGAAGGAGGAGTAGGCCCTTCCTCCTGTATGTCTTATTTGATTTTGCTCTGTAACCATACCATTTGGTACTTGGGTATTTCAAAAAAGGGAGATATTGAAAAACAACACATAAAAAGTTGATTAGTTGTAATTCTCTTAAGATTTGAAGAACCCCTCCCCTCCCCCCTTTTGGCGGTCTGCAAATGGTTAAACTTGATGAAATACTAATGAAGAATTACAGAGTTATTTGTTTGACTTTGCCACTTGGGACATTTGGCAAATGAGACAATTCATCTCAGTGTGTAGCTAGTCTCATTTCTTAAAGAAAATTAATTAATGCAGTTTGTCTTCTTCCCATATCTCTGATTATAGTCCTTTTATTATACCTTCACTTTCCCGCTTTACTTTTCTTCCCTGGGAATATCTGGTTTTTTAACACTTTCTTGTTTCTTTCAACCTGATAAGTAAGAGCAGTTTTCCTCAGGATGAGTGTGTATTTGTAATTTTAGTACAATTTGGACAAGACACAGACATTTGTGCAATGTCCCACAGGAAAAAAATTTATACTACAGGATTTCAAAGACATCAACCCCTTGTAAAAAGTGATTTAGTCAAATTTCTTTTATAATCGTCTTTATTACTCTTTGTCCTCCAAGACAGATTAATATCGTGTATATCTTACCATAGTTGTCTTCCGGCACAACAGCTCATCGCTTAAATTTATTAGCAACACAATTTTGTTCTTACTACCTTCATATTTAAAAAATAAGAATACCTACGATTTGGGGGCCATTTAAAAAAGTGTTTTTTCAAGAATAGGGAGCTGTTTTCTATAATTTTAAGTTAGATGCATAAATGCATTTTTTTTAAAGGAAATGGCTTGAACTGTTGGTCTCTTTGAATATATTTTTTCCCTCTATTTCAACAGTGTGGACTTTTCATTTTAAAGGTAGAACGATTACATGCTTATTTTCTTTCTCTTTTGGTATTCATCTAAAAAAAGTGGGGTTTCAGAAAATCTAGCTTTTAAATCACTTTTAACATTTTTTCCTCACCCTACAGACCTAGGAAGGAATCAGTTTGAAAAAAAAAAGGTTGTTATTAATTGTATCCCATACAAATGTTGTATAAAAAAACTTTTAATCATGTGATGAGAACATGGAGAATTAGCATGAATATATTTAAACCAACTGAATGAGGAAAAACATGGGAAAGAAAGGATGGAAGTGAAGTTAATTAGGAATTAAGCAAATACTTGATATTAACATTACAATTTATATTTTTATATTAAATTTATATAAAGGTAATATAAAAGTAACTGTTATAGACTATAATGGTTTTAGGATTATTTTACATTATACATAGGAAATTGACTTCTGTATAACTTAATTGAAATGTGATGAAATGGCTTGATTCAGTTATGATATAATACCAGTTTAACAATGGAAGGATTTAATTTTCCCAATTTTTGGCCTTTTCTAATTTTCTCAGCAGACTAGGTTTTAGAATTATCAGATCATTTCATTCACTCACAACCTTTTAAAAAATGTTAACTCTATGTAGATTACAGAAATACCATTCTATTATTTACCCCTGTGATAGCTGATATCTGGCAGTTGAAGGCATGGTAACCTTTAAAATGAAATAACCCTGTCATAATATCATGGCAGAAAACTGACAGGATAGTAAAAATATACTAGACTTCGAGGGGGCATTCAAGGGAAGCAGTTTACAGATACTTTTATTAGGGAGATTTACAAATGCTACGCTGTTCGGTATACTTAGTGTTGAGCTGAGAGGGCAGATTAGATACATAAATCATGTTCGAGGATTCTGGGATAACCCAGAAGAGACTTCAGATTTGAGAGAATAGGTGCGTGGCAGATCTGCTGTTCTTTTCTCTTTACTTTTGCTTACTTACTCCTCTGATTGTATACTTTCAGTGGGTTATTTCACTGCAAATCCACACAGTTTTGTCATCTGAGGTTCTTGTGGGTTGGAGGAATGGGGTATTCTCCTTTTTTGCCTCACTTGACCATGACTTTAGTGTTCGCAGTAGAGGATCTGGGGAGCAGGGGGAGAGAATAATTACAGAGTTAGTTTAGGCCGTGAGTATAGGGGACATTTTGAGGTGGAAAATAACCAATAGATGGAAATGTCCATCAATGAATAGATGAATGGATAGACAAATTGTGGTATATACATACAAAGAAACATTATTCAGCCATAAAAGAAATGAAAATCTACAGCATGAATGAACCTAAAAACATTATGCTGAGTGACAAAAAAGCCAGACATCAGTGGTCATATATTGTATGATTCCATTTGTATGAAATGAACAGAATAGATAAATCCATAGAGACAGGACACAGATTGATTTTTTTTGGAGGGATTAAGGAAAAGGGGGACATGGGGGAAACTCCTCAGTCAGTGTGGGGTTTGACTTTGGAGTGATAGAAGTGCTTTGGAACTAGATAGAGGTCGTGGTTGCACAAAATAGTGAATGTACTAAATGCCACTGAATTGTTCACTTTAAGATGGTTAAATTTACATTATGGAAATTTTACCTCAAGTTATTTTAATTAAAAAATTTATTTATTTTTGTTTGCTTGCTTGCTAAATAATGAATGTAGTTAGTTTGTTTGGGGTGCCTGCTGTGTGTAGGGTATTGTGTATAAGACTGCCAATTACCAGCTCTGCGATCTGACCATAATGGGAGAATGGGTACAAGCAATGACTAGACTAAAATTCTGCAGAAATTTTTTATTCATATGGGGGAAGGGAAATATTTGATTGACATGGAGCACAGTTAGAAATAGTAGTTCCTAAAACCTGATGTAATATGGGGGACAGGGCAGAATAAGATTGCATATAGTCTCTCTATGACTGTGACGTTCACTTGTCAAGTTCAAAAATGCTAATTCTTTGGCTCTTTCCTTCCCATGAGAGTGACTGCCAGTATGACAGAGCTCATTTTACCTCCTCTTTCTTGCTTTGTCCTTATTGTAGCTCCTACATTACAGCTGAAATCTTTCCAGCTTGGAGATACAGTGGAAGCATTGCAGCCTCAAACCACCCTTTAATTGGCTAGAAGTATCACTGTTGAGTGACATGATTTTTCTTCCTAGGGGAATGAAGGAGAACAGCACCAAGAAATTAATCCAATTATCTCAGCATTTGAATCTAGTCATTTTATTGCAGCAGCTGGAAAACCTTGCCCTTCTTCAAAATAGAACAAATTTAGAATTCTATCTTTTCACTTAGTTTCATTCTCTAGCTTTGTTAGATTGTCACATGCAGACTTTGTGAGTTTGACTAATTAGAATCTGGATATTCTGCTAATAACAAAACAGACCAGAACTCACATTCCCAGTGCTCAGTCCAGTGCCAGATCCACCAAACCACTTGGTTTCTTTAAGAACATTGACGTTTTGCCTATAAAAATAGACTGATCTAATGATGAAATGCCTTTTCCTCCTCTGGTGTCTGGAACCTCAGCTTTTGACTTGGTTCTTATGTATGTATGCAAATGGAACACTGTAGAGCTGTAGAAGGGACCTAAATAAAACTTCGGTTTTACCACTAATCAGACTGTTAGTGTACGAGAGAACTGTGCCAGACTGCCTTTGACAGAACCAGAATGAAAAGCTTTATAAACAGCATGCCAAATCCTAATTAATTTTCTGAACATTTCAAGATTTTTATTGAGTTTCTATTCCTAAATTTTCCTGTAGGTTCTGTGACCTGTTATATTATTGCCTGAAAGTTGATGGCAAGGTCACAAGTGTAAAATTTTAGTTTTATGGCAAGATAGTTGGCATAAAACCTTAATCTATACATAGCTCAGTTAAATGAGAAACAAGTGTATAAATAACAAGAGGAAGAAAATTGTTGGATATATTTGCAAAAATTTCCCCAACTCATTAAACAAATGCTTTTAGAATGAAGACCCGCAGCAGCACTCCTGTTCTTCATACACAGCCTTTGGAAGATCGCTGTGGTGATCATTGTGATTGACAGCTCACATCTGGAGACTTGTGAAATATGCATGTTGATAACCCCCTTTCGGATTTGCCTCATCTGTTACTGTGAGCTTGCTGCTTGCCTTTTTCTCCCCCTCCATCTTTTAGGTAAAAAAATCACCTTTTTATAGTTTTATTTTTCACGTCTTAATTATTCAATAAATATTTTAAAATATGAATGGCTTAATTTTAATGGAAGCTTGGAGGGGAAGGGAAGAAAGAGGAGCTAAGACAAGGGGATTGGAATGGGTGTTGAGGAAAAGAGGAGAAAGGGAAAGGAACAGACAGGCCGAAAGTAGCTGGCAGAATGGCAATGCTGAAGAGACTGGGGATGTCCGGTATAAGATAGAGGGAGAGAACAAAGATGATAACTTGGACATTAGTATCAATGAGAATTCATATACTTCCCATTTAAGTTTTAAGATTCTGGTTACTACCTGTCACTTACCATTTTTTTGAAAATGTTAATTATGATCCACTAGCTCTAACACTTTTAAAAAATATACATTTGTTTCTGCAAATGACCTGCTGGCTATTTTTTTAAATCACTTATTCTTAAACATTTATTTCATGTTCTTTATTGATTTCAGAGAGGAAGGGAAAGAGAGAGAGATATGGGAAACATCAGTGGTGAGAGAGAACCATTGATGGAGCCCACAACTCGGGCATGTGCCCCTGACCGGAATCAAACCTGGGACCCTTGATCTGCAGGCCAATACTTTGTCTACTGAGCCAAGCCGGCCAGGGCATCATCTCGAATACTTAAGTCATTAGAGGTTTCGTTCCAAATTGGGAAATTAGAGCAGCCTACTAAAATGGCAAATCTCTGCGAGGCAATAGCAGTGACTAGTGTAAAATTCCCTTAAGGTCAGATTTGTCATTGTCTTGTGATGAGATAAGTCTTCATAGTGTCAAAGGCAAGAGACACGTTGCATGGTGAGGACACAGGGACTTGGACTCACCCGAGGCGAACACCAGAAATGCGGAAGTTAGTTATTAGGGAGAAACCAGCCTGCTCCTATTCCACCTACTGTTTGTCTTTTCCGAGAGAGAGAACCTGATTGGGTCAGCTTTCTGCTCTGCAGAGCACCCCTTTTGGTTGGGGTTCTGTGAAGGCTTCTCAGAAGTGTTCTCCCCCTTGTTGTAACTTAGCCCGTATACATTGGTGTGACTTGTGCATCTGAAACACAGTTCAGTCAGCTGTGGTTTTCTTTCTTTCTTTCTTTTTAAAAAAAATATTTTATTGATTTTTTACAGAGCGGAAGGGAGAGGGATAGAAAGCCAGAAACATCGATGAGAGAGAAACATCGATCAGCTGCCTCTTGCGCGCCCCCTACTGGGGATGTGCCCGCAGCCAAGGTACATGCCCTTGACCGGAATCGAACCTGGGACCCTTCAGTCCGCAGTCCGACGCTCTATCCACTGAGCAAAACTGGTCTCGGCTGTGGTTTTCTTTTTTAAACTTTTATTTTTTAGCGTATATAGTGAGCAGATATATGCTCGATACCGGGAAATAGGTGAGCCCATAGGCGGGCCCCTGTCTCATGGAGTTTATATTTTGGGAATGTGGAGGTGGTGAAACAGAACATAAACAAATGAATGAGCAAGGTAATTTGCGATGGTGACAAGACCCGAGGAGACAGTGAATCAGAGCGATGTGATCCGGATGACTGGGGAGAGGGTCTGCATTGGAGCGGGGAGCCAAAGACAGTTGCTCCGAGAGAGTAACGTTGTATCTGAGGCCTGAACTGTGGCGGAAGGTGTAGTGGCTAGTGCAAAGGCCCTGAGGTTGTTTGGGTTGGATTTTTTAAAAACCTTGTTATTATGGAGAAATGTAAAAACATATAGAAAAATATAGAAAAAGTAAAATGAGCCCTTATACTCATCATCAGTTTCAATGATGAACCTTCTACCCCACCCCCATATTATTTTGACATCATATTATTTTCTAGACATTATTATATCTTATCTAAGGATATTTCAGTGTTTTTTTTTTAAAGATAAGGATTCTTTAAAAAAAGTTATGCTAATGACCATAATGTCATTATCATAACTGGAAAAAAATATCGAGTCAGTGTTTAACTTCCAGCTATCTCATAAATGTTTATCTGTTATCTGTTGTTGCAGTTATGCAAACACTCAGAGGTATACAAGAGTAAACAGAGAGTCTGTGGATCATCTAGGTCAGGGGTCGGCAAAAAGCGGCTCGCGAGCCACAGTTTGCTGCTCTGTTGACTAATGAGCTTGCCAACCACTGGGATAGGGGCTTAATCACAAGGAACAACAACAGCCTGTAATTATTGGAATCAAGAGTCTAGGTCAGTGGTCGGCAAACTCATTAATTAACAGAGCAGTTTGCCAACCATTGATCTAAGTGTTTTTGTTTCTCTAAGCTGGGTTTGCAGGGACTCATGTATCTGTGGTCAGCCATGGGTGGACTAGGTGATTTTGTTGATCTTGGTGTTTTTTTTCCCTCCTCATATTTGGGGTCTTTTCTGGGCCATCTTGATTATGCCCCACGTCTTTTCCTCTTCCTCCAGTGGGCACTGTGGGCATTCATGCTGAGAGCAAAGCCCACTTGTGCAGAAGAGCAGGTGCGATCGAATGAGTGCTTTCAAGCCTCTGCTTGCCTCCCCCGTGCTGCCATCTCCTTGGCCGAAGTCAGTCAGAGTTGGAGGGACCACAGAGGTGCGGAACAAAGAGGGGCGAATTCAGAAAAGCCGTTCAAGTTGATTAATGCAGTCGATAGGACGATGCTGTAAGTGATTTGCTTTTCCATTTTGTTTGAAGCGGAATTCGAATGAAAGGCTCCACGTTGTCGTTAGCTGCACTTTCCAGGTCTCCACCGTCTCTTTTTTTACCTTGTTTTATATTTAGAAGAGAATTTGGAGTCTCTAATACATACCGAGAGGATCAGTGTGACTAGAATGTGGTAATGAGGGATGGAGCGAAAGGCAAGGTCTGGAGAGTACAGTGTGATTCATTTGGTGCCTACGGGTTTTGGGAAGGAGTTGGGGTTTTATTCTGAAAGTAGTTGGGAAGCCATGCTGGGTTTGGAGTTGAGGGGACATGATCTGATTTGTGTTTTGTATTTTTATTTTTTATTTTTATAAATTCAGGGTACAATTTACATCTAGTTAAATACATAGATGAGTTTTGACAAATGTGTGTACTCATGTACCCACTGTCTCATCCAAAATATTAAACATTTGGTGTTTGTACTCCACGGCCCCTTTGTAGTGAGTGTCTCCTCTTCCGTGTTAGCACCGCTAATCTGATTTCTGTGGTCATAGACTGTTCCAGAGCTTCAGATGGATGGGCTCATGCTAACATATTGTTTTGAAACTGGCCCCTTTCACTCGGCGGCTGCAGCCAGTCCCAGAGGGCCTTGCCCAGACCCGAACAGCCCAACCCAGTCCCGAAGAGCGGAGTCCAGCCCTAAAAGGTCCATCAATTCACCCCCTTCAGTCCAGTCCTGAAGGCTGCAAGTTGGTCTTTACCATCCTTTTTTTAAATCCTCACCCGAGGATATTTCTCCATGGATTTTGAGAGAGAGTGGAAGAGGGAGGGAAAGACAGAGACATCGGTGTGAGAGGAACACTTCCATTGGTTCCTCCTGCGTGTCCCTGGCCAGGGCCCCGGAGGTGGAGGAGCCTGCAACTCTGGTATGTGCCCGGCAGCGGGATTGAACCTGGGACCTTCAGTTCGCAGGCCCGCGCTCTTTCCACTGGGTCAGATGGGCTCGGGCTACCATTGTTCTTTATAGAGAGACCAGCACCCATTTATCCAAAGGAAATGTCATTGTATTAAAAAAAAAAAGCGATAGAGAATTATCCAGAGTGGAGAATTGGAACATGAAACCTACATATGATGTTTAATGTAAATTAACATAAAGGAATGATAGATATCAATAGATACTCTCATGTTTTTTAGTTGCTTATGGTATGGTGTTTGGGGCTTTAATTAACCATAAGGGAAGGAAGAGCAGAATCTGGTCCATGAGAGAAACATCAACACAGGTTGGCTGCCTCCTGCACGCCCCCAGCTGGGGATCGAGGCCGCCACGGCAGCGGGCATGTGCCCTGATCTGGAATGCGCTGGTGACCTCCTGGTGCGGGGTCGATGCTCAACCACTGAGCAACCAGCCAGGCAGGAAATGTTTTTTGATATTAACGTGTCGTTCATTTATCAACCAATCATACGTAACTTATTAAACACTGAAGATTCCAGAAATGCACAGAGCACATTCACTACACTCCAGAGTCTCAAAGGTGCTTTCTGACTTCAAATGGACCTTTCTTTAAAAGGTAGTTCCTAATAAAGGTCAGAACATAAAGCATTAAGTTTTACCCAAGCAAAGGAGATGTATCTGAGACTGGCCTGGCAAGAGATTGGAATATTATGTTAATGTTCCCAGGGTTATTTTTCATCTTATGCAAAAATCACACCTCTGATTCCAAGTTTAGTGAATTAGAGGAAAATCAGAAATCAGAAAATAAATTCAAATCCTGTTTTACCTATTTGATCATTTTACCGTGTTACTGGATAATTTGTAATTAGTGACAAGCATTTAGAGTTCATGAATAATTCTGTTTGGGTGATTGGTACCCTGTTCTGACCTTCCATGGTCCCTGTGTTTTCCAAGTGATAAATGGGCACTTTAGTTATTTATTGTTCAGCGCACCCTGCTTTTTTGTCACCAAAAGATATAGTATCTTCCCAATTTATGATAAGCATGCATTTTCTCTTCTAGGTCTTTTCTTTTGTCACAGTCATTTCTAACTAAGCATATATTTATTTCCTATGATTTTAGTTGTAACATTTCAGTCTGGATTAGATTTCTATTAGGTTAGGATTTTATTTTTCTGCATCACTAATCAAACAGTTTTAATGACATCTTTTCATGTAACTTGGAGACTGAAGTACTAGGAATTCCAGCACTATAATGACCTATTCTATAAAGGTACTACAAGAAAGGATAACCCATTTTGGAAAAAGAGCTATATGTATGTATTACTAAGAAGGTAAATAAAAGATCTATAGGCTAGTTATTATTCACAACAGTGTAATTTCCCAAGCTTTGAAAGATGAAAGGATTGGTGAACCCATCTGTTTTTCATTGTTGAAAATGGAAAAATGCTTCTCTTATTTTACTGAGATCTAATGATAATGGTGGGAGAATATAATTTCTGTATTGAGCTTTTTTGATTCATGAAGCACATTTTGGATTCACTGTTGACCCTCTAAATCTGTAGACCTTAGGCTGAAATGTAGGGAAAATATGCTAATTTAATCTCCAGATTTTGAAACTAATCCTCATTGGATGCCCACTTCTCTTGTACTGTTCTTTACAAGCTAACACTCCTTTTTTTTTTTATTGCTAGTGCGTGGATTTCCCCCACACCAACAATCAATTCTCTGATTGATTCTCTAGATATCAGCTAGGGGTCCTATAATTCATTTCAATTTTGATGCTAAATACAGAGTTAACACAAATCCCATAGGTTAAGGGCTTAGTCCCAACAAGACTGATTTCACATCAGATGCAAGTCACAAGTCCAGTTTTGCCACTTATAATTCTGAATTTATAAATTGGAGGTTCCCATGCCCCTTCCTCAGGTTTGAAAATTTGCTATAATAGCTTATATAACTTAGGAAAAGAGAGAGATAGAGTAAGGTATGAGGGAAGTGGCACAGAACCTCCATGTCCTCTCTGGGCATGCCATCTAACCTAAACACCTAAATGTGTCCACCAACTCAGAAGCTGTTTTTGATTTGTCAAATGATTGGTCCTGGGTGATTAACTCAACCATCCTAAGAGGTCAGAGGGTGGGGCTGAAAGTTCTAGTCCTCTAATTGTGCCTTGGTCTCTCTTGGAGGCTAGATCCCAGGGACCATTCATCTCAGCATATAGAAGACTCTTACCACTCCAGAGATACCAAAGGTTTTTAGGATCTGTGTCTAAGGAACTGAGGTCAGACACCAACTATATATATTTTTACTAGTGACCCGGTGCATGAATTCATGCATACTGAAAGGAAATTGATTAGAAGAAATATTTTAATATTGCTATTCACCCTTTCTCTATAATAGAAGTGTCAACTAAATTCTCGATTGACAATGACAGATCGAAACACGTGTGAGATTGACTCCAGTGAGAGTTTTATATGTACTGTGCATGTGCTAGGCAATTTAGCCTTTTATAGATATGGAATAAACTTGCTTAATTAGACCTGCTTTCTGATGTGGCTAAACTTTTTCCAGCCCAGTGAAGCACCCCAACTTCTATTTCAGGTAATTGTCAACAACTCAGCAATAAATATCAACAGGAAGCAGATTATTGTTGTAGATTACACAGGGAGAACAAAGGGTAAAATATTTAACTGTAGCAGTGTTTGACTATATTTTGCACAGCGAGAAAACCTGAAGTCATTTTCAATGTTCACCATTTCTTTTCAGTTGAGTCAAGTTTCTAAGGTTTCTAAATCTCTGTTTTTTGGCTGATGAAAAGAAAATAGGATTCCACCAAGTCTATTTACCTACTCCAGGACTTCTGTGAGTAGCAAATGAGATGAGGCACAGGAAAATGCTTCACAGACATTTGGTTAAAGTGTAAATGTTTGCACCTGGCTATAAAACAAGTCATGTTCCTGGGCTGAAGAAAGTGCAAGGAGGCTAGTTGCTAGGGAGAGGAAGCCAGACGTTGCTATGTGACATCATTACCCAGATGGTCGATCACTTAGCATATTAGCTATATATATGTGTATATATAGTATCACAGCCACCTTGCTGAATTTTGCCTTTTTAGGTACTACTTTAAATTCTAGTGTCTTCCAGTTTTCTTCTTGCAAATGTATATTTTCTTTGTCCTATTTCTTTTGGGCCAAATATAAAACTTTGTTACATTATTTTGTGGATAAAGCCATGTTGATATGTTCTGTTGATGTAATTATATTGAGAAATTTTACTATCAGGTAAAGAATTTCATTGTAAGGTACGGAATGCTAGAGGATCAGCTGTGTCTACGCTGGGAGAACTTCTGTTCTGGAGACACTCTTATGAGGCAAGACTTGCTCAGTGGGGCTTTGGTGCTCACTGAGTTTGCCCCCTGAGTGTGTCCCTTATGGATCTGAGGAGTTGTAATCTGGATGGTCCCACTCTGATCACTGGGTACACTGGCTCTTGGATCTCCAAGGAGGTGCTAATTTAGCTTCTGCCTGAGGCCATCCAGCAGGAGCTATGGATAGATCTGCAGATTCCTCTTCTTTGTTTGAGTTTTAGAAGTGCTCACATGAGGCCCAGCTGTGAAGCAATGCAAGCTGCTGTGGGGCTTTGGGCCTTCTTTTAGATGATTGGGTCACTCTGACTCAGCTACAGTTTATTAGGTAAGTTTAGAATTCAAAGGACCAGGCCATTCATATGCAAAAGCCTCTGCGCATAGCTCGGGTGGGGTGGGGGTCTCAGGGCGGAGCAAACAGCAATGGCTTCCCACCAGCCCTGCTCTAAGAGGCCCCCGAGTCTCAGTGTCTCTTGGTAATGGCTGCAAGCACCTCTGAGAGAAAGCTGCCCTTGTGTTCGGTCTGCTGCCAGACAGTCCAGTTTCTTCCTCTATGAGTCTGGGTCCCCAGAGTCTTGGCCAGAACTGGAGTTCAGAGCAGTCAGGAGCTTGTTTCTCCCTACAGATTGAAAAAGCCAGCCACATACTCAGTTGCCAGCCCTTTCTGCATGAGCCTCCGAACCTCTGGACTTTACTTCTGCAGCTCCTCTGAGTCTCAGTGTGCTTTTTTTTCCCCTTCTAGTTGTATAATTTCCACTTAGCAAGTCTTTCTGTGGTTCTAGATTATGTCCGATTTGTCATTTAGTTGTATTTTTGAAGTGGTTGTATGAGGCATGAAGTTCAGGTGTTTACCTATGCCACCATCTTGGTTTCTCCTTGGTAAACTCTTATATGTATGAAAGGAATAGAGGATGAAAAACATGATAATCCAACTTTAGAGGAGTGGTAGGTCATATAAAATGAGGATTAAATAGTTGATATCTACTGTGAGATTGCTGATTTAAATAGCTTTTGCCATCACTCAAATAAACATATTCTGTGGGTCTTGGTATTGCAACCTGGGCTTTTCCTGGTTGCATTGCACACCTGAAGATACCCTTCCTTTACTGTTCCCACCATTTGTAAACCAGCTACAGATTTGGCATGGTATCCATTCTGCTTCTTTGCAGAGTACATTGTATCGGTTGTTCCCAAGTCATACCCACATTCTTTGAGGGTTTTTCTTTTGGACATACATTCATATTTTTATAGCATTCTTACTTTCTCCAAAATAGTCTCTAAAATAACTAGATCTTTTTGGGGATATTTCAAATTTATTTTAGGATATAAAAGAATTCTAAGCTTGTGAATGCTTGAGATATATTTTGTATCTGCTTATCATGTATAATTTCTAATATGACAATTTCATACTGACAACTAATTGATGGTCCATTAATTGATGGTACTTGAGATAGAAGAAAATGACCATATTCAACAGCATATTGTTAGTCTAGAAACAAATTGCTATCACAGCTGCCTTATTGAATAGACTAGTCTGGTTGGAGCTAGATGCCAGATCAATAAGTACAGAATTATTATAATAATTGAAAATCAGTATTAAATTTTAACAAAAGCTTTGGTTTTGTAATTTTTATTGAATTTGTAAAAATTCCAGTTATTAGTATGGATTGTTCTTTAAAAGATGCAATAGGATTTATAGTAGTAAAATGTAAAAATCTTTTTTTTGAGAGTATGCTAATTTTTTTTACAAATTAAAGTGCTCATTTAATTGTCTTTTGAATGTATTCTAAGTTAAAGTAATAGTTGCTTGTTCTCATCCTTCTAATACATTAGTTAGCAAGGCTATAGCTGATGTTGGCATAGGTACTAGTATATTGGATGTTAGAATGCTGATTATGGGAAGTTGGGAAAAATAATAATAAAGGGGCATTTTAGGAAACTAATGAAGGTTGAGGGGTGGGTACTGTCATTCTGGGCACCCATAAAATACAGAAGATGTGGGTGCTGACCCACCAGTATATGCAGAGTGCTAGTCTCTAAAACCATCTGGCTTAATGCATTTATATGAGCAAATTAGAGATGTAAATGTAGCCATGCAGGATTAATCATGCACTGTGCTGCTCTTTGCTAGTCTCGGTGCCAAATCACATCTCACTTTCTTGGTACTCTATGATTTCTTTAGATTTATTACTTTTGCTTGGTATACAATCTTTTATACAGCATTAAAGCTTTACAGTAGAATTTTTATGTTTGTACTTTCACTGTAGAGGAAGGATGTCATGGGGAAAAGAAGAAACAGAGAGCATCAGATCAGCACTGTTTTATTTCCTGTCATTGCTCAAATTTACTGAAATCCTTACTGCTGCCTCTAAGTTAAGAACCTCTTAGCATTCTCAGGTGCAACCGTATATTTTCTGGCATTTTTCTTTATTTTTTGCCCCCAGCTTAAGAGATATAAATAACATACTCCATTATGTAAGATACTTATGTATTGCAAAATGATTACCACCATAGCATTAGCAAACATCTCTGTCATGTCACAGATAATTATCTTATTTTTTTTTTGTGGTGAATCAATTTAAGCTTCTCTCTCATAGCAACTTTTAAGTATTTGATGTAATCACCAGGCTATATATTAGATGCCAAGAACTTATTCAGAGTATAACTGATAGTTGGTATTCTTTACATTTTTCTAGTTGATATTCTTCTAGTTGAGAGACTTTTGAGGCGAAGCTGTAAATTGACTTGCCTGAGGTCACAACTTAAGTCCTGGTGCTCAGAAACAATGAAAGGTAATCATCACTGGCAGAAATTGCTAGCTGCTCCCCAATATTCACTGCCTTTTCCTCTGTAGCAATAAACTTGGCGATTATTAACTGGACCTTTGGGCACCCAGAATAAAGGCTACATTTCCCAGCCTCACAGCGAGGGTGTATTGATGAAACTAAACTCTGGCCAGCGGGATGTAATCAGAAGTGTGAAGTACAATTTCTAGGACGTATCTTTATAGAGAGCGATGTGCTTTTTCCCTGTCTCTCTCCTTCCCACTGGCTGGACTATGGATATGATGGCTGGTGCTTAAGTAGCTATTTGGACTATAGTTGAAAGCTATGTGTTGAAGATGGGAGTGGGGAGTGGATCCTTGTGATAGTGAAGATGGTAGACCAACCTTGAACTTCCGATCTCTGGGCTGTTTTTATTAATTAATTAATTAATATTTTTATTGACTTTTAGAGATGAAGGGAGATAGATAGATAGATAGATAGATAGATAGAAAGAAACATCAATGATGAGAGAGAACCATCGATTGGCTGCCTCCTGCACGCCCCACACTGGGGATCAAACCCATAACCCGGGCCTGTGACCTGACCGGGAATCGAACCATGATCTCCTGGTTTATAGGTTGGTGCTCAGCCCTGAGCCCCGCTGGCCGGGCCGGACTGTTTTTAAATTGTATGAGAAAACTAAACTTCTCTCTTAGTTAAGCCACTGTTATTTTAAGTTATCTAATACGGTTAGCTAAATCTAACTCTGACTAATATAATCATTCCAAGTTAAGACTTATTCTCTGTCTAGTATAAAGTTGGGGAATTGACTATTTCTGGAATTTAGATATGTATTTTTAAATAAAATTTAGTTCTGGTTTTCTTATTACCTATATCTAACCTATTGTATTTCTGGAATTTTCCTACATGCAGAATTACCCTAAAAATTGTATTTTAGGAAGACAGCTGAAGAAAATAGTTTTCTCCCCAATGAAAGAAACCAGAGTTTGTCAGTAAACCTAAGTCAGTAACCAGAAAATGTAAATCTATGCTGTTTTATGGTTCTGCTCATTTTATATGATCATAGAACACAGAAGTGCAGAAATACAGCAAGAAATTGAAGTTTTTGGGAAATCTATAAAATGGAAAGCATCTGGTGTGAAGTTCATAAAAGACCACAATATCAGGTCATTTCAAGTTCTTTTGTAAATTGAAATTTGACTTAATCTAAACGGCTTCCAAGTGTATTGCTTCCTTCTGTTCTGGAAGAGGATATTGAAACAGTGAAGAATGGTATAGCGCAGTCAGGTGGATGTGAAAAAATCCTTGGAGGGCCAACTCTGCAAGGTGCCGTCTCTGTCAGTATTGAAAAGGAAACGTGGGGAAGTTGGAGATAGTGGAAAAGTAGAGATAAAATACAAGTCTTGCTACTGAGAGAGAAAGATATTTTAAAAATCCTTTTCTAAAGAAGATACAAATCTGGTGATATTTTCCCTTTTTGAAGTGAGTAAATGAAGACCAATAGAATCTTATCACACTCTAATTTAGTCTTTTTCATAGATAAGAAAAACATTTTGTGAAGAAAATTGAAAAGTAAGCATCATCAAGAAACTATAAAAGATATGTATCTAATCAAGAAAATGGAGGTGCTAAATTAGCATCTGGCTTCCTCACCAATCTTATGGGGGCATAAACATGACAAAGCTTTATTCTTCTAAAAGCAGTTCCTTCAACCATGCTCTGCCAAATCTCGCTTTCTGGTCAAATTCCAGATTCCATAACTTTGTGTGTGCTTTTGGGGTATTTAAAATTTTATTCTGGCTTACTTTAAAACTCCAATATTATATCAAATTTAAAGTTCTTCCTTTCTCCTTTTTTTCAGAGCCAGTGGCCCAGGCTTCATCAGGAAAACTCTTCTTCCCCATCTTTTCTGGGTTTCTAGCTCGTCCAGTGTATTAGAAGGAAGGTGATAGAAAGGGTTAAATGTCTCTCACTTGATTGGTGCAGGTGTAGATCACTCACTATTGATTGTTGCAGTTTCTCTGGTCATCATTGGCAGATGTCCAAATGCTCGATCTCTTATGGAAACACACGTATGAATATTTTAAGGTCCCTTTAAGAGTGTCTCTATTGTAGTTTCTTAATATGAGAGACTCTTTTCCAGCCTCTCTGTGTTCACCTCTAGTGGTACACTCTAAAGCCTCCTGCTGCTGGAATCCCTTTGCCTCTAGGTAGTCTTCTTAGATGGGATACCAGCAAGATGTCCCAAGCCATCTTCTATCGGATCTAAAATTTGGAAATTGTTGTATCTTTGTCATACCAAATGATAGGAGTTTAAGCTCTTCTGCCCCCTTTCTGGTAGTTCTCTCAAAATATCAGGGCAGATCAACTCTTTGTTGCCTAACCCAGCAACTCTCAAGGTGTGTTCTCTAGACTAGCGACATCAGCATCACCTGGAAGTTTGTTTGACATGCAAATTCTTGGGCCTGGTGAGGCCTACTGAACTGTTCTTACATGCTTGAACATCTTCTTGGATTATCCAAATAGGGAATCAAATGCCGGTCTTCTTTTATCACAAATACTCTTTATGATTAATTTTTTTGGAAGCCTCCAGCTTCATTGTCATTTAGGGATAAGGAAAGCCATAGGACTCCCCAAGTAACTTCTTGGAATTTCTAATAAGGATGTTATATTTGTATAGACTGGAAAGATAGGGGTGGGGAAAGCAGCAGCAGGAGTGTAGTAGGGGTATTTGCTTGTGCTATATATTGTGTTGGTATAGCAACCCCAAATCTCAGTGACTGACAAATATAAAGGTTTAGTTCTCACCATCCTTATTCAAGTTGGCTGCAGTTCAATTGCAGGCCTGCTCCTTTTTTTCTTGTAGGATCCAGACTGGTCTCAGCCCCTTATCTGAGACATGTCCATGTCATGGCAGAGGAAAACCAAACATGATGGGACCATATGATGGCTCTTAAAATTCTGTTCAGATGTGGCATAGCCACTTTTACTCATATTTTATTGGCCAAAACTGACAATCGCTGAGGAGTAAGTAAATTCATCTCAAAGAAGGGGAGTTTTTATTTTATTTTACGGGTCAGGTTGAGAAGGACAATGCATATTTTGAACACATAATATAATCTATTACAGTTGCTCAATAAATTGTAGCTATTACATTATTGCTAAAATATAGTTTATATCTTTCTGAGTTAATAGAGAAAATACAACTATGCAACCATGAGAGAACAACTAGTGCTATACTATATACACTAAGTATAATTATAACATGGATTTAGAGAAGATATTGAGTCAAGTTGCATGGTGAATGATGGGGTGACAGGACATGAGAAAGAAGGGATTTCCAGAATAGGGTAATAGATTAAGCTATGATCTTGATGAGAGTAAGTATAACTGGTGGAAAAGACAGAAAGGAGGCCAATATTACTATTTATAAATTAGGGTGATCTGATTTTAGAATTAAGGAGGGTAGGGCTTGTGACGCAGGGTAGACCAGATTATGGAGTACCTAAAAAACCAAGGCAAAAACTGAATTTGATATACATATGTCAGGGTGTTCGTCAATTTTTAGAATAGACTCAATGGAACCATATGATCCAATGGAGAGAGAGAGCTAGCTAGATTGAACATTATAATGTTACTAGTTGCCCAGTGCACAAATTCATGCACATTGAAAATAAATTAATTAGAAGAAATGTTTTAATATTGCTATTCATTTTTTTTCTCATAATAGAAGTGTCAACCAAATTCACAGTCGACAGTGACAGATTGAAATGTGTGTGATTGGCACCAATGAGAGCTTTATATAAATAGATAAACTTGTTTAATGAGACCTGCTTTCTGATATAGCTAAACTTTTTCCAGCCCAGTGAAGCACCCCAACTTCTCTTTCAGGTAATTGTTAGCAACACAGCAGTAAAAAGCAACATAAAGCAGATTATTATTGTAGATCACACAGGGAGAACAAAGGGTAAAATATTTAACTGTAGCAGTGTTTGACTATATTTTGCACAGTGAGAAAACCTGAAGTCATTTTCAATGTGCACCATTTCTTCTTTTCAGTTGAGTCAACTTTCTAAGGTTTCTAAATCTCTGTTTTCTGGCTAATGAAAAGAAAATAGGATTCCATTGAGTCTCCTATCTACCTACTCCAGGACTTCTGTGAGGATCAAATGAGATGAGGCACGGGAAAATGCTTCACAGACATTTGGTTAAAGTGTAAATGTCTGCACCTGGCTATAAAGCAAGTCATGTTCCTGGGCTGAAGAAAGTGCCAGGAGGCTAGTTGCTAGGGAGAGGAAGCTGGGTGTTGCTACATGACATCATTACCCAGCTCCCACAGCCACCGTTTCCAGGCTGGGCTTGGCTGTGGGCTGCATTTGCGCCATGGGGTCTTGGCAGCAAAGGCTGCGATTTGGAGTGTCACTCTGGGGTAGTGGCGGGGCCTGTGTCCCACTTAGGGGAAGCCGAGTGTTGCTTTGTGGGTGCCAGGTCGCGGTACTTTTCTCTGTAAATGGCCAGTGTGCATCATGGCAGCTCCTGCCTTGAGCTTCTGCTCCTTGGTGGTCAGTGTGCGTCATAGCGACTGGTCCCATGGTGGGACACTTAGCATATTAGCCTTTATATCTATCTCTATCTCTATATCTCTATATCTCTATATCTATCTATCTATCTATTTCTGCTACTTATTAGTCATTTGTCTTTGGATAAGTCAGTGGTCATTCATTCAACAAAGTAACTATTTAATATAACTGTATACTAGGCACCATTGCAGCACTAGAGATATACAGATGAAGTGATAGAGATCCTGCTTTTAACAAAGTTTAAGCAATTGGATGATAACTCTAGAAGATGAAATAATGACAATAGGTAAGGAAACCCCAATAAGGAACAAGCACGGGAGAGTGTCAAGTACTCTTTAAAAAGCAGGCCACAGGTAAACAGATCCTACCAGTTGGTCAATTAAGTTATTACATTTTGAATATGATTTAGCCATTTAAAATGAGAGGAGGTAGCTTACGAGATGTCCTAGATATTCTTTGGAGTGGAAAAGCAAGTTGCAAGTGTGTATGTAAAGTATTATCTCATGTAAATCGGGGAAAAAAGTTTGTCTATGCATAGAAAGTTCAAATGGATGAATTTAATTTCGTTTTATACCCTTCTGTTCGCATTTCTGCCACAATATATTTCCACTTCATAATTAAAACTAGTTAATTGCTGTTGCTTAATTTGGTAATCAGAGTATCTACTGTCTGATCCAACCATATACCTTTTTAAAAAAAATTCTCACCCAAATATATGTTTATTAATGAGAGAGAGAGAAAGAGAGAGAGAAAAGGAGAGAGAGAGGAAGGAGAGAGAGAGAAATGTGTGAGAGAAACCTCCATCTCGGTTGCTTCCTGTACCAGCCTGACCCAGGACCGAACCCGCTACCTAGGTGTGTGCCCTGATGGGAATCGAACCTCAGCTTTTGGTGTGTGGGCTGATGCTCCACCCAACTGAGCCAGCCACCAGGGCCCCCACACGTACTTTTGAAATAGGAAGAAAAGGCCTGTGATATTTTTATGTGGATGGCCAAGAGAGACAGCACTTTAAAATCACCATGTGAATGTTTTGACTTTCTCATTTAAGACAGCCTGTCAGCCTGGCAGCTCCGAGCCCGTTATTTCTGTGCCTTCTCCTTCTTCATTTTCGTGTTTTGACAAATAAGATTGTACTTTTGACAAGTGATTTGTATTTCATCTAAAGATTTCAAAGCGTTTTTAATTTATTGATTAAACTATCTAAAGGTCATTTTATCCACCCATTTTTGGGTCATGTAAGATTCTTCCTAATACAAATGAAAATAGAATGTGATAGTACCAGAGTTCTTGCAATAAAAACATATTATTGCTCAAATAATTATTGCTCAGTTGTTCAGCAGCTCTTATTTCTTTCATTTGAACATCTGCAGAATTAGGCCTGAGCATAATACTGATTTAAGGGGAAAGGCTTTCTTTCATGTCACTTGGGAGAGTGTTTCTTTCAGAAGTGAATGTATTTATAATTATCTCTTGATAAGTGAATAAATACCGTGCTGAAAATTTTACTGCAGCAGGAAATACGTATTTAATCTTATCATATAGCTGACATTAAATTTGCTCATTCATTTAATGAATAATGAGAATCTAATATGTGTTGGGAACTGTTCTAAGTACTGGGCTTAGTGGTGAGCAATACATACCATTCTGTAGACTTTACAATCTGCTTGGATGACATGGGTATCAAATGAGTAAATAATGCAATTTCAAGTTGTAAAACGTGGTACGAAGAAAACAAAACAAAGTAATAGAATACATAGAATGTAGGGAAAGGAATTAATTTTGGTAAGGAGGCCTCCCCAACAACTTGCAATTTGAAAAGAAACTTGAATATTGAGAAGGAAATACCTATTCTGGAGGGAGAGAATTCCAGGCAGACATAACTACAGCCACCAAGATAATTAAGAGAAGCATAAGAAGGAGGTCTGGCGACAGCACAGTTAAGAGAAAGTATGGTAAGAGATGCGGGTGAAAGGAGAGGATAGATCGTGCAGCGGCCCGTAGGTCATAGTAAAAGGCTTTCGATTTTATTCTTTTTACAAAGGAGAGCCTTATGTGGATCTTAAACATGGGAAATGCGTGATCTGATTTACACTATAGAAAGATCATTCTCATACATGGAGAGGCTAAATCACAGGAAGCAAGGTGGGACCTGTTGTAGTAGCCCAGTTGACGTTAATGATGTCTGTGATGAAGAGAGGGTCTTGCAGCCCTAGTGAGCCCCGGCAGGAGTTCCGCTGATAGCTTCCCTTTGCCCGGACTTTCACCCTCCACTGGGCAACTTTGTACTCAGCTGAAACTCAAGTAGATCCCTGTGTTGATTTGGGGAGTATCTTATCGGTGTAGCCCCTTTAAAGTTCATCTCCTCCACTTTCTATTCTGAATGTGCCAGCTGCTTTGTCTTCCAAACTTTGGTCTCTGTCTCCTCAACTCAGCAAGATCACTGTTCTCTGTTTGGGATCCCCTTCCTGCGCTGTGGCCCAGAAAGTGTTTCCAGGCAGAAAGCCAGGATGGTCACACAGCTCACCTCATCTGTGTTGTTTCCCTCAAAGTTCATAGGGCCTGTTCTGCTCTGTCCTTTATAGCACTTCCAGAGTTGGCGTAAAACTCAAATAGATTTGCCGATACCTTGCTTAAAATCCTTAAAATCCTGTGCTTGCTCATCATTGTATTCTAAGTCAAGAATTAAGAACAAGGCTTTCTAGTCCAACTGACTTGAATTTTCTTTCTATTACTTTCTAGCCATGGTACTTTGGGAATTTTCTTAACTCTTTATTTAGCCTCGGCAGCTGCTTCTGTAAAACGGGCATAATAATAGTTTCTTCTCATAAAGGTATTAGGAAGAATCAACAACAGCAACAAAAATATACAATACTTTAATGCTTGGCACATAATAAAATGATAGTTACTATTAATATTGTTTTTAAAAATATATATTTTATTGATTTTTTACAGAGCGGAAGGGACAGGGATAGAAAGTCAGAAACATCCATGAGAGAGACATCGATCAGCTGCCTCTTCCACGCCCCCTTACTGGGGATGTGCCCGCAGCCAAGGTACATGCCCTTGCCGGAATGGAACCTGGGACCCTTCAGTCCGCAGTCCGACGCTCTATCCACTGAGCCAAAATGGTCTCGGCAATATTGTTAAGATAATAGCATTCACAGCCTTCTAACCTTAACTTACACTATATGTTGCCTTGCATTACAGGTTTCAGATTTATCAGATGACTTGGTAATGTGGCCTACATTTTCATATCTCCATGTTTGGCTCTATTCCTTTAATCTGGACCAGTCCTCCACAAACCCTTTATTTGCTTCTTGAAAGGATACCTTACTGCCTTTCCTATAAAACTGTTTTCAAAACAATTTTTTAAATTGATTTCAGAGAGGAAGGGAGAAGGAGAGAGAGAGAGAGAGAGAGAGAGAGAGAGAGAGAGAGAAAACATCAATGATAAGAGAGAATCATTGATCAGATGCCTCCTGCACACTCCACACGGGATCAAGCCCAAAACCTGGGCATGTGCCCTGGCTGGGAATTGAACCGAAACCTCCGGGTTCATAGGTCAATGCTCAACCTCTGAGCCACGCTGGCCAGCCTGTAAAACCTCTTTTACTTACTACAGTCAGAGTTCAATACTCTCCAAGCGATCCATAGTCTTCTTTAAAAATTATTTTTAATCCTCCTCTGAGGATATTTTTTCACTGATGTTCAGAGAGAATGAAAGGGAGAGAGGAGGAACAAAGAGAAAGAGAGAGAGAAACATCAGTGAGAGAGAGGGATCAAACCCTCAGTCGAGGTCTGTGCCCTTACAGGGAACCAAACCTGCCTTCGTCCGGTCCGAGGGCTGACACTCTAACCCCCTGAGCACCCGGCAGAGCAGGGCTTCCAGAGTCTTAAAGAGAGCATACGGGATTAGTTATTCTATCCTTCTAGCACTGAGCTTGCACTAAGAGTTTGGGCTCTTAGAGTCCACGGGTCCTAGCTGCTTGGCTCAGTGGATAGAGCATCGGCCTGCAGACTTAAGGATCCCAGGCGAGGGCACATGCCCTGGGTGTGGGCTGATTCCCCAGTGGGGGGCATGCAGGAGACAGCCCATCAGTGATTATCTCTCATCATTGATGTTTCTATCTCTCTCCCCCTTCCCGTTCCTCTCTGAAATCAATAAAAAAAAAAATATATATATATTTAAAAAAAAGAGGCAAAGGGATAGCAGGACCGGTGTTAGGAGTGGTTCTTATTTTTATTAATTGCATATCTGTTTTCCCCTTCGGCCTTCACCATACTGCCAGCGCCTGCAGTGCAGAGCCCCTCTGCTCTGTTTTTTCTCCCCTCGCGGCGCTTAGTGCAGTCCCTGTACAGAACGGGCACTCAGTCAGCGTGCGGTGCCTGTAGAGCCCCTCTGCTCTGTTTTTTCTCCCCTCGCGGCGCTTAGTGCAGTCCCTGTACAGAACGGGCACTCAGTCAGCGTGCGGTGCCTGTAGAGCCCCTCTGCTCTGTTTTTTCTCCCCTCGCGGCGCTTAGTGCAGTCCCTGTACGGAACGGGCACTCAGTCAGCGTGCGTGCCTGTAGAGCACGGCTCCAGCCTCTGTGGCGCTGCCGGACAGCGGAAGGAAGTGGGTGGGTAAGGACAGAGGATCCTCTCCGGATGCTGTGGAGCAGCTTCCCTCCGCGGAGTGGGAGATGGTCCTGCATCAGCTCTGCGTGTGGCAGAGTTTTTACTACTGCAGGTTACTTTATTTCCTGCTTTTAGCAAAGCAAGGCCTCTCTATACTTTGAAAGCACTCAAGTGTGTGAACTATCACTAATGAAGCAAACTTTTTTGGTCTCAAATCTTCTTCTAGCTTTATCCCTTTACTTAAAAAAAATACATTTTATTGATTTTTTACAGACAGGGAGAGACAGGGACAGAATGCTAGAAACATCGATGAGAGAGAAACATCAATCAGCTGCCTCCTGCACACTCCCTACTGGGGATGTGCCCGCAACGAAGGTACATGCCCCTGACCGGAATCGAACCTGGGACCTTTCAGTCTGCAAGGTCGATGCTCTATCCACTGAGCCAACCGGTTTTGGCACCCCTTTACTTTTCTAACACCTCTTTAGATTATTGAAAATAATTTAGACATCTTTAGAAATATTAATATATTTTTTCAAATACTGTTTCACATGGAATTTAATATCCTACTTCTAAAAACAATAAATCTAAATAAAAATGAGACTAGCTTTTTCAGGTATTTACCCTCTGATGAGTGTCAGACATATCACTTCTTAGAAGATCTTGAAGAAATTCACAGCAATGAAAAAAGCTGTGTTTTCTACATTTCCTCTCTTTTGCTTTTTGTTCAGTTTGAATTGGCAAGTAGTTAATGAGGAAATACTATTTTAATAGACTTTTACAGTATACACTTTTAGGGAAGTGATTTGAGAAGTGCTATATTAAAACATGAAGGAGTTGTAAAAATGTCTTCTAGTGGCTGCAGATATGAGAAATAGTGTTCTTACTGTTTGATATCGGATCTTTGAAACAAAAGGCTAAATGACACCATTTTGAACTGTGTTAGCTTGGTAGCTCTATATTAATAATCCTAATGGAGAAATATATTGGTATAATTGTAATTCCTTAAATATTTCAGGTATAATTACTGATTCAACTTGGAGTAAACAAAATAAAGACATGAAGGAAAAACAATTAAGGTAATTTAAGATAGTCTTGGTATTTAAAAGCTTCTAGGTAATGGACTTCTATTGAGTGGTACCTATTACAGGAAAGCTGAAACACTTACGGGAACAGCAGGGGGAGAAATGTCATATAAGTCAGGGACCCAAAGGAACTAGACCTAAAAAATTGAAAACCAATTTAAAGGCCTGTATCACTTTGAAGTTTTAGATTGGCTCTGTCTTTCTATGGAAACATAAATGTATTTTCTGTCTTGTTTCCCAAGACAGCCCACTGTTCTCAGACCCCTCCCCAACTTAAATAACTGTCTTTTAAGTCCAATAACATCTGAGCATGGGAGATTGCTCTTTAGTCCACAGACCTTGCGTGATATGCATATGGATTCCCAAATGCCTTCAGAAAACCACCCCCAGATTAGGAACCATGGAGGTCCCTTAATTCACATACGGGAAAGTGAAGCCTTGAGTGGTGTAAGCCAGCAGTCACAAATTATGACTTGCAGATGGAATTCAGACCTACAGGCATGTTTTGTTTGGCCTGTTAGGATGCTTTAAAATTTTTGAGCAAATGGTTAAAAATCAGGAAATTTTTAGCTTGTGAAAATTCGGGGATTGGAGTGATATTCCTGCATGACATTAATTGACTAGAATTGCTTAGCGGCTACCTCTTTTACAGGATTTATATATCTCCAGGTTAGCAGTCCTTATAATTCCTTTTGTCTTATACCGGATTCTGCTTCACTTATTCATTCACCTGGCTTGCCATTCTGAAATCTTTGTTATGTAACAGGTCAGAGACAGAGTGGGAGATAGAACCTTTCCTCCTGACCCCTAAGCAGTTGTAGGTCCCTGCTTGTCATTACTTAGGCATCGGTGTATAAACCCTGGGTTCTCGGCCTTCTGTTGCCATTGACTCTCGGTGTGACATCGAACAGGTCATTTAACCCCTCTGAATTTCAGTTTTGATACCTGTCAAATGGTCATAATAAACATTTAGTCATGGAAGTAATTTAAAAAAATCTAAAGGCTTATATTAAAACAGCCTTATAATGTCATAGTTAATATTTTGTTATATGCTAGATTGCTTAAAAATGCTGCTTTCACTATGTGTGCCCTTTGCCTACTGTTAATAACCTTTAAAAGTGCCCTGCATTCTACAGGGTAAAGTCCAAATTTCTTTGCCTTACAATGTTCCCTATAATTTGGTTCTAACACACCTTGCCAAATGTCTTTTACTTTGTATGGAATGGAATGTCACTCATTTACTTTTCATTCTCCACCCTCCTACCTCAATCCCTCACTCTCCATTCTTTTATCCCCTCAGTATTGAGCACCTCCGCTGTGCCAGACACTGTTTTGAGCCCTGGGGATTACAAAGCTGAACAAAACGAAGTCACTACCTCTAACATTCTTATACTTAAGCCTTTTATTTTAGGTCAATATTTTATATCTTGAGTTCACATCTTACATGTATGCTTGCCTCCCTTGCTCACACTATTCTCCTTTCTCTCTTTTTCCCCCCACTGTTTTATTCAACAAATATTTATTGATTGCTTCTTGTGACAGGCACGATTTACTGGATGTTGGTATTATAACAGAGCAAAGGCCCTGCTTCCTTGGAATTTATGTTTTTGTGGGATTCATAAGACATTAAAGAAATAAACAAACAACATATCTTCTATAATAATAAAAGCCTAATATGCTAATTAGACTGGACGTCCTTCCAGATGACCTTCTGGACGAAGCCGGGGCTGCAAGGAAAGCTCAGGTTCCAGATACCCGAGGGAAGCTGGTGCCAGCAGCTGCGGGAAGGACGGCCTACTCTTGCATGAATTTTGTGCATTGGGCCTTTAGGATGCCATAAGGGCTTTGAAGTAAAATGTAGCAGGACTAGGAAGATAGAAACTACTTGTGTGTGAATCATGGTGTTATTATTTTAGAGGAAATGAGGAAAGGCAGCCTTTCTGATATTTGAACGGAGTCCTATAGGAACTGAGAGAACCAAGCGGGTGTCTAGAGGAGGGGTGATTCAGGCAGAGGGTGCAACAAGCATACACTTGACGTATTCAAGGGACATGCGATGCTAACATGGTAAGGGCTGAGAGAGAAGTCAGAGATGAGTTCCGAAAGGTTGCGGGGTCCAGATTCTGAAGTGCATTACTGGCCATCGTACGTTGGCCTTATGCTCTAGAGCAGCGGTTCTCAACCTTTCTAATGCCACGACCCTTTAATACAGTTCTGCATGTGGTGGTGACCCCAGAGCCTAAGACCATCGGAAAACACAGATATTTATGATTCATAACAGTAGCAAAATTACAGTTATGAAGTAGCAACGAAAATAATTTTATGGTTGGGGGTCACCACAACATGAGGAACTGTATTAAAGGGTCTTGGCATTAGAAAGGTTGAGAACCACTGCTCTAGAATGAGTTGTATCATCTCTGAATTTTTAATTGTAAAACTTTCTTTAATCATCTTTATTTACAGTAATTTCTCATTCTAACTCCTGGAACACTTATTTAGTACATAACTCATATGTTGCTTAACTGTTAAGGCAATGCTTGGTTGTCTTCTTATAGGTTTTCTGTTCTGTCCTAACTTTTTTGTAACTTCCTCTAGCCTAGACATAGCTTTCACCTACATTATGCTTTCCACCTCATTGGTACTTAATATATGTTTGCTTTATGAGGCTCTGGCCTCAGATGTCAGCGGTAGGAATTTGAAAGCAATGTCTAAGAAAGAAGTGAAAGGACTTGGTGATGGATTAGATATAAGGAATGATGTTAAGGTTTTAGTTTGTGATCCTGGCAGAGTAACAGTGCTATGGATAGATAAAGGAAAGTTGGCAAAATAAACCGATTTTGGGATAGATTGGTGAATTTGGTTTGGAATTTGCAGAACTTCCCATGCGAGTAGGATATTCAAATCAAGCTGTGCAGAATGACCTGGATGTCAAAACATATACAGAGTTTTGATATTATTTGTGACTGCTGCCTGCAGTTTGTAATTACAGGAGCACGGACAGTCTGTTCTCATTTCTGGAACGGGGGTGGCAGATAGCAGGTGCTTAAGTCCTAGGCAGTTAACGGTGTTATCAAAATGAGAGGTAAGGAAGGTGTATGTAGCTCTGATGCACATCATGGAATCAGTAGGCTCTGGAATCGGTTCATTGTGGGTCTGAATTCCAGTCTAATCACCTTCTGTGTGTTGTTGTAGTGGTTGAAGAAGTGGCCTCTCTGAGTTTTGTCCTCATCTGGAAAATGAGGACCTTCCTTGCAGCGCTGAGATGATAATCGCAGGCATAGATCCTGGCATAGAGTAGCGACTTAAGAAATAGTACCTTTTCATTCAGCTATAATTAATAATGCTATTACAAAGATAATGCTTTCACTTAAATTTCAGGCTCAGGCTTAGAAAAGATCTCAAAAGTAATGTTTCAGTTACCTGTTTTGACTATTTTATTTTACTTGTTTTTAATCCTTACCTGAGGATACCCCTTCCATTGCTTTTCAGAGAGAGAGTGAGAGGGAGTGGGAAGGAAGAGTGAAAGAGAGACATATTGATGTGAGAGACTTATCTTTTGGTTGCCCCCTGCACGCATCCTGACCAGGGGAGGGGAGAGAATCTGCAGCTCAGGTACATGCCCTTGACCGGGAATTAGACCTGAGACCCTAAAGTTCATAGGCCAATGCTCTATCTAACCACTGAGGAAAAGCGGCCAGGGCTGCTTTGACTATTTTAATGACATTTATAATATAGCTAGCATCCAATTTGCATATAATCACCAATACTGGCCAATCCTGCCAATGCATATAGAGCTCTAAGAATAATGAGTGAAACATTGTTGGAACATTGGACTCATAATACACCAGTTACTATTATTATATACACCAGTTAGTATTTTAGTAGCTTTCTACTTTTTATAATCCCAACTATCAAAATAACCTCATGATGGGATAGGAGTTGATAGACATGTTGAATGTCAAATAATAGAATTACATAATATTTTGTATTTAGAGTTGTATCTCCTTAAATGGGATGGAATCATTTTACAGAAAATGAATGAAACTCAATCTTCATAAAAACATTTTTTATAGTAAGAAATAATGCTAAATTTAGAGAAGTAGAGTTTTATATAAAGTGATTTTATTTATACAGAGATCAAAAATTAAGGAAAACTAAGCAATGCATTGTTTAGGGACAGTACATATGTGGACAACATAAAGAAAAGCAAGAGAATGGTCACAAAATTGGGGCTGGTGGTCCCCTTTAGGGATTAGGAGATGGGGCTGGAAGGGCCACAGAGTTGTCAGACGAGCTGGTAATATTCTACTGAAGTTTGGGAGCAGGTAAATGGGTGTTTGTGGTATTATTGTAGCATTACATATAGTCTCTTAGAGTAAGCTTCAACTCCTTATCTATCTATCTATCTATCTATCATTTATGTGTCATCTGTGTAGATATACATACTCATCTATATATATGTTTCCTAATTTCTAAAAATTAAATTCCCTTTTCCATTCCTTACACTTACTATTTAGTTTGTGGCCTGTTTTTATTTTATTTTATTATATCCAGAGTCTATTCTTGATTAATTTTTTTTAATCTTGTCAGATACTCAAAGCTTTTTGCTTCAAATCACATATTGAGATTTTGTAGCCTTTTGATCTAGAGTCCTTCCCTGTTTCTTTTTTCTCTCAACCTAACTTACAAATCTGAGTACATCTTTTGAAATGATTTCCCGATTTTGTAGGTCTCCTCTGGCTGTGGGTCCTTAGGAGCTGCTGGGTACCCCTGACACGTTTGTTTTACTTTTTGCTTTGGAGCAGATGTCGTGGCACTAAGACCCAGAAGCCGTTGGCTCGGTGTGGCTGGAGCTGGGCTGGCTGCTCGCTCGCACCGAAGGGAAGGAAGTCATTAGTGCAGACTGAGCTGTGGAGTTGGGTTCTTGCAGGATTTCCTTCCAGCCTTTCCCCACTAAGGTTCTTGGGAATTAAAAAAAAAAAAATCTAAACACACAAACCAAGTTTTCCTATTTACAGTGTTTAGGGAAGGTAGGCATTTGGGGAAGGGCAGATCCTTTCCCCAAGTTATCCAAGAAGAAAAACAGCGTCAAGAAGCTCTGGTTACAGATCTTTGGAATTTTCTTTGCTAAATTTTACAAACGAGAAATACACCCAGAATTTTGGGAACTGCTCCAGGCTGCGCGTGAGGGTTTGATTGCTTGTCTAATCTTTTTTCTTTTTTCTTTTTTCTTTTTCTTTTTCTTTTTCCGACAAGAGGAGAATTCGCCAAAAGGGGTTTGGATGGCAGAAGCCCGGCTGGGTTTCTGGAGCAGCTCGTGTTTTCCGGCTCCTCTCTGAGGGAGGGTCTCCGCAGCCGCCGGGGGACCCCTGGCCACTGGCTCCCTTTGCGGCTCGGGCCGGGGCGGAAGATGCCCCGCTCTGGCAGGAGGGGGACGCGGGCCGCCGGGACTTCCTAGCCCAGCGGGAAGTGTGTTCGTGGTTTGGGGGATACTTTTCATTGAACTGAAAGCGAAAAGGCTGGACTCTCCTGGGCTCTCTCCCGTCGGCGAACATGGGGAAGAATTAGGGGGCGGGAGGGAGGCAGCATGACTTGCAGTCGCTGCTGCCCTGCGAATGCCCCCAGCCCCCGGCCAGCATCTTGATGCTCCACGTATCGGCTGTACAAATATGATGAAATGGCAGCCCCGGAAGAAGGTAAGTGTCCTGGAGCGGGTCGGGCGCGGGTGCCCTCCGCAGGGAAGGGTGACAGGGAGCGGTGGCCCCGGGCTCTCCACGGCCTCCGCAGTCCGCCGGCCGGCCGGCTCCAGCAGCCTGGCCCGTGGGGACTTGTGCCCCCCGCTTAGGGACGAGCTCCCAAGTCCGGGCTGCGCCCACTGCCCGCTTAAGTTTTTCCTTCTCGGTCGGTCTGGACGGAGCCGCGGGGGTGACAGCTCGGAAACACCCGTGGCTTCCGGAGCCCCGCGGAGCCGGGGACACGACCAGCCTCGAAGGAGCCAGCCAAGCGCTGCCGAGGACCTGGGAACGCCCATTCCCGGGGAGCCATTTGGGGCTGCACCCCGACACATTCCAACGTCCCCGCAGGTGGGTGTTGTGGCACCGACTCCCCCAAGGGGTTAACAGGCTCCGAGCTGCTGGCAGCCGCTTCCCCTGGGCCCCGCTGGGGGGCGAGCATCCCCAGACAAACCGCCCCGCAGCTGGTTCCCGTGCGGCCGGGCCGCGGGGCCTCCTGACCGAATGCCGGGGCCCTGCCCGGGAGGCCGGCCTGCCCGCGGGGTCCCCGGGCGAGCGTGTGGGCCCGGAGCGCGCCGGCCATTGTGCACCGGTGTGTGTCCTGTGCGTGTCGGCGTGCACGGGCGTGTGTACATCGATCGTGGGGGAGAGGGGGAGGGGGCACTTGCTTTTTGCAAGATTATTTCCTAATATGGCTCCTTTGTTGAGAACTCGGGGGAAAAAAATCCAGTGGTTCTATCAAAATAATGTGCTATTGGTCCCAGAAATAACGTTTCTGAATGTGGGACTGGCCCCTACCCCAGGGCGGCCGGGGAGAAAGACAGCTTTCTTCAAGTTGTTGGCATCTGTATTTGGCTCGGGCTCCCTTTTGCTAACTTGTCTGACGGGCGCTAACTGTTAGATGAACCCAGAGGTTCACTGCACAGCACGACCATCCCCCCCCCACCCCCCCCCCCCCCCAGTTGGCCTCGGTTTTTATTGACATTCTTCTGAAGGAAAACATAGCGGACTGAATGTGCTGTGCCCTTCCCCAGCCGTGACCTGTCTGCGGTAGCAGCTGCCTGGTGTTGTACTTGAACTAGCTAAACTGCCTCTTTCTTTGTGGCATGATGTGTGTGTGATACCCTGTTTCACATCAGAGCCGAAACAGAAATCGCGTGAAATGCACGAGAAGATACTGGGCATTTGTTTTATTGCTAGAGATTCTAACAAATCATGCTTCCATATAGCCTAGTGAATGGAGAGATTTTCTTTGATATCTGATGGATACAATTTTGAGCTCTGACACTAAGTCATTTCTCCCTCATTCCAAAGTCAGAACCTTTCATATGTGGGTTCTCATCACAGAGCTTCTTTCAGTGAGACTGGTTTATTTTAGTTAAGCAATCCGTGCATCTTCCCCCCAGATCCTCATAAAAATCAGAGTGAGGATGAGGAAAACCCACGGAAGAAGCCATACAGTTAAGTAAGCAGTTTAAACAGATGCTGTGTATTCCTGAAGCTTCTTCCCTCACCCCCAGTTTCTTCTATATTTGTAAATTGCATATTTATGAGTACTTTTAAGATGTCTGCAAACTATACATTCATAAATGTCTGTTTTTTCTATTTTACCCAATATGCAGTAACTCATGTGGTTATGTCTGTGAAAACCCCTCTGGGTACTGGTATTGCTTGAACCACGGAAGTATTATTCTTGGCAGTCAGGTGGATTTCTGGACTCTGGAAGATTCTGTTTCAAGTGTTAGGATTCGCTCCGCAGTATTTATTCACTCTGATGCTTAAATTGCTATACCAGAAGGTTGTGTTTATTCACTGTGTTCATAATCCCAAATCATGTTATAAGGATCCAGATATAATTCTGAAGAGTTCATAGAAGATTAAAAAATAAGCTGAGCCATCAAATATTGTATGATTATTTGGGGGGGGGGGGCTTGAGAACAATTCTTGCTTCTACATTGGAAATAGAAGGCCCCTTGGAAGAGACTCAGTATTAAACTCTGGTAGGGCACCAGTAAGTCTTTACAAAGATTAGGTTTATTTTCTTACTCCGGCACGAATATTCACATGATCAGATCACTGCCATGGTTTCTGGCTGAGTCTGTTAACACATTTGTAGTGGTACAGTCACATGCCATGTGTTTGGCCAAACTGTTTCCTAAAAGCCATTTACACTCCAGATGAAAAGTGAGCCTGCACTGATGCGATTGTGACAAAGCTCGGAAGATGACCCACAGACTGCAGCTATAAGCAACATTTGTCTCCAGCTGGCCATCATGACTAGGATTGCTGGTGACTCGCTGTCACAGTGCCCGGCCAGCCTCTACCAGGGCTGGCTTTTTTGTTTGTGCTGGTCTCACTGTCAAGAGAAAGACCCTCGGTTCTAGGTTTCTTTGTTTCTAACTGAGCATGCAGCTGGGGTACACGATTGAAGGGGAGCTCTTTACTCTGCTTTTCTTTGCTTACTTGCTGGGTTAAACTAAATACTGACATTCAGAATGTGGGCTCTGAAGGATTCAAATAGGGTCTGCTACTTTTTCACAAAGAAACCACCAGAACTTGATTAATTGTGCCCCACCTTCAGGACTAGTGAGGACCTTAAGGGCCAATCTTCCAGAGTACAGTGTACCTCCCACCACGGGCCCCTAATTCCCTAATTCCCTTAATAGCAAGCTTCTGTGCAGTTGTGATGGCATTATGGTCAGGATGGGATTTAATATCGCACAAATAGCAGGTGCCATTTCTTATGTACCTGCTCTATGCTAGGCATCTCTGCTTCTCTATATCTATCTAATGAAGTGGTAGGTGTTATAATTTGCATTTTGCAAATAAGGAAGTAGACTTGGAGTGAAATGACATAATCAGAGTCACACAGCATGGTGGCATCAGAGCTTAGATTAGACCAAGCCTTATTTACTTTGAGACATGTGTTCTTCACATGTGTACTTGGAGATTTTGATGATCAGGGCTTTTTATACAAGAAAGAGAAAGCCTGAGAGCTGAGATGATCCCAGTGTATGAAGGTTAGCCATAGCTTTGCTTCCTCTTTCTAGATATCAGCACCAAGACAGACTTCTTGCCTCCCCTTCTTCTTGAAGAAACATAATGATCTTATCTACCTCAAAATTCTTGGAGCATTTGGAATCTTTGTCCTTTCAGGCTGATGGTTTTGTATTGATAGTAACCTTTATATCTCTTTATGTATGTCTTTTTATGTATATATCCTGCCTCTCCATACTTCAAGTTCCTTGAGTATAAGAACGATATCTCACATCTCTTTTTTAAAAAATGTATTTTTATTGATTTCAGAGGAAAGGGAGAGGGAGAGATAGAAAGATCAATGGTGAGAGATAATCACTGATCAGCTGCCTCCTGCACGCCCCACACTGGAGATTGAGCCCGCAACCTGGACATGTGCCCTGACCGGAAATTGAACCATGACTTCCTGATTCATAGGTCTACACTGAGCCGCTGAGCTACACCTGCCGAGCTCAGACCTCTTTTTGGTGCCAAAGATAATATAGATGCTCAATAAATATCTACTTGCTATAAAGGCAAATAAGGACTATTACTTTATAAAACTGGTATTTTTAGACTTCATTCTAAGCGGTGGTATGAACTTTAAATGTAAAAAGGTTTAAAATAGTTCAGTTGATTCATAGATATTAAACTGGAGTGGATTGGTAAAGAAACCAGAATGTTTGGGCACTTACTTCTAATCTTTTGTAGACGACATCAGGGAGGGAGGGGACAAGTACACTGTCACAAAACCTCCATGGCAGTCATTGTTAAGACACACCACCAGGCTCCAGAGACCAGGCTCCTTCCTGATCCGGGTGATGATCCTTTTTATTAACATAACCTTATTGCCCTGGCAAAATGTACTTCCCCCTGTTTTTACTGTAATAGGCCATCATGCAGCACATTACTTTTATCTTGTCTTTGCAGAAATGATAGTAATTAAAATGCTCCTCTCATAGGAACATGCTTGTTTACACTTCTGAAGTGATTGATTTCTGCTTTTTAAAATCCAGGGATTAGTATCAGATAACACTGTGTAAGTAAGACTGCAGTCAAAACCAGGAAGCTGCTGCTGATTGGATTTTTTTTATTGCTTATCTAATGTTATTTTACTGTTCACACATAATAAAAGATCATTAATAGGAATGTGTCACATAAGCTACATTAATAATGTCATTTAAGAATCATATGATGTGTTTATCTTGTTATACTTGTCACATTAATATAATGTGAATCTGGCTTCTTAAATGACTTCTCTGATGGAGCTTCATTTAAAAAGCTTATTTGGAAGCTTGCTTGTAAAGATTTTGTCCTGTAAATTTGTCTCTTGGAATAGCTTATTTTACAAAAGAGTGCATTTCAAATCCTTGCATTATCTCTGTGATAAAGTATTTTCTTTCTGGATTAGGAGGCTTATGTCTCATATTTTAATGCAGCTACACTAAATTACTTAGTTACCTTCCTAAATGCCATACTAGTCGATATGATTAAATTATTTACTTTGGGCCACAGTTGGTGTGATAGTATAAAATTAGACTTAAAAAGAATCAAGCATTGTGGACAAAAGTAGTTTTAAAGAGAAGGCTTAGAAACTCCACGATAAAGGTCTTTCAGCAAATCCATTCTGAACACCATTCCCAGATCAGCGCAACTAAGACCCGGGTTTTGATCCCGCCAGTTCCCAGGACTTGTGTTCTTGGGCGTGTTATTTAGTCTTTCACATCCGACTCCCCACTGTTACAGTTCAGCTCCTCATCATCACTTGCTGGGTCTATTGCAAATGGCATCCTAATGATTTTTCATCCCCCTTCCCCTTTCAGTCTCTGGTTTTCCCTTCTTATTCCTTTTAGAGTAGTTGTTAAAAACAACACACATCTGCTCACATTATTCACCTTTTTAGTCATTAGGAAAAACCATTTATTTATTTAGTATTTATTGAAAGTATTACAGATATCTCCTTTTCTTAAAATTTTTTTTATTAACCTTCTTAAAGTCCTGCCAGGTCTCCATTAGCTAGTAGAGGTCTCCAAACTATGATAAACTCACCTTGTTCTAGTGTGTGTGCAAGCAAATGATTGTGTTACAGGGGAAATATGACAACTTCTGTTTTTATGTATTTTTAAATGTAAAAGAACAAGAGATAAATGAAGCTTTATTAATCTTTCAAGATAGTTTGACACTTGTGTCCTCATTGGTTCCTAGGCCACAAGGGGTTCTTGGTGGTGCCCACGCATTGTTCATGTCACGGTCAGTGTGCTGTGGTATACTGCCATCTCCATCATGAAAAGGCTTGCCTTACGTGATTGATTCTATTAAAGAAAAGAAGAAAAAAGAATGTATTATAAGTTATATAGTGATGAAGAGGATGGGCTCTGAAGTTAGACTGCCTGAGTTTGAATTCCAGCTTAATAGCTGCTTAGCCAGGTTATTTAACCTTTCTGTACTTCAAATGTCTTATCTATTTAATGCGACTGACATCTAGCTTTTAATATAACTTTGAGGATATAAGGTAAAATGCTTGCAAAGGGGTGCCTGGCACATAAATATGCTCACTACATTTTTCGTGTTAGTACAATTGTACCCTACAGTCTAGTGGGATATGGTTCACCAGGATTCTGTTTTGCTTGTAAGTCCATCTTTTGCCTAGAATGCCTTCTCCTCATACTCTGACTTGTCTTCCCTTTGTCCTAGTTATGCTTTTAGAACTAGCACAACCTTGTCTGTATGAGTTCTTCCATAATTGCTGGGCATAGTTGGCCACACCTCCTTGTGTGGGCCACAGTCTGTAACTGTCAGTCTGTCTGTCTGTCTCTACCATTGTAAGGTTTTGAGGGATAGGTATAGAGTAGGAACTCAATGGGTGAATATTTGAAAAAATGTAATGCATTTATGGGCCATGATCTTTAACCAGTTGGCAAATTATCTGACTTGCCAATTATTGGAAATGGCCGAACTCGCAAGTTTATCTCTACCTATTCTTACCCTCTCAGAACACCATCTATGCTTATAATCTGTACTTATAATAGGGTAATATGCAAATTGGTCAAGATGCCATTACATAATGACCGATCAGCAGGAGGGTGGGGCAGTGAGCTGTGTTCGGTAGAGAGCCATGAGTGGCAGTGGGCGGGGCGGCCAGCTGAAGCAAGCTGCAGCGAGCCACTTGCGCACGGATTCATGCTCAGGGCCACTAGTATTGATTATAAGAGAGAGTAATTTATTAAAGGGGTAATAACCATGAACCTATTAAAAATAAAGTCACAGTTACAAAAGTGGTGGTTGTACATTTTGGGTGCACTAAATGCAACCACATTGCACACTTTAAATGATTAATTTTATGCTATACAAACTTTACCTCTATTGAAAAAAGAGAAAAAAATTGTAGTTATAGTTGATGTATCTCACAACTTATCCTAAGACATCAGTGCTGCAACAGCATAGTTGTAAAACACTGTAGTGAATCTTTATTTTCTTCAGCCCTAAATATTTTTGATTTTGTAAAATTGGTAGGAAATGGTCATCTATAGAAAACTATTTCCAGGAATCTTTGAGAAGCTGGGAATGGTTGGTGGATAAACAAGTGAAGGAAGTCAGTGATGAGGAAATTTGATTTGGCACCTTTACTGTTCAGGACCCAGCCGGTAAGTACTGCCAGTGTGAGAGGCTACAGAGTTTAATTAGCCCAACTTCAAGAGAGGGAGCCAGCAGCCACCTTCACTCTGCTAGTCAGGCAAGGTGATGACATGCTGTGGAATACACAGCGGAAGCAAGGGAAAACCTGAAATCCCTGGTAGCTTAGCTTCCACAGTGAATTCATTATATCATTAATAATAACAATGTTATGTCTCAGCTTTAACACTGCTTTATTGATGTGCTAACACCATGTAATTTTATTGAAAGGTATAAAAATTATATCATTTAACTGACATTATCAGGTTTATATGAGATTTTGTACTAAACTTTCTTGTTAGTCCTCCTCTTAGTTTTTATAGGAGTATTCTCATATATAGTAATGGAGCCGTTTAATTATACACACTGTTATTTAACCTGTTAGAGTTTTGTCTTTGCTATTTTGTGTATCCTTTTAGCATGTATTTTAAGGAAAGACATAAAATTATATCCTTTGGCTTATACCTTTTGTTTAATAAAAACATTTCTAGAAAGGGTACAGGAAATAGTTTGATGGCAGTCATCAAAATTGCACATAAGTTTTTTGATGGTCTCAGTTTTGACTCTTAAAGGACTGAAATTTCTCTCCCTTATTTTTTGTTAAGTAAGCCAATGTCCCTTCATAAATGCACCCGTATTTCTAGCATTGTTTAAGCTGTGACATGTAGTATCTCAAATTTACATCATGTTGGGGGACTGAGACTTGTAGAAACACAGACATTGAGGCAGTTGTGAGTTAGAGAGCAGTTAGTTAACCTGTGGAATAGAGTCAACATGGAGTTGGGAGCGAGGAGGTCATTGTGGGAACACGTTGTGTTTGAATACATCATCTCCCAAACATAAACTTGAACCTAGAAATGTAATAGTGGGGAGTGTGGAAGGAAGAAACTCACAAGAAAACTTTGTTGCACATCCTGGAATAGCTTTGTTGTAGCCGATATTGGCATAACAACACTTATTAGATTATAAATAGTTTCTTTTTATAACGGATAAATGACTCCTTATTTTGACTTATCCAATGTAGGTATTCCTTGGCTTAAGTAAAATAAAAATACAGTATTTTGAATCTGAAAACAGACTGAATGCCACTTGTTTTATATAACTAAAAACCTTGAATATTTATTATATTTATCTGGATCGTTGCTTCATTGCTCTGAAAATTGTTAAGTATTTTGAGCATATTTTATACTTTTATTATTTACACATGAATAGAACAGGAAAGTATACACATTTTCAGGATCATGCTAAATTATGATATCTGTGAAAAGCTGTATGTGTAAGCACAGATCTATTAGATATTTTTGGAGCTGTGTTTGTGAAGTTGAGATTCTCAGGCATAAATCAGATTTTTTTTTTGAGGAGTAGAAAGAAAATGTCATAGTGAGTGGTAGTGGGACCATGATCATTTTGGTGGACTTTGGGTCTTTATTACTTAACTAGAGGCCCAGTGCACGAATTTGTGCACGGGTAGGTCCCTTGGCCTGGCCAGTGATCAGGGCTGATCAGGACTATCTCCCACCTTGATCAGGGCCCAGGGCTGATTGGGGCCAGATGGCCCGGGGGTGGGGGGGACTGCGGTGGTTGCCTGTGGGAGTACACTGACCACCAGGGGGCAGCTCCTGCATTGAGCGTCTGTGCTCATCATAGTGACGGTCGACCAGCTGTTCAGTAGTCCAGTCACTTAGGCTTTTATATCTAATTAGTGTGTTTTTTCCCAACAGAAGGTGAAGGACTGGAGAAAGAAAAGATAAAATAAAAACTACTTTGTTTTATTGTTAAAAATTTTGGTAAAGACATTAGGTTGAACTATGTGAAATTGCTGATGTATGGCCATCTTTTACATACAAAAATAGAAATTTGCTATGGTCCAATTAATATTTGGGGGGTTAGGAATGATGGTGATAAATATTAAAAATTAAGACTACAGTGTGTCTGAGAGATTAATTATGCATTTTAATATTCCATAGTTACCATGGTTTCCATGGAAAAAATTGCTACTCTAATATTTAATTTATCTGTGGTATTCTTGTGAATTTCCTGTTAACTGAAATTTAATTCAACTGCCAGCCCTTGTTAAATTTCAACCATTTTTTTATGTGAAAATTTCTAAAATACATTACACATTTTCTGCCTTTATACACAGAAGGTGCTAAGCATGATTTAAAGTTCTCCTGATTATTCAGGATTATTATCACAAGCATGAATTATTCTACTTTGCTATAATAAAGCAACATTAGAGGAGCTTTTAAGGAATGTGGAATTATTTGTTCCTATTCTGAATGACCTCAGATTGCCCTTTTGTTTCTTTTAAAATACTTTCATGTCTTCTTTGTACAGTTTTTACCTTTTTTTTACATGTTGCCCAAAGGAATGCTGTTGTCAGATGCCTACCTCTTGAAATTCTGTTTTATATATGTTTCCTCTCTGTGGTGGGTAAACTATCCCACTAACTGAGCCTTAGCTGTGACTGAGATGAAAGTAAGTAGACACTGAATGAGGGTTTCTCTTAAGAATATATGAACTTTGCCCTAACCGGTTTGGCTCAGTGGATAGAGTGTTGGCCTGTGGACTGAAGGGTCCTAGGTTGGATTCCCGTCAAGGACATGTACCTTGGTTGTGGGTACATCCCCAGTAGGGAGTATGCAGGAGGCAGCTGATGTTTCTCTCTCATCGATGTTTCTCATCTCTCTATTCCTCTCCCTTCCTTGCTGTAAAAAAAAAAAAATCAATACAATATGTTAAAAAATAAAGGATATATATGAACTTTAGAGTGTGGATTGTGGCTTTTCATTTTGACTGCTTAGAGATTTTTTTAAAAAAAATTACTTTCTGGTTTGAGGCTGGGTTTTAGATAGTTGAGATGGTTAAATAGTGACCTTTTTGTAAGTGAGATATTTCTTATGCCATTGGTTACTGAGAGGTAGGTATATTTGAGGATGTATGGTCACAGAGACTGAGCGATTTGATAAACACCACTGTGGCTTTCCCTTTTCTGACTTTACTTCGTTGTTTCTGGCTTGGCTCCGCCCCCAACCCCCAATAACTTGTTTAAATATATACCAGCAACAAATACTACAGTAGAAGCAACTAGTATTAGTAGTTTATGTGAGAGGTAGAATTGCATAGCCCAGGGAGTATATGTGATTACTTTGAGAAGAAACAACCAAAGAATGTGGGATCCATTTAAATGTTAACTAGTTATATATCAATTAACCAAAACATTTTTTGTAACACAAATATTATTTATTTTAGACAACTCTTTTTGCTTTAGTATAGATTTTTGCCAGATAGTATTTATGATACTGAGATTTAAACATTTTTTTGTAAATGAAAGGAGCTAAAGGAGCATTTAATTTACAGGTTCAGAAGCAGAGTGTCAGTAGGGTACAGTGATTCCTTCAGAAGAAGCATGTAGCTATTCAGAGGCTGGCCCTAGAACTGAATACTCTAAGGCAGGGGTGGGGAACCTTTTTCTGTCAAGGGCCATTTGGATATTTATAGCATCATTTGCAGGCCATACAAAATTATCAACTTAAAAATTAGCCTGCTACATTTGGTCAAACATTTAATTAACTCATTGCTAATGCCTTGGCAGGGCCAGCCCAAATGATTTCTCCGGCCTTATATGGCCCACGGGCTGGATGTCCCCCACCGCTCTTCTAAGGAGAGGGCCATTTCTGCTGCACTTGTAGTGCTTTTACTTCTTCTCTAGTTCACAATGTAGGGTTGGGCTTATTTGTAAAAAGGGAAACCCCAAACCCCCAGTTATATAGATGGTATATTTTGAAAACACAAGACATCTATTTGCTTTGATTTTTTAAAAATATATTTTATTGATTTTTTTTACAGAGAGGAAGGAAGAGGGATTGGAAAGTTAGAAATGTTGATAGAGAAACATTGATCAGCTGCCTCCTGTACACCCTCCACTGGGGATGTGCCAGCAACCAAGGTACATGCCCTTGACCGGAATCGAACCTGGGACCTTTCTTTCCGCAGGTTGACGCTCTATCCATTGAGCAAAACCTGTTTTGGCTCTATTTGCTTTCAGATACATCATCTGTGACTTATTTTCCTAAAATCCCTTTGTGCTAATGCTTAAGAACTCCATGGTAAAATGCATATATATATTAGTAGCATTTGTTTGCTATTTGTTAGCTTTGCTGGTCTATCATACAGCAAGACGTTGAAAAATGTCTTATAACTTTTTGAGGTAGCTGGTAGGGAGGGATTCATGAAACATTGGGATCACGGTCACTGAGAGTCCTGGTTTGAAGTGGAAAATGGGGTCACTTTGATAGGGACCCTGAGTAGCCAAGAAGCAGTGTTAAGGGAGTCTGTGTTTTGAAGGGACAGAAGAAAGAGATAGTTGACAGTGGAAATAGATGTTGACCACAAACTTTACATATGTCATAATTTCAAGGGAAGACCAGCTCTAGGTCAGAATAGATGACACAAAAAGACCAAGAATAGCTTATCTGAAAAGTAATCAACTTACATAGGTTAACACAAACATGAGATAGATCTCATTGATAAGCATATCATCAGGATGTGTACTTGTCACTGTTCTAATTTCTATCCCATTTATAGTGCTCATAAAACAAGTTTGAACTGGGATATTATGGAACCAGTGTTTACAGTAAACAACTGTAACTATGGGTAAATGATCAGTGTCAATTTGAACAGAACTGTCTCACTTTATTTTTTAAAGTGGATCCATAATATATCTTTGCATTGCATCATACTGGATTAAGAATGAATGAGAATGTAAAATTCCTAAAGCTAATTTTTAAATTATTATGAATCTATAGAACATACTGCTGACATTTATAAGTTGATTAAAATAGAATAAAATTATGGAGAAGTAGACATTTTAATCTTTTTGTTTAAAACTCTTATGTAAAATTTTAACTTTTAAGAGATACCACTTAAAGAAAGGATCTTAAATTATATATTATTGACTACTAGAGGCCCGATGAATGAAGATTCATGCAAGAATGGTCTTCCTTCCCCTGGCTGCTGGCACCACCTGCACTCCGGCTGGAGCTACCTTTCCGCTCTGGCCCAGAGCTGCCTTTCTGCTACGGCCTAGAGCCACCTTTCCGCCTTCCCATGCTGTCCAGAGGCTTGGAGCAGCTGGGGCAGTGCAGAATGCCTGGTTGTTGCTATGGAGATGATGCAAGCATCCTGCCCCACCCTGCCCCTCTGCACCTGCATATGCAAAGTAACTCACCATCTTTGTTGGGTTAATTTACATACTCACTCCTGATTGGCTGGTGGATGTTGCAAAGGTACTGTCGATTTGCATCTTACTTTTTCATTAGTGTAGATGTATAATTACATATAAAATACAATTAACATTTATACTGACCAAATAAACCAGGGAAGATTAATGGGCACAGAGGTTATAATATCTCACCATGGATGATTTTTAAACACCCATATAAAATGTACAAATTTTGGTTAAAATAGAACCAGATATGTGTTCAGAGTTTAAAATATACATAATTTCTTAATGGGCTCTGTAGTCCTTTTAAAGGCATTTTCAATGATATGCTTCTAAAGGGAATAATATTTAAAACCAAATTTCTTTTAAATGATTAAATTACTAAACATTTACTAAAGTTGTTGGGGATGCAAATATGAATAAAATACATTTCCTCTAGAAGGGAGGATGAGACAAGTTGACAAATACCTGAACTGTGAGGTGGCATGTGTTAAGTGTCACCAGAGAGTGTGAGTGACCAAAAGGAGAGGTCACAGCTGACTTGGTGGAAGAAGAAGGGTGTGGACTGGGGTAAGAATTAGTGAACCAAAAGAGTCTGCATGGTGGAATGGCATTTCAACTGGACTTGGTGGGCTCATTTTTACCAGACGGAGACACAGAGGCCATTCCAGGCAGTGAGAGTAATATAGGGAAAGGCAAGCTCTAAGCATGTTTTTACAACATGGTAAGGAATCCCAATTTGGCTGGAGAATAGACTGCAAATGCCAGCTGAAATCCAGATGGTAATTGGCCCCAAAGATGGTGAAATTAGGGTTTCACATGCTTATTCTCCTCCTAATGCTTGGTTAGTAACTGGTTTTCCTCACACTTTCTTATTAAAAGAAAATGAAAAACTGAGTAGGTTGCAAATGGTGAGATTTTATTTGGCTCTGTAAGGATTTTTATAAATACTACAGCAGCTGTTAACATGATTTTCATGATAGCCCTATGCCTATCAGAATGAATCTCCTCATTGTTTCATTCATTCATAAGTCTACATTTAACTCGTTTATCTTAGAATATTTGCCATTCTCATTTGTTTGTACTCCTTTGGGTAGAATTAGTTACCTGATGATAAGAACATCTTAAATTTGGAATTCTAAACACTTCTGACTCCAGAATATATCTCTTTACTACACATATTATGTAGTTCTGTTAAACAACCAGTTTGAAGTCTGTAGCACAATTCACAAAGCAACATCTCTCCTGTATTTCCAAATAAAGTATTTGAAGGGAATGATATTTGCAAAATGTGCTATAGTGGTAAATTTAGAGAGTACAAGATAATTACTTGTAATTATGGCAATTTCTGTAAGGGAAATCATCTTAATTTGTTCCTACTAAGAAACAGAATTGCTCTACTCATAGCATTTGAATCTTTTTAGGAGATTAATGCTGTGTGCCTTCATTACTTTGAATGGACATTACAGCTTTTCACTACATCTGAAATTACCGCTTTAATTCAAGCTTCTGTTTGAATTTCTGTTGAATTCAGTCTTCATGTATAAAAAACCCGATATTCCAGAGCCCTTGTTGAAGAGAACTTCCATGTCCATCCTAAGCAAATTGTAAAAGAATACTACATCTCTACTAGGAGAGGAAATTTCCAAAGAAGTCATAGTCTAGATGGTGAAAAAAAGCCTTTAACTCATACTCGGAACAGTCTCCTGTCATGCTATTTCCTGAGGATTTAAAATTTAGATGGCCTTAAGGCTGATGGGTAATTGCTGTGGCTTAAAAGGAACGCTGTCTCTCTGGGCATTTTTATGAAGACAGAATTCTGACTATTTTTTAAGTATTTAATTATACCATTTGGGAAAGGTAACTTGTACATAGTTAGGACAGAAAGAAAATTGGAAGGGGAAGAATGGGTGTATGCCAGAATATCATTAATTGGAAATACTATTGAACAAGAAATGATGGATATATGTCTACATAGGTGACAAAGGTGCTAAGAATGGAAAGTTAACTCATTGTTAGGCTATGATTATTCACAAAAATAAATGATTTCAGTCTTCAGAGCTGCTGGGGTGACTAAAAAAATTCTGAGTTTTTCAATTAGCACTGATTTCTTTATATTATGCAGGAATTTCTTTTGGCTTCAGTGAGTTGAAGCTGGTGCCTTAGTGCTAACATTTCTGTTTCCCCTGGGGCCAGGTATAGTACTCAGCAGCAGTCTTAAGCCATTTATGAGTAAAGCAGGTTTTGGCAGATCAGATAGAGCCAGTGAGGTATAAAAGCCGAAAGTGACTCAAAGATTTTGCAGTGTCCTGTCCTTTCTGCTGAGGCCTAAATTTGCAGTCAAACTTAGAGTAATTGATTAAATAATTAATTCAATATGTATTTATTGAGGGTCTATTATGTGTCAGGTGCTGCTATTTATATCAAAAATGAGGAGGAAAAATGAGTAATGCTTACCGGTGATTCTATTATTTCAAAACTTGAGCTAGTTCAGTTTATCTTTATGTTTGCTAAGTAAGTTAGTAACTACTGAATTTGAGAGACCTAACTAATTTACTAACTATATGAGCTAATAATTTATGAAGTGTTAGACCTTGGGGGTGCAGATTTAGATATATGATCCACATTTTCAAGGAGCTTACAGTCTAGACAGGAAGTCAGATGAGAAAATAAAGTTTTGCAATACAATATGATAACAATAGTACTGCATACAGGGTGCTGTGGGAACACTGAAAAGCAGGAGAAAGGAGGAGGTGATGTGAGCTAAGCATGGAACCATGGGTAGAAGCTGTCTAGGTTAATAATCACCATGTTTTTTGTTTTGTTTTTTAATCCTCATCTGAGGATATTTTTCCATTGATTTTTACAGAGAGTAGAAGAGTGAGGGAAAGACAGAGAAAAATATTGATGTGAGAGAAATACATCCACTGGTTTTCTCTTGCATGCACCCAGACCAGGGCCTGGGCTGGGAGAGGAGCTTGAAACTGAGGTATGTTCCCTTGACTGGAATTGAACCTGGGACCCTTTGGTCTGCAGGCCAACACTCTATCCACTGAGCAAAACCAGGTAGGGCTCACCATGTAACTTACCTAATAATAGGCAAACATGTAAATTGACCATACCTCCGCTACACCACCAGCCAATCAGGAGTGATATGCAAATTAATCCAACAAAGATGTTAATTAATTTCCATACTCAGCCAATGAGTGATGGGGGCAGGATGCTTATGTCATTGCCATAGTGATGATGCAGGCATTCTGCCCCACCCCCAGTCTCTCAGAGCCTCTGGCAGTGAGGGAAGGAAGGGCTGGAGCCGAAAGAGGCGGCTCTAGGACCTGAGTGGAAAGGGGCTGGGCCAGAGTGGAAAGGTGGTGCTGGCAGCAAGGAAAAGGAAAGCCCATTCTAGCACAAATCTTTGTGCATCGGGCTTCTACTTTTCATATAATAGACTTTCTCACAACTTGTCCTTTCATTTTTATTATAGTGATTTTGAAAAGTAATTAAAGTAAAATAATTTTAAAAGGGTTCACTCTCCGATTTCATTTATTATTTCCATGCCATCACATTGTTGCTCATAGCTTGATTGCCTCTTAAATACTTTTAGAAGATAAATGTGCATTTCCTACACAATTACCTCCAATTAGATTAGTTTTCATAGTTAGATTCTTAATGAAATGAGTGGTACCTCTAGCCTTTTTAATTTTTTTGCTTTATGGCACAGTGTCTTCTTTAAAAAATACTTAATATACAGACCTTTTGAATATATTATACTGTATTAATTTTTCCCTTAGTTTATTTTAGATTTACAAAATCAGTTCTTAAAGTATATTCCACTAGTTACTGAAGAGGAACAACTTCTATGGTTAAGTAAATTTAGAAGTGTACACACTGTCTCTCTTTCTGGAGATTCATTTGGCATATTGTGAGGGTTCTTTTCAGAAAGGAGGGGAGGGGAAGAGAGATTTCTTTACATTTATTTAACCAAGTATTTCCCAAATATTACCTCTTTTACAAATAATATGGGAGTATATTTTGGGAATTACTTTCTTAACATATCTTTGTTTTGGAATTTGATAGAAGAATTCTTACACATGGTCAGTATGGAAATATTCTTTTATGGCTGAAATTTATTAGAATGAAATAAAGCAAGAGCAAGAAATACAATGAGAAGACTATAGAAATAGCTGTGAGAGAAAAATATTGGCAGCAGCAATAAAGGTAAAAAGGACACTTATCTTATAAAAGTTACAAAATGTTATTAAAAAGTGACACAGTGAAATCCATTTATCAGGTTCCTGGATTTAACATTTCCCCAGAGATATGAAAATATTGGTAAGTGCCAAAGCATTTTTCTCACATTAAATTTTTCACAGTGCTCAAAACATTTCCTTACTGTTTTTCCTGAAAAACATTAAGAGGGTTTCACTTTATTATTAAAGGACTAACATTTTAACAATATAAAGTAAGATAAGAGGGCGTAGTTCCCTTCGTGAATTTCACAATTGGGGAAACATTTTCCCTTCCTGACTTTTTAAGAGCAGATAAGTTAGATGTGCTCTTATTTATCTGCCCGAGGTTGTGTGAACTGTAGAATGTCTTTAAGTCTTCAATGAAGGTTTGAATTGTTTAATTATTTGCTTACATTCTTTAATGGAATGCTGCTGTTATTCCTTTGGTCCTCTGCAGGTATAAAAGGCCATTTCTGGATTGGGTGGGGGTGGGGGGACCAGGTCAGGGAGAGCCATTGAGTCCATCCTAGTTTTGCCAGATAGCTTAGAGGAGAAAAGAAGTTGAGTGGGAGGAGCTCTAAGTCCTGTCAAAATATTCCAGTTCGCTCTTGCTTGGTGCATCAAGTAGTCACTTTACACCAAAGCAGCCTTTGGAGATAGAGGGAGGAAATTTGGGAAATGGTAGAGATCCTTTGGGGTTAGGATGTGGCTATATTAGGAATTAGAATGGCCTGATACAACTCCAACTAGAAGAAAATAGATTAGAAAACTGGGTAAGTTGGACTTTCTATTAAATTATATTAATTCATAATATTCTCTACTTAGTTATTTTTAACACTGGCATATTAAAATTTTTTTAATGTTATCAGGTGTACTGAAGAGAACCAAAAGAAGGTTTTATTCCTGCACTTTCACTATTCAATGAATAAGTCATTCATTGAATAAATATTTACCAAGTGCCTATTTAAGTTTGATAAGGGAAGCAACACACTTCTTGGTGACAATGAAATGGTGACAGCCGTTATCAAAGTTGAATGGTCTGCAGGAGAAAGTGAGACTGAGGAGAAAGTGTTGGGTTCTGTTGTTTTAGTGAGGAAGTTTCCCTTCCTCTTTCTCTAATCTTCCCCATTCTATCTCAACTTGCTTAACCCGAACTCGTTCTTCAAGGCCTTACTCAGGCCCTCCTTTCCATGAGGCTTTGTGAGACTCACCAAATTGGGATTAATCCCTTCATTCACTGCATCATTTTGCCCTAATATTATTAGAGCAATTATTGCAGTTTGATCAATTAATTGATCGATGAATTGATTGACTAGTTTATTCTTTCCATGTGTGTGTTACACACTATATCAGCTATTCGGCATATCAGAGAGGGGGCTGATGGAATAAGACTCCATCTCTGTTTTCAGTGAACTGATTGTACATTGCATATTGCTTGTTTGTGTTGGTTTCTCCTACTGGATCTTAAACCTCTGACAAGCAGTGATGACTTACCCACCCTCTCCCATGTGCCCAGCATAGTGCATGACTGTACAAGCATTCAGCAAGTGCTTTTGAATATATTTAATTTGTTTTTGTTTCTAGCACACAGAACCGAAGATTCATGGATATCACTCCATTATAGTTGAAATTTGTATAATAGGCTTATATAGGAGGAAACCAAAGTTCTGACAGCTTATATTAAGTGACATATCCAGCTGTGTTTAGTAAGTCAGTAACAGATGAATTCATATTATGATACTTTTTACATTAGTTTGCAAGCCATTGAACTAGTCTGCCTTACTTTAGCTTATTTTAAATAAACCAAATAACTGAAGAACTGTGTTTTAGAAATATAATTTGTAGTAGAAACAAAGGTTTTGAGCTTTGTTTATATGTACAGTGATTTAGTAAGCAATAGAGTCAGATGTCAAAAGGCTTTTAGGTCACTGGTTGAGTAGCATTGTGGTTTATTATTTACCTTGTGTCTACCACAAATGTTCTTCTAATCCAAGAACCCAGAGTAAATGTTTGCCGAAAGTCTCTGCAACGCCTAAACAATGAAATATTCACATGCTTTCGTGGTAGCAAAATTGAATGACCAACAGCTGCTAGCAGCCATTCGTTACTGATCTAATCCAGGAGGTTTGTGAAAGGGGAACACATGGCTAACTGGAAATTAGCAAAGATCTGAATGTTTGACTCAATGTGGTTCTAGTTCGGTGTGATAAAACACAGAGGTGAGAAATGGCCTCATCAAAACCTAGCGGTGAGACAGAACTTGACTGCAAACAGCTTTGGCACAAACACAGAATTAGGTTTGAGATGCCTTTATTGGTACTGTATTTACTAGGGCCTGGATAAGGAGATAATGGCTTCAAAACTGCGTAAAACACGATTTCTGCTTGAGGTCAGTTGGGAAGCATATATTAATATGCAAATTGTCCCTGCAGGAGTTTGACCAGGAGACCGATCACTAACTATGACATGCGCTGACCACCAGGGGGACAGCGCAAAATGAAGGGAGGCCAAAGTTGGCAGCCAGAAGGCCCCGATTGGCTCTGATCACCAGCCAGACCTAGGGACACTACCCATACATGAATTTCATGCACCAGGCCTCTAGTTTAATTATAAGTATGTACTACTAATCATGGGAAGACTGAGAAAGGAATGTGGGGGAAATAGAGGTTCCCCACACTTTAGGGCTTTGTTGGAGCCAGGGCATCACCATAGGTAAAGATAGGAATATGTGAAACAGTAGTTTACATTTGTTTATTATTTATTTACTAGAGACCTGGTGCATGAAATTCATGCATGGATAGGGTCCCTAGGCTTGGCTGGCAATCAGGTACATGGAGGCCTTCCAGCTGCTGGCTGGGGCCTTCCTTTGTTCCATGCTGCCCCCTGGTGGTCAGTGCACATCAAAGCAAGTGGTCGATCTCACAGTCTAACTCCCAAGGGGACAATTTGCATATGAGCCTTTTATTAGATAGGATTGTGAAAGGGTCAAGTGTGATGGACAAGTAACTATAAGAACCTGATTTCCTGTATTCCTTGATTTTTTTTTATAAGCTGGTACCCAAAATAACAATCAGGAAAACGAAATTTTCTCTGTGTCTTACTACTATTTCCTAATGTTTAATGTAGTATCCATTAAATGAGTGAAAGGACAATCTTTTATTACATCTTTTTATGTGCTATTATTTTATTGGTGGTTTTCCAAGTTATTTCATAAAGTTTATTTTACATGAGTCAGGTGTATCAAAGAACCTGGCATTTTGCGACATCACATTCAAGATTTGAATTGTTCTAGTCATCCCAAAGAGCGACGTGGAGATTTGTGAGTTTGATAAAGCACACAGTGGCCCATGTGCCACCTGTGAGTTACTTATTAGTTAATGAGTGAGCATCGCTGACTACCCAGCGACCTCATATTAAACCACTTCGAAAAACCCACATTTGGGTTGCTGCTAATGTGATTTGACTTCTCCGTACCATGCAGTGTCCACCATCCTCCATCCTTCTCTTTATCACAATAACTGATGTGCTATGTAGTAGCCATCATTAGCATTTGGAAACCTTGTTCTGATTTTTCACAGACAGATAAGGTTAATGTAGCAACTGTAATGATGCAACTTAATGGGCGTTGGAGTTTATTTACACGACAGGATTTATTTTAATGGCATATAAATTACTTCAGTCCAGTATTTAGGAACCATTGAAATTTTGAAGAGGATTATCTAAATTTTTCAGTTAATTTTAGTGAATTTTGTGGGAAGCTATATGCTGTAGTTTCTTTTGCAAATGTGGGGAGTTAGAATGATTCAGAGATCTTTAGGAATGCCAAGGATCTTTAAGTTTTAAGTTTTTGACTCTTACTCTGGATTCTTTTTCATCTCAGATACATGGTATGGAATATTTGTATTTCTTCGTTTAAAAAAACCTGAATGATGTTTTCATGACTTTGACTGAAGATAAAATCACAATTTGTATTATCCATTGATAGGAATTGTTAATGTTAAAATACATTTTTTAAAAATATACCATTGCATTTTAAAATAAAATTAGACCATTAGTGTTTATGAAATAAGGGCTCTCTGAGTTTTAAAATGCTTTTAGGCTTCTTATAGAAGCATAGATAAAATTTAACTTATGTTATTGAGTTGTAAAAGGTGCAGACCACATAAAATTTGGAAGTAGATGCGATTTTAAAGTCACAAGTGAAAATATGTGAGGATAAATAAGTGTTTGTGGTGTTGACTTATGAATTCCCAAAATAGGTTTTTGACCATTAACCCGTGAAAGGCATCTATCCGTCCATCTGTCCATTTATATGTGGGATCCTTACTGCTCACCCAAGCTGTTTAGCAGAGAGGCCGTTCAAACAGAAAGTGAGAGGAAAAGAGATTTCATGTTTTTGAGCATTACATTATTACTTTTATTGTGTTGAGCATCACATTTTGTGTTTTGCTGACTTAACAGAGATACTTACATTCATTTAATCCTCTGTTTTTCTCTTAAAAATAATCATTGGAGTTTTTTAAGATAAATACAACTGGTGACCATAACATCCCTATCAAATCTGCTTGAAGATTATATAAGACCAGATTTCTTGTTCTTCATTTTTTTCCCCTTGACTAATTATTTATTATAGTTCTTTTTGATTTTAAGTAGCAACTGTTGGCATATTGATAAATGCCTTAAACAGTTATATAGTTTCACCAATTCTTGTGTAAATGGTATTTCTTTCTTAAGCAGATAATCAGCCATAAATTAATAATTATTGCTAATGTGTATGGAAGAAACACTCCAACCTCACGAGTCACCAGAGAAATCTGATAGAGCTTTGTTTTTACTTCAGAAAGCCAACACACTATTTATTTATTTATTATTATTATTTTTTAAATATACTTTATTGATTTTTCACAGAGAGGAAGGGAGAGGGACAGAAAGTCAGAAACACTGATGAGAGAGAAACACCGATCAGCCGCCTCCTGCACACCCCGCACTGGGGATGTGCCTGCAACCAAGGTCCATGCCCTTGACCGGAATCAAACTCAGGATCCTTCAGTCCGCAGGCAGACACTCTATCCACTGAACCAAACCGGTTTTAGCAATAAATTTTTAAAAAATATCTCACTCTATTATTTGTATTTTCTTAGATCAAGACAAATCAGTTTTTCAGAGTTGAAATTTTTTTTGTTTAATTTTTGAAAGACAAAGCATGATAACATGCTTTTGGGTGTGTGTATTTAGGATGGAACAGGATGGATACGCTATATTCCTTCCCTATAGTTTGCTGACACAGGACAAAAGGATGGAAGGGGTCTTACAGCATCTTGTGGATTGCTTTGTGAGGCAAACAGAAGTGCTGTGGCTTTCTCATGAGCACTTGGTCATTGGTCACAACAGTACTAGCTTCTGTAACAGCAAGATCTCTCTTTACTTGCACCATTTTAATTGCAAAAATCTTTTTTATTAGGTCAGTCATAAATATGGTACATAGTTTTTGTATACAATGTGACATGATACATTTGAATATATATATATTTATATATATGTGTGTGTGTATATATACATATATATATCTATATCAATTCACATAAAATATAGCTATCAGAGGGCATCTACTTTTCCAAGTCTCTATTAGTTAAAATTGTGTTTAAATTGTTGTCTTTTTTTATTTTGTGACTATAAAAACAGGATTAGAGTTGCTTTCTTTCAACTGCTTTAGAGAGACAAAAAGACCCAGAAGGCCAGAGCTAAGATGTGTTCTCTCTCTCTCTCTCTCTCTCTCTCTCTCTCTCTCTCTCTCAAGGGTAATTTTGAGAATCATAGAAGCTGCAGGAAAGTATTTATATTTCACCTAGTGCTTGTATTTAGTAATTTCTAATTGGTACGAAAGTTAGAAAAATAAAACTATTTATTCAAAGAGTTACACATGAAATTTTGTATTGTCCTCATCCATTATTTTTAGCTGCAACTCTAGTTCTCAGTTAATAGTGAATTAAAAATAGATTTTTAATATGGAGGGAGAGAAGTAGGGATGTTTATTACTTAAGATGAACAGTTAGTCATCCAGCCAAAAGCTTTCGTCTGTCTTCTTTGACAATTAAAACAAAATCTATTAGTCCTGTCAATTAAATCATGTGGGGTGATGACAAGGACTGTACAAACACCAGTAGCAGCTGCCAAAGAATCAAAGATGTGACTTTTCAGAATCAAACTCGCCTAATTTGAAATAATACCAGCCTTTCATAAGATTGGTAACTCAGTTACACAACTTCTGAGAAATCTAAAAATTAATATCCTGTAATATGGATTTGGAACATTTTCCTTTTACTTAGAGGAGTGCAGCTCCTTTTCTTGAAAATGCTCTGAGTCTCAGTCTCATTTTGGAGCTGGTATCGAAACAATAGCATTCGAAGCTATCTGGGTGTTTATAATACTTGGAAGAAGCAAAACAAGGAGAAAGTGTACAGTCTTACACTTAGACCATGACTCAGATTTTATTTAAAGTGAAATAGTTTCTTTTGTTATGGTCAATTTGCTCATAATTGAGTGTTTAGTTTAACCAGAATGCACACATACCATGTCTAGAAGGTGATTGTTTTTTAATTTAGCTTGTTGATTTGCTATTTAACGTAATGTTTTCAGCAAGGATCTTAAGTTAGCAATGCTTTTTCATATTGCCCTCAGACAGTAAATAAAAAGGCTGAACTTCTTTTCTGGTTTGTAAGTTTAGTTCAGTTAAACAAGTATTTATGGAGCATGTACTTTGAGCAAGCAATTAGAAGCTGAATAAGTCCAGAGATTCAATAGGTGAGTCACATATTAAATTCCTCGTCAGGGTGATCAATGAGATGACCTCGAGTAATAAAAGACAGAATGTAAGGAACACCGAGTGCTGTGTGACACAGGGGAAGGACCAGTTCCTGCTGAGGGGTCAGAGAAGGCTTCTGGAAGAAATAGCATTTTAATGTGTCATGAAAAAATGGATAGAATTTCAACAAGTGGATGGAGGGTTGAAAGTATTTAAAAAAATAATGAGATTCATTTATTTTCAAGTAATAAGTTCAAACAAGGGAAATGTTGATAAAATGAAAAAAAATTATGGCTTCAGATAGTTACAGAGAATTTTTAGTTAGGATTTTATGTTTAATGGGGGCTATTTAGCTTTTAGGCTCTGAGGAGAGACAAATATTCTATAAATGGTGAATTCTAAACTTGGCTAGTCATTATAATCTAAGCCTAGGAAGTCTTAAAAATTACATGTTTTTGGACTCTGCTCCTATAGAGTCTGCTTCAGAATCTTGGTAGGTTCCAGATTCTGAATTTAGTTCTCCGTGATTCTGCCCAGCCAGGTTTGGAAGGTAACTTGCCTCATGAGCTCTCGCTGCTCACTGAAAACACAGCCTTCCTCTGATTTCTAAGTTCCCAGATAAGAACACAGCAAAACAAATGGACATTTCCCAGTCTCTGCTTACTTTTTTGATCCTTGAAATTCCATTGTTCAATTGGGATTGGAGTTTGTTAGCTGTAGGCACATAGGTGCTCAATATATATTTCTTTTTTATTTTGGTAGTTAAATTCACTTTATTGAATTTATGAAAAACATGTAACTAGTATTTCCTCAATAAATTTTAATTTTTTTATTGTTTAAAGCATTACAAATAGTAGCACCTCTGTCTTCTTCCCCCTCCCCCTATTGACCTCCCCCCTGCCTCCCCTACCCCCCAGGACATGCCCTCACCTGCCCCCCGCCCCAGTGTCTTGTATCCATTGGTTATGCTTATATGCATGTGTATGAGTCCTTCGGTTGATCTCTTTCAGCCTCAATATGTATTTCTTGAATTGATAAAAATGCACTAAAACAGCAGTCATCAACCTTTCAGAACCTCCCGGACCACCAGTGGTGCACGGACCACCAGCTGGCGACAATTGCATTAAGAACATCTTAGGGTTGTGTTAGAGAGTACCCCACAACAACTTCCTTTGGGGCTCACTCATCCTTTTGTCTGTTCCGTGTGACCACAGTAGCGTATAATGCTCTGAGATTTTCAGGAAAGCCCCATAGGTTCCTGTGGCCCAGGCTTTGAGCGTCACTAATATTAAGTCTATAACATGGTAAAGGACAGCATGGTAAAGTAAATCGTGTTCTCAATTTCTATAATTTTAAGACTCTTTTGTAGTCTGTATTTTTGCTTCTTCACTCGACCAAAAATCTGCTTTCTAGAGGTTCTGAGAAGGGAATGTATGCTCATGAGTATTTTCAAGTTCTAGAATCCAAGCGGTTCAACTGCTGTCATTGGGGGTTGAACTGTGCAGTATATTTGATTTCTTATAGCTTTTTTATTCTACCCACTCAGCATTTTCCTGGCAGTTAATTACACAGTGGCTTTAGGGTGCATTCCATAAGATGCTGAGGACACAGCTTCACTGAAGTCTGACACACTTTCCTCCTTGGTTACATAGCTAATGGCCACGGTGGGATAATTAGTGAGAAGGAGCTCCAGTGGCCCAATTACTGTCTCCTCAAGGTTTTCCCTCTTAATTTTTCTTTGCTCAAATCTTGAGAGATTGCCTCCATTGTAGATTCTCCTGTGTGCTGCCTAAAACGGGGGTTTCTTTTGTTACAGTCAAACAAAAGGTAAAAGATCTGTATTTTTGTGTGTTGGGAGTGCTGTAAGAGGTTGACTGTATTTCAGAGAAGCCATAGAATTGTACCATTCAGAGCAAGAGATAGCTAATATTTAAGAAGCCACAGTAATTTCTGGGTTAAGACTCATACCAACTGTCCTCATCTATCAGTGAGAGGGCTTGAGGTTTTAGGATCAGAGCCATCAGGATTTCCAAAGCTTTGCCTGCTGTGTAGATTAGCAATCAAATGCTGTGCCATTTTTCTGTCAGGAATCTTAACTTGGGGTGTTGTAACTTACTAATGTAATGAAAATGCATGTGCATATGCCTTGGTAATAAAACTATATGAACATATCTACCACAGTGTTTGGTAGGTAGACAGAATCTAAGTTGTATAAATTCCCGAGTCATCTAAATCAGCCATATGTCTGCTTTTAAAAATTTCCTTCCAACACAGAACACAGTGACTTCATTCTTTTTCCAAAGGTTCGTGTCAACATAAGGTACTTCTCATTGGAATTGTGCAAGCAAATGTGTTTCTGAATTCTGCTTCTACTGGGGAAAAAATGACTATGTTCAAAGAAACTCCTTTGAACACTTGCTTTATGGAAATTTATTAATATTATGACTGTGCTATGGATGTGCCATTTACTCTGAATGTGTTCTTTATATGGAGAGAAGGTACTCAGTGACTATTTGTTGATTGAGTGAATGTAATGAAGTTTTATCAGAGGAGTTCCAAATCTTTCCTTTCACCGCGGTCTTCCTGTTTGGCTCAGCTGTTCCGAGCTCTCTCCACAGAGCACGTTGCTATCTCCCCAGCCTTTGTGCCGGTGCTGTGTGCTGTGTGCTGTGTGCCGGTGCTGTGTGCTGTGCTTCCCACAGGGCTTGTGAGGATTGTTAGGGGTGAGGGTTTGCCGTGATGAAGCTGAGCCAAGCCACATTGCTGAAGCTCACCCGAACTTGTCATGTTTTACTGAGGCAGTAAGATTGAGGACATAAAAGAATATTTGAGAAGTATAACAACAACGACAACAACAATAATAACAATAAGTTCTGTTTCATAGCCTGGCAGATCTTCCTTAAAGTGAAAGTTCTTTGGGTGTGGAGGTGTGTATGTGGGGATTGTATTCAGTATGTAATAACTACATAAATTGTGACAGTACCAGTATGATATACTCCTCTAATATCATGTCAATTAATATTTTTGCTTAGAGGACATTTTTCAAAGAGTAATTGAAAACCAACTAATCAATCCATAGAATATTGCGATCTACTATCTGCAATTAATGGACTAGAGATGGAGAATAAGACAATTGAATATACTCCTTAATAACCATTGAGATTGGCTTCTCCAATGTGTTCAGAGTTTTGTACACTTGCATAATGAAAAAACCCAGGCCATTTGTAAAATAGATTCTTCTTTCATAGATAGGGAGATCTTTAGGAAAATTCAAATTTTAATCTGGAAATGTTGGAACTTCTTTATAAGAAAGCATTTAAGTCCTCCTTACTCAAGGACTTTCCCAGAAATTCTCGGCTCTTTGTAAATATATGCATTCTTAAACTTTTTATTGAAAGTTGCAAAATGTGGGAAATATTTTAAAAATTTGTTTGAAATTATTTCGGTCCTTTTAATAAGTTGCATTGTTATTTGGATTCTGCCCAGCTTAGAGGATGAAGCACCCGATATAGCACTGAAGGGAGCTTTATAACTGCAGTAGCATAAGCTTTTGGTTCAGTGATGTGACCCCTTTCCTTTCATTGGAGTAGGAGTCAGCAAGTAGAAGACAGCTGGTTCTTCTGGGTCCTAACTGTGTGATCATAGGCACATCAGGTGCCCATTCAGAGCCTCAGGCTTCTTATCTGTAAAATTGGGTGAGAGCCTTGCCTGTTTCAGGGGGCCATTATTGGGATCTCAGGGGTAATGCATGTGAAGGCATTTGGAAAATCTTATTATCATTTCTATAAAAGGGAGTTTCAAATCATATTGACCTTTTTGTTGCTATGGTCTATTATAAATAAATCAATTTAAACTTCTCTTTATTAGTTTCTAAACGTGATTTTATCCAAGTTCAAGAATCACAGTGAATATGTTTCATTCTGATTCAATAAAATGATATATTTTTCTCTTAAATCTGTACCATATATATCTTTTCTAATAAAAATTATAATTGCTTATTTGCATGCCTCCAAAGAATAGTCTGCACTTTTCTTGTATATGAGAGAGAGAAGAAGGGAAGGAGGAGGGAGAGAGAGACAGAGGGAGAGAGGGAGAGAGGGAGGAAGGGAAGGAGGGGGGAAGGGAGGGGAAGAGAAACATCGTTTTGTTGTTTCACTTATCTATGTATTCATTGGCTGAGTCTTGTATGTGCCCTGACCAGGGATGGAACCTGCAATCTTGGCATAATCAGGATGACGCTCCAGCTAAGTACTACCCAGCCAGGACTCCACTTTTCTGTAATTAATTTTTTGTTTAACATTTCTCTTATTTATCTCAAGGGAATTCCATTTATCTGATATTAAGGTACATTTCTCTTATCATTTAAGGAATGTGTTAATTAAAGTCATACTCAGTACCAAGCCTGGCACATGCAGCAGACCCTCCTCCCATTTGACATGTTTCCCTTTATCCTTTTCCTGTGTGATCTCAGAACCATTTATTAATCCATCTGGCACTGCTCATATTAGGCCAATTTTAATTAAACTTGTGAATTAGACTGAGAGGCTGTCTCAGATATTTTAGTAGAATACAGTTTAGATCTTTGCCCCCCCCCTTCAACAAATTATGCAGTTCAGATATTAAAAGTAAGTCAAGTCTGTCTGACCTGATTGCATGTTTGTGTGTGTTTTCTTTTTTAGGAAGGGAAAGGGAGAGAGAGAGAGAGAACATCAATGAAAGAAGTAATCATTGATTGGCTGTCTCCTGCACACCCCACAGTGGGGTCAAGCCCAGGCATGTGCCCCGCCCGGGAATTGAACCGTGACCTCCTGGTTCATAGATCAACACACAACCACTGAGCACACTGGCCCGGCTGCTTCCATGTTTTTAAAAGTTGTAAATATTTTACTGATTATTGCTTACTACATTTATTTCAAAGGAAGGCATTTCTTGAAGTTTCTATACAACATTAGAAATCGAACTCTACAGATTATGAATTTATTGGACATTTAGCAGAATTTTGCTCCCTTTTTGATGTTTAGATAATTGCATATCACTTTTCCTCCCTCAGGGACTGGCTTACCTCCCTGTTTTGTCCTTCCCTCTTCAATTCTTCTTCCTCCCCACCTGCTAATATGAATGTTTGGACAAACAATCTTGGCCTTTTCAGTATTGTCCTGTTCCGTCCCGATTGTCCGCAGTGCTCCTTCATCTCCGCAGCACGCGCCTCCCGTGGTCTGTCTCCAGGGGGAATGCTTTCCCATCACAGGCAAATTTGGGTGCAGTATTCGACTCAGAACTGACTTCAATCCTGAGATACTTCAGTCTGACAAGAACCATCCCTTTTGAATATAAGACATTGGGCTCTCTCCATACTCTTCATCACCTGGCATGACTTTATTTATTTTAAGATATATTTTTATTGATTTCAGAGAGGAAGGGAGAGGGAGAGAGAGACAGAAACATTAATGATGAGAGCTAACCATCAATTGGCCACCTCCCACATCTCCTCCGCTGAAGATTAAGTTGGCAACCCAGCCATGTGCCGTGACAGGGAATTGACCCGTGCCTGCCTTGTCCATAAATGAACACTCAACCACTGAGCCACACTCCTGGGCAACCTTGCATTATTTTAGAGAGTTGCATCCCAGATGTTTCAAATATTCCTTCCTGTGGTACTCCCCTGATCAACTTTAGATTTACGGTTGCTCTCTAGAGAGCTCTGCTGCATCTGGGCAGGGTGTTTGTTTCAGAGAGGTCATTTCCTGGTGTGAATTCCAACCAAAGGAGATCAAGCCAGAGCGCAGCCTTTTCCCTCTGTGTACTCGTTTCGCTTGGAAGAGAAATGAAGGCTCCGTTCAGATATGCTGCATCGCACACACAATTAGATAATGATATGACATATTAATAACTGAAAGGCAGAAATAGGTGAAAATAAGAAGAATGTTTAACCTCATCTAAGCTTTGACATGTGCCTGGGTTTCATAGTGAATTAAATAGAGAATTGCTTCTGAGTTTGAATTAGTCAGTAGTTTATTCTCCTCATTATTTATAATATTGTCTCTAAAGCTTTAAGATAACTTGGCTTTCTACCTGTCTGTTGGTTTTAATGCCATTTGGCTGTCATTGTACTTTGCTTTAAAACAACCCAAAGCAAATAATCCTCCTTCATTTATTCCCCTGTCAGTATCTTTATGAACTGGAACACAGTTCTTGGAAATGGTGGGGGGAAGTTACCCAGGTTTTTTTGAATCCTCAATCTTAAAAATTCCTGAAAACATAGTTTTTTTTTGCATTCTAAATAATTTTGACAAGGTATTTTGAAGAATAGGTCATACTCCCGCATTAAACATTTAAAATAAGTTTTCTTATAATAAAATTGATTCTCTTTGACCCCTGTGGCTGCCTTCCAGGCTGCTTTTGGTATCAGTATAAGTACCAGAGTTCATTGTAGCATTTAATTTTTTATCTCTCCGTATTTCATGAAAATAAAGCCCAGTTCCCATTGTTTTTCAATGATACATCAGATGCCGTGAAATGGTGTGAGTTAAAAGAGTCATCAGGCACACTGGTGCCTGGATTCTTGATAGAAGCCCGCCTGAACGTGCTCCCAGACATTAGAGACCTAAATAATGGGGCAAGTGAAACATTTTTCAGAAAGCTGGCAATCAGTGGTTTAGCTAAAATACATTAAATGGAGAAAGTTTGTCTACACCTGTTTTGTATTCCTGTCAACTGCAGCCCACCCGATCCATTCATTCCTTGCCTATCCTGTCACCAAGCATCACCATCTCTAAATACAGAGAGTGTTGTAGAAAACCACATATGTGCTAATACTGTGAAGTGAACAGAGGAGCAGTAGAATAAGAAACTTTGGCGCAGAGCAGAGCTGGTACTAAAGGAGGGGTAAAATTTTGTCAGATGGGGGAAGGGTACATCTGGCACAGAATTTTGAAAACACCTGGCATACCTGGTAGGTGGAAAAGATCACTGTGGTGGAATCTTGCTCTTGAGATGTGGAGGTGACTGTGGAAGCAGAGATCATGAATAGCTCAGGACAGTGGATGGAGCAGCAAGAGTCGGGCTGTGGGTGGGTCACTGGCCAGGATTGCCTTGGCCCCTTCCCCAGGGGTTGAGGGTGGGGACCTCAGCTCTGCTGTGCCTCACCCCAGCACTAGCCTAGCTTCCCAGGCTGTCCTCAGAGGAGAGCAGACATCCTGCATCCTTCTTCCAAGACAGCGAGTCTGGGACAACCTGGGGGATAGGGTCACCCCCTCCCAATCTCTGACAGACTGAGGCTAAAGCATCATTTAATAAAGACCCCTGAAGCGCCCCCTCCAAGAAAATTGTTTTATTGATTTCAGAGAGGAAAGGAGAGGATATTTTTTTCATTGATTTTTAGAGAATGTGGAAGGGAGAGGGAGAGACAGAGAGAAACACTGATGTGAGAGAGACACATCAATTGGTTTGCTCCCACATGCCCCCAAATGGAGCTGGGAGCCTGCAATCAAGATACATGCTCTTGACTGGAATTGAACTTGGGACTCTTCAATCTGCAGGCCAACACTCGATCCACTGAGCAACCTGGCTAGGGCTACACTGGATTTCTTTGATCCTGAAAATGCATTTTCCCCATCTCTTCAATAATATAGGAACCAGTGAACAATAGGCATAATTATGAGAGTGACCGCTCTCTTAGTTTTAAATTTAGAACCATATTATTCAACAGTTGTTATTTTTCTTCACAGTAGGAGAAGGGTGGAGTGAAACTCCCAAATCTTGAAGGTGGATATTGTATAACATTGCAGGGAGGACAAGGAAGCAAGGATAAGATTCATAAATTGCAGCTGGGCGCTTGAAACTGATTTCTTTACCCTGCAGTGGCTCTGAAAGGATTCAGCTCCCAAGTTTAATGAGTAATGAAGCATGATCTGAAGAAATTCTGTGCAAGAAAAACTCTGTCGTCTTGTTCTTAAGTGACTTCCAGAAACCTCTGCTCTACACGAGAAGCAGATCTCCTTATTCGCCTTCTCTTTCAGAGTCTGAGGTTTCGCTTGAAAAGCTCTATTTTAACTGCAGTTTAATTTCCAACACATTTTGGTGGGCTGCGGTCAGCTGCAGAACACATATAGAAAGCATTGCCTTCAAGACTGAACTTTCACAATGTAAGTTGGGCCTTGAGCAGCTAGCTCAGTGGGTTGTAGCGCCATCCCCATATGCCAGTGTTTGGGTCTTGTCTCCAGTCAGGACACGTGCAAGAAGCAAGCAAGTAGTGCATAAAAAAATGGAACAACAAATCGATGTTTCTCTTTCTCCCTCGCCCTCTCTAAAATCAATCAGGAAATAAAGATTTTAATAAAAGTTGGGACTTTTTTCTCAAATGTTTGCTGATTGTATGCATTATGAAGTGGAACATTACTTTGAGAATTATGGAATCTTCTAGATGGAAGGAACCATAAAAGACACCTGATCCAATCTCTGTGCTTCCTGAGGAACTAAAACAACTCATTGGGAAATGGGTGGTACTGAAAAGTTGTTTGGCACACACAATAGTGATGTTTGAGGAACTTCTTTTATTATTATTTTTCCATCTTTTGCAAGTTTTAGGAAGTTCACTTCTAGGCAATTTTATTACAGTAATTAGGTCTATTCTATAAAAATGTGTTTACAAAACAGGAAAAAGAGAAACTATAGTTGAGTTTTTAGTAATTCTTTCATAATGTAACCAAAATCTAGGAGAGATTATTTTCTGGAATATTCTTAATGAATATATAGTTGAAGCAACTATATCTCTACTTGTCATTCTAAGAGTTAATTGACACCCTGTGGCCTTGACTTTTCCACCTAACTAATTTCCCTTAGAGAGAATGTTGACTCTGTGGCTTCAATTCAGTTCCTCAGGGTATAGTGCTTGGAATTGTACCAGATCCAATAGAATGGCCCTCAAGGACCAAAAGAAATGATTGGCTGTGTGAGAACTAGAACTAGAAGAGATAAGAAATTCATCACCAGAGTGATTCAGTTCTTGTAGTCATTGTATGTACAACGTACAATGCATATATTGCAAAAGTACCTGGACTAAAGATGTTATCATACCTTGTAACAATTGAAAGTTTTTTCTTTCTTGTAAAATAGAACTCTGAAAAATGTAACTAGTGAAGCAGTTGAGTGGATTAAACCTTGACCCTTAGCCTTATAGAGATCAAAAGGCATTGTCTTGTTTTTTTTTTTAGAAAAAAACTTTATTGTTGAAACTATTACATATGTCCTCATTTCACTCCCTCCCCATTGACTCCTTCTAACCCGCCCCGCCCACTGGCTCCAGGCCTTCACCACACTATTGTCTGTGTCCATGGGTTATGCATATATGCTTACAAGTTCATTGATATCTTCTCACCCACCCACTTACTGCCTCCCCTTCTCTCTGAGATTAGACAGTTTCTGTCTTGTCCAAACACCAAAACTGTATATAAAACATTATGTGTGCTTGTGTGCATATGGACCTAACAATTCTTTCATTTTCCCAAACCGTGGAGCGCAGAGAGCCTGGGCAATGCCAGACAGGTCTGCCAGGGAAAGGCATCTGCTTAGCACAACTTTGGAGAAACACCAGGCCCAGAATACCATACACCTTGGGATTATCATTTGTCCCAGGTGTAGGGAAAGACTAAACTGGCTGGAAGAAAACTCTATTGCTTTTCTTCCTGATTAGGCTAGAAAATAAGTTAGAATAAATGAATTTACAATAGTGTGTGATTTTTTGACATTTTTGCTCTCAATAAATAGCTAGACTCACCTATGAAGTACCAGGAAGGATTAGTATTTATCCAGTTGCTAAAACATAAAATTTATTTCTTTTTAGTTTTCTTTTTTTTTTTTTAATACATCTCTGTCTTGCTTCAGGCAGGCCACATACATACTTCTTTAACACAAGTTAGAATTTCTAGGGCATGTGCTTCCTCAGAGGGACAAAACTGATCATATATATATATATATTTTTTTTTTCTTTATTGACTTTTTATAGAGAGCAAGGGAGAGGGATAGAAAGGTAGAAACATCGATGAGAGAGAAACATCAGTCAGCTGCCTCCTGCACACCCCCCACTGAGGATATGCCCGCAACCAAGGTACATGTCCTTGATTGAAATTGAACCTGGGACCCTTGAGTCCGCAGGCCGACGCTCTATCCACTGAGCCAAACCAGTTTCGGTGACCCTTTTTATATTTCTGTAAATTTGTTGAGAGCCTTTTCAAAGGTTTAAAGCATTTCTATGAATTCATAGTCAACTGAAAACCTGATTCCCAAGAGGGAGTGAAACCTGTAATGGAACTCCGTGTGAGCCCTGTTTCGGGTCCATGGGAAGGGTCTTGCAGAAGTAGAACTTAAACCCACCCAGGTTAACCAGAAGACTAAGGTTAGATCCTGACTCCTGATGTTCTTTCTCATTAGGTGTTGTGAGACTGAAATTTAGAGACTTGTTTCTGAGGTAAAGCATTTCTTCCCAGACCGTATTTAGATGTTCACTAGTGCCAGCTTTGGAACTTTTAATGTAGCAGATGCTGCCGAAGTTTCTGATGGTCTTTCTGGGCGTCTCCAGGATTGTTTTTCAGATCCCAGTGGAAAATGCATTTCTAGGTCCGCAAGGCCGTCCCTTTGCTACACAGCAGGGCCAGGCTCCTCTCCATCTGTCTCCACCATCGATTTCCTCCCGAAATTCAGGAAAACGTTTGCCGTGTGAAGTCATTAACAACTGTTTCAAAACAGTCTGATTTCTAACAGTTGGTGCATGTGGAGATACCTAATTAAAATAATTCCAGTCTTGTTAATAAGATAAGTGTGTTTTCTAGTTGCTATGGGATTGTTGCTAGCAGACACAAAAGACATGAGGGTTAGCTGAGTGAATCATGCTTGTGTTCTAATGCCTTTACAAACTTTATTCTAATTCAAGAGCTTAAATCCCATGTTTTTTCTTATGTTTTCATTTCAATCAGTGGAAGAAGTAACTGAAGAAATGTTATGAAGAGAAATACTAGCAACAGATGTAGTACTTATACATTTCACAGGAAGTTTAGCTACGCAGTCAAGTTCACAGAAACTGAAATGCTAGTACATGGTTGAATAGCCTCTTGTTTGAACTATCTGCTACCACTATCTTTTCTATAAGTCCCTCAACTGAAATTGATCTCTTCTTTCTGTGACCTCTCAGATTGCTTTCCCTCTATCCTTCTTATGGTTCTTTGTTCTTTATGCTCTAGTTATTTCTATACACATGTAGAAATGCTTCACCTTGAAGGCAGGCTCTATGACTGACCACTCTCTTTCCTCCCAGGGAGCCTAGTATAATGGTTTACACACTGCGGTTTCCTCACTGATATTTGTCAATTGAATGACTAAAAGAAACAATATTACTACAGACTTTAATCTATTTTACATAATCATATTCCTAGTCTTGAGAAGGGGCAGAGAGCCTGTTCTTAGGCATAGAGGGATGCTTTTCTTTGTAAATCTCCAAAACATTAAGTTAAAAATCATTAAAAAAAACTTTTGCATGTTGAATTTTATATGAGAAACTGACATATGATTTACTTATAGAATCAACAGAATTTTGTAGATCAAATACCAAACCTTCTTCAAGAAAACCCTGCATGAAATAAGCCAGTCAGAGAAAGACAAATATCACATGATCTCACTTACAGTGAAATCTAGTGAACAAAAGAAACTGGTGAACAAAACAGGCTCAGAGGCATGGATGCCTGGAACAGAGTGACAGCTCTCAGAGGGAAGGGGTGCAGGGGACGGGAAGAGGTTAACCAGAGAACATATCTGCATATATGCATAATCCACGAACACAAGACAGCAGTGTGAAGAAGGCCTTGGTGGGGTGGGGCTGGGTGGAGGGCGGCGAAGAGGGAGGGTAATGGTGGACATCTGTAATATAGCCAATAACACATTAAAACAAGGAAAACCATTCATAAAGACTTCTTCATTAATTGCACAGCACTCGGGGCTATCACTAACCTCTCCTGTCTTGAGAATACACACACTATTATGTGGCAAACTAATGGGCAAACAGAAACACGGCCCGGTATTTAGGAGGTATTAGAAAGTAAAATATTTGGTCAGCCCTTGCTTCCTTCCGTCAGCCCCTTTGGCATTTGTTAACCTGAAAACAAATTATATCCCCGCTGTCTGATACTTTTTTGACTGTGTGGTGATCATGATCATCCTTGCTTCCTCAGACTCCATCTTCCTTAAGAGCTCTGCCTTCCCTAGATGCTTTTCAAAAAACAAACATTGTGATTTTGTCAGCTAATAATAATGCCATTGTTTATGTTCCTAATAAGAAATCATAAGGACATATGAGCAGATAGTGGGGGGCGGGGAAAGGAGGAATAGGTGGGAGAGAGGGGATAGAAAGAATGACTGGAGAAAGAGGGAACTAGAGGTCTGGTGCTGGGATACAGGCTTTGAGTGAGAAGCAGGCAGCAAGAGAGAACAGGATGGGCTGATAGGTAGGCTGGGCCTTGGAGAGGGTAGCAAGTGTGTGTAGGAGAACAGTGGCCACATCTGTAACAACATTTCCTTTTTGTGTGTATGTCTTAAAATCAATACATATATCCCAGTTGTCTTCATCTTATTAATATTCAGGATGTCTTTTTGTTAGTGCTGTGTTTCTTTTGCTTCTGGGACCTGTCATTTTAGAAGCCAAGGGATCAAAGGTCAAGTCATAGTCACGTGAAGATGGAAGCTTGTTACTTCAGCTTTTTGGACAGATTTTTATACTTAAAAAAGAAAGTGTCTGTCTTCTCTATTGCCTTCCCATCTCCAACTGACCGTCTCAAACCTATGGCGTGAATGACTCAGAGATTGTTTTCAGGACAAAATGAGACCCATCACTCTTTCGAACCACACAGAGTTGTTTGCCTCTGATGGCAAGAAGCCAAGTGAAACCTGTCTAACACTCTCTCAGCCTCTCATACCTTGCTATTTGTAAAGCAGAAAAGGTGGGGCATTTGTGAGACAGGATGCTATTGACAATTCAGATTGGCTGCCACGAATGTTGGGGGTCAAAGAGGCCCTGATTTACTGCTTCTCCGGAAGCACGTGGGCATGGTAGCTGAGGAAGACCAAGATGGGCCTTTAGGGAGATAGCTGACTTAGGATAGTATCTGTACAAAGGGCCTAAACAGGGGGTAACGTGAACAAATGTTAACCATGCTTTGACTTGAGAACTTGGTATCATATTGAACAAGGAATGGGGCAATTGTCCACTTAGTGAGTTGAACTGTCACTGTGGAATCCATCTGGCCGTTCACTGCTACATCCCCCTTTGGACCTTAATATCACTAATATAAGGGATAACAGCTTTTTTCATAACCAAATAGCCTGTGACAAGGTCAGAATGTCTTCCCAGTTGCTTTTCCACGTGTTAGCCTTGTAGTAGTCATGTTGGGGATCTAGCACCAGGGACAATAGATGATTGGCCAGTAGTGAAGAGCAGTGATTGTATTCTGTGTTTCTTCTGGTACGTTTGGCAAGAGTCTTTGGTAAACTTTTGTGTGTGTCTCTTTGGTTTACTTAATAACAGATTGACGTGCAGTTAAGACATAAAAGCACAGTATCTGTAACCTCTGAGATTGACAACTTCCATAAATTACCGTCTGGAAATTAGGAAATTGTATATAAATTGTGTAGACCTCTCACTAGTCTGTGCCCCCCAAATAATTAGACTTACGATAAAAAGAACATCTGATTTATTGTTTGTAAGGCATGATTGGGCATAAAACTTTTGAAATTCTTTAACAGTTTTGCTAAAACAAAGGCATAGACAAATTGGAGGAAGGTATTAACACTACTGATAATAATAGCCCCTGTTTACTGAGTGCCTCTTATGTGCTAGACACTGCCCTGACACCATTACCCATTTCATGTCTTAACGACACTGCAAGAGAGTGTTAGAATGACTGTTTGACAGGGGAGGAAACCGTCTCAACTTGCTGGTGATCATAGAATTAGGCAGTACCTGAAGTGACCTGGGATTTGAACCTGGATTTGACACAGGTGTGCTGCACAATTTCTATACTTATGTTCTTTAAGATGAAAAAAAAAATACAAACAGGTCCACAAAGAAGTAGTTGTAAAACTTCTAAGTCATAGGAGCCCAGAAAGCAGAGTTTTCACATGTTATTGAAGATCACAAACCAACAACACGTTACAATCAGAATGAATTATGGAGTGAGTTATCTAACTAGCACGCCAGGGTGATTTCAGGTAAAGGAAGGGATTAATAGCTCTTATTTTCACAAGTGCCACCGCAGAATTTTTAACGAACTGATTTCCTGAGCTTTAAAAGTGACAGTGCTTGTAGGCACTGTGCCTCCTGTCACCATGTTAGGCATTATTCAGTGCTGAACAGGAACTTTTCTCCTTCACCCGTCTGCCCCTGCTACTGGAAACCTGTTCCCCGAAGCCTGTCACTCCACTGCTTCCTGTGACAAACTCATATAAAGTGGCGGTATTGTGTCTGCTCTCCCCACTTTACCATTTCAGGGGTGAAACAGAACACTTCAGTCTACAGTGCATCAGCATTGATAAAGAGCTGTGCTCTTCGGAGCCCATATTTAAGTTTAATTAGTATTGAAATCAGACTTTAAATTCGGACAAGTTTAGGGAACTTGACCAGTAAGCTCTATGTCTGTTGGGACTTAGAGGAGGAGTCCTGGCACTTTTTGAGTTACTGGGCTTGAGGTGTGCAGATTGGCAAAGGGAAGAAGGCAGGTCATTCATGGCTTGGGAGAGCAGCTTAAAGTAAACAATGGTTTATAATTCTAGGTTGGATGCTAATTTGGACAAACTAGCTGTGATCTATCTGGGATATTTGAATTTGGTCTGGGTATTAGATGAGATACAATGTTATTGGAATGGAAAGGTGAAGGTTTTTTTTTTTTTTTCCTTAAAAAAAACAGGTTTCAGAAGAGTATGTTGAATATATATGTTATTTTTGTGAAAAGGTGTTTGAATGTGTGTATATGGGAAAAAGGGAAAAACCTATAGGATATACATCAAGATGTTAAGTTAGCACTGCTGATCTCTGGATGATGACAGTGTGAAAGTTAATTTAAAGATGCTTTTGCTCATTTGTATTTTCTAATGTTATTAATGCACATGCTTCCATTATTATTATAGAAGGCTGTTTTGAAAATTGACTGTTGAAGAGGAATATCTAGTAGAATCTCCTTTTGGTTATAGATGAAGATAGCTTAGTGTGGGGGCAGGTGAGGTGACACAAGGTACTGATGCCTTAAAGGTTTAAATACAGTGGTTTGATAATATAAAACATCAAGAATAAAAAACACATCTTGTTATCTTTTAAAAAAATATGTCTTTAAATTGATTTTAGAGAGACAGAGAGGGAGGAGGGAGAGAGAGGGGAAAAAAAATCATTGATTGGATACTTCATGTGCGTCGCCTACCCAGGATCGAGCCTCAGCCCAGGCCTGTGCCCTGACCAGGAATCAAACTGACAACCTTTCGGGGCGCTGACCTTTTCATGACGCTCGACCAACTGCGTCACACTGGCCAGAGCCAAAACTTTTTATCTTTCAACTGATAATATTTCAGACACATTTATTCATTTGTATGATTTTGAGAAATTTACTTTTCTAATTATGGGTTAGAGTGGCTATTTATTTTTATTTTCAGATCATACACAGATGTAGTGGAGAGAGCTAAAAAAATGAGCTGGGTGGCTGGGAAGTCATCTTGGGATTTAGATTTTACAGAGATAATGCCGAGTTCATGGTATTAAGAGTTTGGCTGAAATCCCCAGGAGTTAAGAAATTTCAAACAAAAGCTGACAGGAGACAGTTGGTTTTAAAATGAGCAAGTCTGGCAGAGTTGACATGCATCGTATATTAGGATCAGCAGCAATGCAATGAATTTTGATTGCTAAATCACTGAAGTTAAAACTAAAAAAACGGTTTTGATTACTTTAGTCCATATTTAAGCTTTAAAAAAAATCATATTTGAACCAGCTATTGCAGTTTTGTTTTTGTAAGTTGGAGTGGGAAGATACAGAAATAATAAACTGGACTTAAAAGAGGGAATATTGGCAAAAAGGCTAGATGCTCAAGTGGTAGGGAAGTCATGTTTACTTTGAGAAAAATGTTATTCTGAGGTTGTATCCTACTTGGGAAGTAGGTTCCAAAGTTAGTACCTGAAGTGAAAAATGAAGTAGTCAAAATTACCCAGATATATGTGGCTTGCAGTTTTGGGCCAGACTTTATACACTAGAATCATCTTTAGCATGGGGACCAGTGTTCCAGCCAGACAAGGTGAAAGTTATACTGCGCCTTACAATATCTGTGTTTCCGGGGCCGCTTATTCCTGGGACAACTGGTGTCAACAGTTGTCCTCAAGGTGACACCAGTCATCTAAAAAGGGCATCCAGCCAAAACTGGTTTGGCTCAGTGGATAGAAAGTTGGCCTACAGACTGAAAGGTCCCAGGTTTGATCCTGGTCAAGGGCATGTATCTTGGTTGCGGGCACATCCCCAGTAGGGCGTGTGCAGGAGGTTGCTGATCGATGTTTTTCTCTCATCAATGTTTCTGACTTTCTATCCCTCTCCCTTCCTCTCTGTAAACAGTCAATAAAATATATATATTTAAAAATAAAAAGGGCATCCAGTGTGGTGCCTTTATAATGTTCAGGCCTGGTTCACAAATTCTGAGGGTGTGTGGGCATTCTAGAGGTTATTTTGGGGCATATCTGAGACTTGGGATATATGCAGGCATCCTGGGTTGAGAGGCCTCTGGGTATCAGAGGAGGCTCCAAAGTGAAAGTCACGTGACCTGGATTTCCTTTGGACAGCCTGGGACGCTGTTTTACAGTAGAAAAAGCACTGACAGAGATCAGGAACTTGGTTCCGTGCCGCTACCTATTTGCTCTGTGTTCCTAAGTCAATGTTTCCTAGCTTTCATGTTTGTGGCACACTTTCTAATTGAGTTTTGGTGGCATAATTGAAGGGGACAAAGTCTCAAAACAGCACTAAACAAACCAGTAACAATTCAGTAGAGTTACTTTAGAGTATCACCAAGGCTTGGCATCTATAAAAGCATCTTTGGTTGCTATATTTTACTTGGTCACTCTTTCAGCACTGTTCTCCTGTCAGAACTGTTTTCTACGTGGCTGTGCGTGCTCATAAAATTGCAATGCAACAGTATTTGTGGTTCTGTTAGTTCACCCCGTCTTTGGCACTAGACCTGTGGTGTGTTAGTCCTCTCTCCTCTATTCAGAGCAAATCTGTGCTTTGAGTCTGTGCTCTCGTCTCCTCAGAGGGGCGGTGAGAGCGGTCGTACCCACTTCAGAACTGTTGTGAGGATCAGTGAGGTGTAAAGGATAAACTGTTTTCTAACACTTTTCATAACGTTATGAAAGGTTTAAGAATTGTTTTCTTAAATATATCTTATTGATTTTTTTACAGAGAGGAAGAGAGAGGGATAGAAAGTCAGAAACATCGATGAGAGAGAAACATCGATCAGCTGCCTCCTGCACACCCCGTACTGGGGATGTGCCCGCAGCCAAGGTACATGCCCTTGACCAGAATCGAACCTGGGACCTTCAGTCTGCAGGCCGACGCTCTATCCACTGAGCCAAACCGGTTTTGGCAAGATTAATTGTAAGGGATTTTTATTTGCTTACCTCTTTGCCTTACTAGACAGTAATATTATTGTAACTGTAATTCGGACTGGATTCTTTTTCCTTCCTTTACTTTATTCCTAACATGTGGCTCAGTGTTTGGCATATAAAAAATAGTAAATAATTATTCATGGCATTGAAATTTTAAATTATTTTTGTTCTTAATGTTGGATTGTTTTGCCACATCGCCAGCCTCTTCTGTGCAGAGCGGCATCAGTCCTACAGAGGCCCAGCTGTGGGCGGGTAGGCCTCCCCCTGTGAACAGAGGAGCGAGGTGAGTGTTTGGTGCTTCTGGTGGCTGTAAGTGGGGAGCAGGGACAAAAGGACAGAGATTTTAGGTGGCTTCTTCTGAGAAGCCTTCTTCCTTAATGCAGGCAGCTGGCTTATTGCACGGCTGCCGTGTGCATGTGGCGTGCAGCATTTTGTTGAGTCTGATTTGAGATATTCTGAGTGGTTTTTATTATTATTGTATGTCCATCGGAGGCTCTTCCACAGCCTTATAGATTTCCTTTCCTTTCATTGGGATGGGGAGAGGAGAAAGGGAGAGAGAACAGCATTTACTTGGCGTTCTTGCCTTTCAGAGCTGTGGGTTATTGATTCAGGGCCTAGAATAGTAATGCTGGAAAGTAAAGGTTCCCCTGGGAGCAGCGGTGTTAAAGGGCAGGGGGAAAATGATTAGAATTTAAATCTCCAGGCTCCACTGAGTTGGTGGCTTCATTAAAAAGCGGAGGGGGGAAGGAAGTGGTCTGGGCGGCTGCGGTAGGCTTTGTTTAGCGCTTGCATTCACCAAATGGCAAGTCTGCATCGCAGCCTTTACCGGTGGAGCTGCATGCCCGGTGTGAACAGCCAACCAATGGACAGACTCCTTTTCCTGCCCGGCATCATTCGGGCCTGTTCAGTTAGGGCCCTTCAGTGCTGGCAGCGTCTCTCTCCTTCTCTGTGGGAGAACGTAACCTTTGGCTCTGGCTTTCTCTGAGCTAGTGAAATCTCTCTTGCCTTTTGTGGAACGTGTAATCACCAAATTACACACATACTTTGTTCTTTGATGTGTCAGTCTTTAGAAATTCTACTTCCCCGAGGTCAAGTTTTCCTTTTAGACTATCTGATACCTAGTATTGCTACTTCACATTCATGTATGTCATTCATACTTATCATTCATTGCTACATTATTACTTTATGAAATGCAGTATAGCCTAGTTAATCTTTCAACTTTCAGCTAATCAAAAAAATATATGTTCTTATGGAATGTGTGATTTCCTTATAGAGAGGCCCTGTGTATAGTGGTTAGAAACACGGGCTCTGGAGCTGAGATGCCTGGGACAGAATCCTTCCTCTGCAGTTTACTAGTTGCTAGTCCATCTTGCTATCATTTAATCTCTGTACTTTAGTTTCCTCATTTATGAAGTGGTGATATTAATAACGCCCACCTCGCCGAAACCGGTTTGGCTCAGTGGATAGAGCATCGGCCTGCAGACTAAAAGGTCCCAGGTTCGATTCGGTCAAGGGCATGTACCTTGGCTGCAGGCACATCCCCAGTGGGGGGTGTGCAGGAGGCGGCTGATGGATGTTTCTCTCTCATCGATGTTTCTGACTTTCTATCCCTCTTCCTTCCTCTCTGTAAAAAATCAATAAAATATATTAAAAAAATAATGCCCACCTCTTAGGGTTGGTAAAGGTTAAATTAGGTAATAAATGTAAAGCCCTTATTACAGTGGCTGGTACTTAAGTACTTAATAAGTGTTACTATTATTAATTTGTTGTTTCCCCACATGAATTTGACTCCCTAATGACTCTACTTCAATGAATATTTAATGTAGCACTTTTTTGCTGAGCATATCCCAATGGGTGGAAAGGCTGCCAAAATTGTTTGAGTTGCAAGGGAATGTCATCTTGGTGTTACAAATATGGAACAATAAGAAGAACAGAGGTAACTAACAAGTATAGTTGCTAAATTAATGTATACATTTCAGAAATCTGCAAAAGTTCCTGTCAATTATCTTTTACCAGTGTTTTAATTCATTTCAAAATCTGCTTTAAAAAAATGTATGTTTTTAAGCTGTGAGGAGAGGAATCATGGTGCTTATGAATCCGCGGACTTGGAATCACAGCATTGTGACCTTAGACCAGTTACTTCCTTGGTATGAAATTTAATTTTCTTTTTTTAAAAAATATATTTTATTGATTTTTTACAGAGCGGAAGGGAGAGGGATAGAAAGAAACATCGATGAGAGAGAAACATCGATCAGCTGCCTCTTGCACGCCCCCTACTGGAGATCTGCCCGTAGCCAAGGTACATGCCCTTCACCGGAATCGAACCTGGGACCTTTCAGTCTGCAGTCCGACGCTCTATCCACTGAGCCAAACAGGTCTCGGCTGAAATTTAATTTTCTTATGTGAAAATGAGGTGGTTGGAATATCTGATTTTAAAATACCTTCTAAAATTCTAGGATTTAGGTCCTAGAATTATAATTTCAAGGTGCTTTCTTATTTGTCTGCATTAGCCATAGTTGTGTATACTTCTCAGATTCTAAAAAATATGAAATTTACCAGTGACTTTTTTTATTTTGCCTGCTTTGATGCAAGATAAGCCACTGTTCATATCCAAATAGTGATTAGGTCTTGGGTGCATGGCTTTGTTTGGATATATTTTATAATGTAAATATTTTGGTTGATCAGCATTATGTCAGGGGTAAAATATCCCTACAAGGACATAGGGGTTATTTACACAGGATTTATATAAATATACAATAACAATGAATATTGGGATTGTTGCTGTTTTGTAAAGGAGAATGTTTTCAGACACCACAGCTGCCTCCCTTAAGAAGGAAGAAAGAGGAAGAGAGTGTGAAAGGAAGGAAAATTGATTTGCTCTTTTTAAAAAAAATTATGTATGGCAGATTTTTGTGTGTGTGAAAAACAAATCATGTTACTGTTCTCATGAAAATATGCACATACGTGTGCACTTCTCTAAATTGGGTTAAAGGAGTGTTGTCAGGCCTGATTGAGAATATAGTTCAATGTACTTCTGATCTCCAAGTTTTTTAATTCAAAGTCAAGTCCCTGCCTGGGGACTGAAATGAAAGATGAAAGTGTGGAGGCTTTCACTTTAAAGGGAAAAGTTGGTTATTGATCTTATTTACAGTAAGGAGATCATTTAGCGGTTCAGTAGGAGTCACTGTTACAGCTCCAATGTGCACCTGACTATTCTGAGGAGGAGAGAGACAAAATATCCAACAACCAGGGACAATATGATATCCCGAAGCCTGCACTATTGAAGTGCTGTGTGTTCTACATGCTGTAGGTTTCAGGGAAACAAAGCAAGAGGTCAGTCACCCTCATTATGGAGACTGGGCAGTAGCCCAAGCAGCTCTGAAGGTGAATAGCAACTGTCCCTGCTTGTCTCAGTGTTTCCGTTCATTTTGTCCAGAAGTTCGGAATCACCAAGCAGCCAGGTCGGTACATTGCTCATTGGGGTTTGAGAGTCCTTCGGACATTGTTGTAAATTAGATCTTTTTGTAACAGCGAGTTGTTTCTTGTATCAGCATAAGCTGTTTAATTTAAGGAGTGATTTTGGTATGATACATAGCAACCTTAGCAGGGAAGGAATGATTACTTATTTGAGGATGAGGGTTTTTAGGAATCCCAGAATTTGGATTTTGGATTTAAATATCACGGGGACAATGGCAAAATAAAATGTTTCATAATCACATGCAAACCATTAAGTGTTCTATTCAAGGCACTGTGCTAGTGATTGTGGATTATCAGGCATTTTACTGTAACATGATATATGTATATTCTACAAAATTGTACATTGAAAATAATAGGGAAAAATAGACTGTGTAGAATGCTCAAAATCTATGCACCATGGAACCAAAAAAACAAAAACAAAAAAACAACCCCCCCACACACAAAACAATAGCTTGGACAGCCCAGGCAGGCAGCTCAGCATGGGGGGAAGTTGCCATAGATATTCAAATGCACTAAAAAAGGAGTTTTAAAATGCTGACTTGTAAAAATGTGGGATAATGTATTTGAAAGTGGAGTCCTGAGCCAGTGGGGTTGCCATTAAGGTGGCCACAGAAGGAAGTAACACTTGTTCTGAGATGAGAACCAGAAATTACATCTCTCTTAACCTTGTGGGTAAGCCTTCACTTTTCACTTTTCTTAAATAGAACGAAGAGCCTTGTCTGCGTAGCAGCCAAGCAGAAGCCATTTTCCTTTTCCTTTGGAAGGTCACAGTTCTATTCTACTGTAGCCCCTCCAGCCTAAGAAAAAAATTACCTATGAACCATGCAGCCAAGTTCCATGTTCTGTTGACACTAGTGTCCCGGTGCACAGATTCGTGCACATCGAAAGGAAATCAATGAGAAGAAATATTTTAATATCACTGTTTACCCTTTCTCTGTAATAGAAGTGTCAACCAAATTCAGATAGAAATACATGCATGAGATTGGTGCAGCAAGAGCTTTATATGTATTGCACATGTATGAGTCAACTTAGCCTTTTCTCTATATAGAATAAACTTGCTTAATTAGACCTGCTTTTTGATTTAGCTAAACTTTTTTCCAGCCAAGTGAAGCACCCCAACTTCTCTTTCAGGTACTTGTCAGCAACACAGTAGTAAATAACAACACAAAGCAGATTATTATTGTAGATAATACAGGGAGAACAAGGGTAAAATATTTAACTGTAGCAGTGTTTGACTATATTCTGTGCAGTGAGAAAACCTCAAGTAATTTTCAGGTTCCACCATTTCTTCTTTTCAGTCAGGTCAAGTATCTAAACTTTATAAATCTCCTTTTTCCAGAAAATAGGATTCTACCAAGTCTCCTATCTACCTACTCCAGGACTTCTGTGAGGATCAAATGAGATGAGGCACGTGAAAACGCTTCACAGACATTTGGTGAAACTGTGAAATGTTTGCACCTGGCTATAAAGCAAGTCGTGTTCCTGGGCTGAAGAAAGTGCAAGGAGGCTAGTTGCTAGGGAGAGGAAGCTGGGTGTTGCTACATGACCACATTACCTGGGCACCCACAGGGACCATTTCTGGGCTTGGCTGGGCTGTGGGCCACATTTTGCACCATGGGTCTTGGCAGTGTTGGCTGCCACTTGGTGGGGTGTTGCTCTGGGGTGTTGGCGGGGCCTGTGATCCACTTGGGGGAAGCCAAGTGTTGGTTTGTCGGCACCAGTTCCATGGTGCCTTTATTTTTAAATGGCCAGTGTGTGTCGTGGCAGCTCCTGCATGGAGCGTCTGCCTCCTGGTGGTCCGTGCACATTATAGCTACTGGTTGGACGGATAGACACAGCCTTTTATATATTTCGATGAGCTAAATGGTACTGCAGAAATGTTTTATAACATTTGTTTTATAAATGTTTTATAGTCCATTTCAGAATGGACTATAAAAGTGCAGATATGAGCACCACCTATATGGAGTTAATCATATAGCTGAAAATATGAGAAATAAAGTTAAGTGATGAAAGGTTTGAAAATGGCTCAAGGAAATATTGTGAGAAATAAAAAATGCAGTATCTGATTATCAGATGGTTAATGAATATATAATTGCTCTAGGAATTTAGAGATGGGGCAGAAGCTCTTCAGAAGGGGATGGTCAGGGAGAGTTTAGGACAAGATGGATCATTGATTTTAGTTTCTAACTTTCTGGATGAAGTGAAGTAAAAACATTTAATTTAATGTTTCTGAGGAGTTACACAATTCTTAAAATTCTGTAATTGTGAGATATTTAGTGTACTTTCTCGCTCATATTTCCTCTCCGCCTCCCTTTCACCCCAAGGCATTTTTTAAAGTACTCATTTAAAGACACATATTTCAGGGGTCAGTCTTTAGTTTTCTCTTCTGGTGTTGAGAAACTTGTGATTGTATAGTTGGTAAGTTCAATTTAACATTTTGATTTTTTCTGAATGGCAAATATTACATAGCACTGTGCTAATTCCTGAATAAGATGAGGTCTCTGTCCGTCAGGAGAGAGTAGGAAAAAAGGCAAAAACAAGGTAACATGAAAGTGTAGGAGAAAGGTGAACTAGTAAAATGGTGGATGTCTTCTTGTAAAGTAAATGGGATTTGAACTGGGCTTGATTGCAATATTTTGTCAGACATACTGGAGGAGAAAAGTATTTTTGGTAGATGTGGAGGAAAGACTAGAAGTAGGAAAATGCTGACTCCGATCAGAAGTAGTGACTAGAGATGTGATGTGGGTGGAGTATAGTTTGCGTGGAGGCCAGTGGCTGGGTGTGTTTAGTAAAAGATAAAGGTGGAAACTAGGTTGGAGCCAAATTGTGGAAGTATTTGGATACTAAACTAAAGAATTTCGATTTACTGTATATATAGGAGAAGCCTTTTAAAGTTTTGAGCCAGGGAATACATGATCAGAGTTTGGAAAGGAAAAAAACCCAAACACTTCATAACAATTGAGTGCCTGCTTATGTACAACTGCTACTAACATTACATGCTTTGTATTCTTACTAGGGGCCTGGTGCATGAAATTCGTGCACGGGGAGTGGGTGGTTCCTCAGCCCAACCTGCCCCCTCTCACATACTGGGAGCCCTCAGGGCGTGTCCTACTGATGGCTTACTTTCAGCCTTGGGCAGGAGACCTCGGCCAGGGGAGCCCCAGCACCCTGTGATCGGCTGATTGCTGGCTTCTCCCCTGCCCCCTCAGCTCTGATGGCTTACCTCACAGTGACCTGGGTGCCAGGATGTTCCCAGGACACCAGCGCTGGGTGCCTATGTATGCAAATTAACCTCCATTTTTTGGTTGGGTTAATTTGCATACACACGCTGATTGGCTATGGGCATAGCGGAGGTATGGTCAATTTTACATGTTTGTCTACTATTAGGTAAGATTTTATTTACTCCTCATAATAGTCCTTAAAAGTAGTTATTATGTGTATGGAGGCAGTATGTGGAAACTCTCTGTACCTTCTGCTCAGTCTGGCTATGAACCTAAAATTGTTTTAAAAAAATAAAGTCCATAAAATTTTTAAAGTAATTTGTATCTTCATTTACAAGTGTGCAAACTGAAACCCTGAAAGTTTTAAATAATTTGTTCAAGATCATATAGCTGGGTAATTTACTGCTCAAGCAAAGTCTATACCTGCCCATTTTTAAAGTTTGTCATCTTTCCACTTAGGACGTGCGTTAAACGAAATTGAACGCTGAAAGAGCAATAGTAAGCCTGTTGTAAACATAGATGATGGGAGCTGAATTAGCAGCGATAATGGAATTGGGGAGACGTAAAGAAGTGTTATGGATGATTTGAAAGAACTTACAGCCTAATGGGAAGAAGGTAGTAAGGGAGAGAAAGTATTAAAGATACCCATTTAACTGGGAGAATATCTTCATTTGGTCACTAAATATTTAATGCATATTTACTATATATCTGATACTTACTAGGGCAATGGGGATTCAGAACTGAAAAATATAAAGTCCCTGCTTTCAAGGAGTTTATATTCTAGTGTGTCTGACTTGGAATCAAACTAGTGACCTCTCAGTTCATAAGTTGGTGCTCAACCATTGAGCTACCCTGGCCAGACAATAATTAAGATTTTTAAATTGAAGGTATTTGCACTGTGATACCGGTTTGTCTGTTGTGCATCCTCCCTCGCTTCTTCATTTGCTCATTTGTGTTGGGTAGCTGTTGAACTTACCAAAGGTCAGGTCCATAGGTAATCTGTGAGAGAATAAAGTCTCTTCTGTTATTGATATTTTGAAGATAGCAGAGGGTGAATATCATATTTGCTGGGCCTCATTTATCTCAGAAACAGCTTTGGAATTCTAGGAAATACACAACTAATGCTTTGGAGAAAGCAGCTCAAACCTCTTGCTAAACCTAGTAAGTCATAAAATGCCTTGGTAGAGTTGTCTTAATTGTTACTATGATGCTGTAGATTAATACATTCATATTTGTATCTTGAGGGAAAATGCAGAGAATTTACTTAAACTTGACATTGGTTGGTTTGGATGATGGCTTGCTTTATTTCTTTTGATAGCTTGGGTCATGGTAGCAGTCACGCTCCCTCATGACTGCTGCGATCATTCCTTAATACAGCTCATGTTGCCGGTTACAATAGAATAATTAAGTTCTTCTATTGGTCTGGCTGCTTCCACAGTGCTTACGGTTCAGCTGACAATCTGGTGTCCATTTGATTCTTTAGCTAAATAATGAAGAAGAGATACTTTCTCATTCAGTGCCTCCTGCCAGTGCATGTCATATATATCTCAGAGTAGCATGGAGATTGAAGGTTTACTTAATTTTTAATCTAATATATCGAGGTATCAGAGAAATAGATTTTTTTGAAATCTAAGTAGAATATAATTTTTAAGGAAAAAATAGTCTTTAAATCTCACAGTTTTCTTTGGCAGAAGAATAATATTAACATCTGGTTACCAAACTGTGCTACCCTTAAGAGAATAGGAGGTGTCCAATTTCCAATAAAATATTGGATTAAGTGACTTCACTTGAGTTTTTATTATTTTTAAAGTACATTTTAAAACCTCTATTCTCCCTGTAATTTGCAGTGTGCATTTATTTGCAAGCAGTGATTTTAGTTTACACGATGAATCACTCTCTTTACCAACATTTGAAGGATACCACAAAAAAATATTGTCAGAATGAAAATGCCAGGTTACCGAAATGCAGCAGACAGGAAGGCACCACTTACTATTAAGGCAGCTCCATCTTGGAATCCTTGTTTTGGAAGGGAGAGAACTGATACCAGTGGACACATCTTGTACCACGAGCTTTACATATTTTAATCTCCTGTTGGTTTGTAATATGCCTTTAATAAGATAGGCTCATTCATTCTACACAACAATCTGCTGAATTAAGAGGGGGCAGATATTGTAATTTCTATTGCACTGGCTTGGAATCTTAGAGGTTTGTGAGTTGCCTAAGACCACATAGCCAGTCAGTAGTAAAGCTGGGACCCGACCCCAAATTTCTCATCCCTAGTCTATTCCACTGGATTTCCCAATGCTTGATTTTTGGTGAGCTGGATGGTAGATCTGACAGAAACTTAAGTGGTTCATTTTTCTAGTTAGTTCAGCCTTCTCACCCAGCATTCTCTTTCCACAATGGCCAATCCAGTGCCTGTATGTTTCTAATCCCAAGGTAAATATTGCCCCACTGTCCCCCGCATGTAACAAATGCTAGCAGAGACATTGAACAAGTGCGGATTTCCGAGGTTCCAGAGAAGCTGTGAGTCATGTAAATTTTCCCAGTGACACACAGGGGAAGCCAGGACTGGAGCACTCATTTGTGAAAATGAGGATAATAGTACATTCCTCTTAGGCTTGTTGTGAGGATTAAATGAATTATCAGGTAATCCATGTGTAAAGTATTTAGAACAGTACCTGACATAGAGTAGCTGATCAATAAATATTAGTTTCAGTTTCATGCATTTCTACTCTATAAAATTGCCTCTCCATGTTAAAGTGGGTAAGAATATTAAGCATGAAATACATGGATCTCATGGACAGGAGTAGTAGAGGAGAAAGCATGTTTGTTTGTTTTTTAACGGAAATTTGAGCAGTAAGTTATTACTCTTATTTATTAATCCTCACCCAAAGATATTATTTCCATTGATTTTTAGAGAGAGTGGAAGGGAGGGGGAGAGACTGGGACATCGATGTGAAAGAAACACATAGAATGGCTGCCTCCCACACATGCCCCGACCTGGGGCCGGCGTTCGAGCCAGCAACCGAGGTACGTGCCCTTGACTGGAATCGAACCCGTGACCCTTCAGTCCAAAGGCCGACAAGCTAATGACTGAGCCAAACCTGCTGGGGCAAATTATCCCTCTTTAGCAGAAGGGATTGGTTATCAGTGACTGGACTTCATACAGCACGTTCCTTATTCTTAGCTCTTCTGATAGTTCTTATGCCTGTAGGTCCCCACAGTTGTTGGGTTAGTTTTGGGATTTGTTTTACTGTCTGTCACATGTGTCACAACTTGGGGAAGGAGCCTTTTAAAAAATTGGTTTTAGAGAGAGAAGAGAGAGAAGAGGAGAGGAGAGAGGAACATTGATGTAAGGGAGAAACATCCATCAACTGCCTCCTGACACACGCCCCAACCAGGAATTGAACCCGCCACTTTCTTTTTTTGGCTGATTATATATATATTTTAAAACATTCTTTATTGTTGAAAGTATTATATATATTTCCTTTTCCCACCATTGACCTCTCCCCACCCACCCCCACCCCCATGGTAGGCCCTCAGCCCCTCACTGTCTGTGACCATTGGCTAGGGTAGCAGACGATGTTTCAGCCACCTAAGCCACCCTGGCCAGGGTGAGAAGGAAGCATTTTTTATTATTTTGCTTAGCTCATGATTGTTATGCTGTTCCGGCAGTGCTTAGTAACCTCATTCTCCCGTATGTTCCCGTCTAAAATAAACAACATTGCTTTTCTCTATCTCTAAGTTAGATCTAAATGTGTTCACTTTGTACTTAATTCACTTATATTAAAAGTGGCAATTTAACTCTTGTTGGAAGTGTTATGCTAACCATGCTTTCTTCTTTTTTTTTAAAAAAAAAAACTTTATTATGAAATAGTTTTGAACTTACAGAAAAGTTGCAAAAACAGAACAGAGTTCCTATAAGCCATTCAAATAGCATTCTTTAATGTTAGCATTTTGAATAAGCAAACTAATAAATTAACACAGTACAATACTATTAACTAAATTACAGCCCATACACATTTCACTGTTTTGTTTTTTTTCACTAATGTCCTTGTTTTGTTCTAGTATACAATCCAGGATCCCACATTGCACTTAATTGTGATATCTCCTTAAGTTGCTTCTAATATGTGACTTGTCTTCATCTTTATCAGTCTTTCCTTTAACATTTTTTATTTTTATTTTTGGTAATGAAAGTCTGCTGATGATAAATTCTTTTGGCTTTAAAAACACTATTTGTTTTTAATTGTGGTAAAATACACACAACAAAATTTTCCATCCCAACCATCGCAGGTATACAGTTCTGTAGTGGTATGTACATTCACATTATTGTGCAGCCAATCAGAACTCTTTTCATCTTGCAAACTGAAACTCTGCACCCACTAAACAATTCCCCATTCCTGCCTCCCCCAGTTCCCTGTCAACCACCATTCTACTTCCTGTCTCTGAATTTGACAAATAAATACCTCATATGAGCGGAATCGTATTGTAGTTGTCTTTTTGTGACAGGTTTATTCACTTAGCATAATGTTCTCAAGGTTCCTATTTTGCATGAACCTGTGTAGCAAAGTTTTCCTTCCCTTGACGGCAGGATAATATTCCATTGCATGTGTATACGTCATTTTGTTTATCCATACATCTGTTGATAGAAATCTGGTTGCTTTTACCTTTTGGCTATTGAGGGTAATGGTGCTATGAACATAGGTGTAAAATACCTGTTCAGGTCCTTGCTTTCAGTTCTATTTGCTACATACCCAGAAGCGGAATTGCTGGTTATTCTATTTTTAATTTTCTGAGGAGCCACGGTACTATTTTCTGTATCAGCTTTTATATGTCTGAAAATCTCTCTTTTTCTTGCTCTGATGTTTGAAAGATGTTTTCATGAAGTCTGGAGCTTTCTTTCAGAGATTTAAGGATGTTGCTCCACTTGTCTCTCTTGTATTGTTTCCAGGGAGAAGCTTGCTGTCATTCTTAGATTTGTTCCTGTGCAAAGAGCTTGATTTTCTCTGGCTGCTTTTAAGATCCGTTCTTTATTAATGTATTGAAGAAATTGATCATGATGTGCCTTGTTATCGTTTTTATTGTATAGTTTTTATTTTAAAGAGAATAGTTTTTATTAAACTTGGAACATTTTCAGTTCTTATTTCTAGAGATACATGTTTTCCTGCCCTCTCCTCTCTTCTCCTTTGGAGACTCCAATTCACACATCCATTCGGCTGCTTGAAGTTGTTCACAGAACCCACTGGTGTTTTACTGCAACTCTGTTGTTTCAGTTGGCATGTCTTCAAATTCACTGATTTATTTTTTTTAGTTTTAATTTGCTGTCAATCCCATTTTCTGCATTCTGTTATCTGAGATATTATGGTTTTTGTCACTAGACTTCTGACTTGTTACTTTTTAGAAATATCTTTCAGGTCTCTCTTTATCATGGTCATGGTTTCCTTTATTTTCTTGGAACATATGGAATATTATTATAATAACTTTTAATATTATATTCTGCTATTCTGTGTCATTTTTGAATAGCATGAATCCGTATAGCAAAGTTTCCCATGGTTTCTATTAATTTATTATTCTCCTTATAGTGGATTGTATTTTCATGCTTATTTGCTTGCCTGATAATTGTGGAGTGGAGATCAGACGTGGTGAATTTTGCTTTGTTGGATGCTAGGTGTTCTTGTATCTACCAAGTGTTTAAACTTTGAGGTGGAGCTGTGTTGGTGCACAACTACTTGGCAATAGATGGACCCTTTTGCGGCTTGCTGTTCACATTTGTTAGGTGAGACCAGAGCAGCCTTTCAGCGAGGCTGACTTCCCTCCCTCCTGAGGCCGTCATCTTCAGAACACGCCATGTCTGATGCGCTGTGAGGCTTTCCATGCTGGCTGGTGAGCTGATTCACTCACGGCTCTGTGCTCTTTCCGGTGGCTCTCCCCGCAGCCCGGGACAGTGCTGCCACACGGTGCACTGGTCCGTTCTCAGCTGGATGTTTGGGATGGGAGGACCCTCTGAAGATAACCCGTCATTTTCTCCAGCGCAGCTCTCCCCTCTCAGAATGCTGCCCTGGGAACTCTACCCACAGAGTCTCCTTGAGCTCCCTACTCCGTCTACCAGCTAACCAGACTGCTGGGCTCTTACTGGGTGCCCTTTCCCATAGCCGCCGCCTGCAGCTCTGGGAACAGTGAACTTGGGCAGTCATAGGCCTTCCCTCCTTCTTTCGCCTTTCTCGGGGATTATTGGTCTTTGCTACCTCTGGTCCAGTGTCTGAAAACTGTTATTTCTGGTATGCTTTCCTCCAGTTTTTTCAGTTGTTTAAATTAGATAAATTAAATTAGATAAATAAGACTTGTTCTTGTTACTCCATCTTGCCTGGGGGCAGAATTTGAGCAAGTTATTTAAACTCTTCTGTTCTAGTTTACTCATCTATAAAATGAAGACAATTATGGATTTGTGAGGATTGAATAAGATAATAGACATAAAGTACTTAGTACAGTTTCTGGCACATACTAAGTGCTCAGTAAATGTTGGTTGTTGTTATTATTGGCACCAAAAAGGGGAGCGAATGGCTTGAGCCAGTCTGGGAAATTAGGAACGTGAGTGGTTCTTTTTATTTGGACTCACTTTCTCTGCTTTGCAAGTCTTAAAGGGCAAGAGCTATTAGTGGAAGTGTTTTCCGCCCTCCCCTTCCATCCTGGCCCCTTCCCTATTTATTTATTATTTTTCTTTACCAGGCCTAAAACATTACTCTTAATCCTCTAATCAGTTTAGAGTATTAAAAACCCCATCCCCCCCCCCTTTTTTAAAAGTCAGAATATATAGTGATTAGGAGCACAGTAGGCAGAGTCAGATTTGAATTGAAATCCTTGCTTACCCTTTTACTAATCTGCAGTTTAATTATTCTGCCTGCCTAATCCTCAGTTGCCTTATTTGTAAAATGGGGCACACCACATACTTCATATGGCTGTTCGGAGAATTAGCTAAGTTAATGTACATAAAGCCTTTTAGCAAGTGCCTGTCACATAGTTAGGACTTAATTTTACTAACAGTAAAGTTCACACCAGAGATCTAAAATTGAAATGACCATATTTAACTCCAATTTTCTAGGCCATGGTTTCCTTTTAGTGGCCTTTTCTTGGTAATATACAACATAATAATATTTGTATATCACTTTGTAGATCACAGAATATATTCACATACATTATCTTGTTAGGTGCTTGAGTCTTTGTCTCTATTTCCAATGAAGAACCTAAAATTGAGTGAAGATAAGCAATGAACTCATAGCAATACGGTTAGTAAATGAGAGAGCCACAGCTAGACAGTGAAGAGAGAATTGGTTAAGTGTTCTTTGTACTAGTCATGTGGCTTCCAAGTGAAACATTTTACTTGTATCTACATTTACATACTGTAATGTCAGCAATGGATTTTATATTCTTTTAGGGCAAGGATCATGAAGTATCTTAGTATTTTTATTTTGCTTAGTGGCCGGCATTCAACATAGAAATATTTTTACATGATATCTGTGAAAAGAAAAACATGATTTTTCTTTTTCTATTTACTCCCTGCAAATAAGAGTGATTATTGAGTAAGCAGTACATATTTGTGTAGGATTCTACTAAATGGTAATTCTTCAAAATGTAGATGTATAATTACAGTCTTGAGAGATTTTAATTTTGAAAGCAAATACCTTCTATGTAGGTAAATTTACTGAATTTTCCTTTCAGGATAAAGCTTTCCTAGAATCACATTAAAAAGGAGCTATTATTTGCCAATTTCTTGAGTTATAGTAATTCCCTTAGTAATTCCATTTATAGATCAAATGTCGTGGACTAAATATGATTACTTACACCTAAATCTTAGCAAAACAATAAGCTCAAAATAACTTCTATGGAATTTTTAAAAATTAAATCATTATTGTTAATTTCAATGGAATTTAAAGCAAAAAGAGAGGCAGGATGTTTCAAATAATGGATGTTTCCTATTGTTTCTTTTGAAAAATAGTTCTAATTATAAAAAATGTTTATGTCCTGATATGTCGCTTTCAGAATAACAAAACAAAAAAAAGCACCTTCAACTTTTATTTCATGGTTCTTGCCTACATTTTTGTATCTTCGTAGGGAGAAAATTTTCTTTGGGGTTGTTAATTATGTTACTAGAGGCCCGGTGCATGAAATGTGTGCATGGGTAGGGCCCCTAGGCCAGTTGGGGTGTGTGGGCTGGGGCGGCTCTTGCGTTTGGTGTCTGCACCCTGATGGTTAGTGCACGTCATAGCAACCGGTGGTTCCGCCAGTCGTTCTGCCGTTCGTCCTATTTGCACATTAGGTTTGTATTACATAGGATATCATCATGGCCTATTTGGGGTAATTGATTTTTTTCCTTTTTACTTCCCTAGTATTAGAACAGTTGTATTATTTATTTATTTAAATATGTTTTTATTGATTTAGAAAGAGAAGAAGGAGAGGGATAGAGATAGAAACCTTAATGAGAGAGAAATATCAAAGATCATCTGCTTCTTACACACTCCCTAAGGGGATGGAGCCCACAACCCGGGATCCTGCTCTAAGTGGGGAATTGAACCAGTGACCTCTTGGTTCATGGGTCAACACTCAACTCACTGAGCCACACTGGCTGGGCTCATTTATTTATTTATTTACATTCTTATTGATTGATTTTAGAGAGAAGACAGGGAGGGAAGGAAGGAGAATCATCAATTTGTTGCTCCACTCATTTAAGCATTCATTGGTTGATTCTTGTATTTGACCTGACCAGAGATCGAACTGACAACCATGGCAAATTGGGACAACACTCTAACCAACTGAGCTGCCTGGCCAGGGCTAATAGCTGTATTCTTTTAAGGAGGCTATTTTGATCTTTTTAAAAATAATTATACTGCTTACCGATCTAGGCAGAGGGAGGGTTGCTCTCATGTTCAGAAGCATCATCCTGTAAACTATAGGTATACTTACTTGGTAGTAGTCTTATTTATTTCAGTAGCTACTGGTCGTATGTTAACCTAGCTAACAAATCTACATTAGGTGGTCATCGGTCTCATAATGACAATACCTAGTGAGAGCAGATGTTAAGCAGTGGTCTTTTGGAAGATGTGATTGGCATCTGCAGACTAGTGGTGTTCACCCTCCGCTCCCTGATGGGAGGACTCTGACAGCAGCCCTCTAATGCCCCAGCATGCTAAGTGTCGCTGTGTCAGTAAAGCAGTCTGAGCATTTGGGATCTTCTTGATTTGCTCATCGTTTACAAAACATTAGATGCTTATAAGCAAGAATACCTTTGTGTACCATATAAAGGAAGGGCTTCCAAAAGGGTCTGAAGGTTTAAAATGAAAGTCGAACTCTGAGTAGTTTTTTTTTTTAATTGTAAAATAGGAATAAAAAATTGCCTTATATTTTGATCTTTACTGTATGTTGAACATCAGGCACAATACTGGCATTTTGGTGCTTGATAAATATTTGTTACTTTAATAAATGAAAAGATTCAGTAAATAATGTGAATGTACTTACACAGTGTAAAGTTATCTTTGGGGATGTGCTCACTAATATCTAATGTTCTCATATTCTCTCTTTCACTTGCTGTGAGTGCTTGTCTACCCTCCTTTATGATATTCTTCACCCCTCAGCCCTTTGCTGTATATTAGCATAAAGAGGGGGTCAGCCAAATGCAAACTTCAGCTAGAAACATAGACTGCTCTGGAAGGGGATTAGCTAACCCACATTTTACCGAGGGAGGCATTTCTAGTTTTGGAAATGGCTTGTGCAATGTCACTTGGTCAGTCAGTGTGTGGTCTACATTTCTGTTCTCCTGACTTCAGCGTTTATTCCCTGTAGCACAAATCACGCTGCTTCTCACATTTTCCATGTTTGCTGCTAGGACATGTTGGCAGGGGCAAGGGGTCACTGAGATTGATTGAGAGGAAAAGGGAAGGAGAAAGAGAAGGAAAAGCTGACCGTCAGCATCCAAGAGTCCCCTCCTGGTCCTCCTGTTAGGAATGGCAATTGTTTGTACCAGGGCATAGAACAAAGAGCATGACCTTGGGAAAAATAGACATTGGTGTCTTATACTTCCTTTAACGAATGGTAAATAGGACAACCCATGAACAATAGGGACACGGGGAGAGAAAGTGGCGGCTGGCGGAGGATTCAGGGACTATGGCTGGAACTCTAGGGAGAGAGAAAACATTGCCATGTGGGTGAGTGAAATGCTGGAATTTCAAAATGGCCGTAATTTTACACTGAAAATCCTGTAATTACATGCTTGGTTGTTTAATAAAAACATCCTCTAGTGAAATTACTATATATTTACGCTGTTTCTACAGTGCAGAATATCTTAAATACACATGTTGTCATGGGATGGGTTCAACATCCTAACTTTTTTGAAAAAAGAAATTAGATGTTTTTAGTACAGCTGTTCACTAGTTTTCCCACTCGAATGATCAATTCAGAGTTACCTGATTAAGTCTATTATTTGTCAGTTTTGAGGGTTTCCTACTTTCTGAACATTTGAAAGAAAATTTCTACTGAGTCAAAACTGGTTTAGCTCAGTGGATAGAGCGTCGGCCTGCGGACTGAAAGGTCTCAGGTTCGATTCTGGTCAAGGGCATGTACCTTGTTTGCAGGTACATCTCCAGTAGAGAGTGTGCAAGAGGCAGTTGATTGATGTTTCTAATCTCTATCCCTCTCCCTTCCTCTCTGTAAGAAATCAATAAAATATTTATTTTTTTAAAAAAAAAGAAAATTTCTACTGAAACGAATGGTTGTGTATTAATGATTTAGATGTGAACTCCTTGTGAAATACACCTGCAGCAGGTGGTTAGGTTGTGTCTCCAGGTCTGCATTCAGCCTGTTTGCCTGTGATGGGAATTTTCTAAGTTATGGGACCGTGGACTTGGCACATAGGAGCAACCATTTGACTGCTGTAATGACAGTTAAAGCGATTCTGAATAAATAGAGTTAACTGTAGTAGTGCCTGAATTATCTGGGGATGTTCTTAAAAACACAGATTCTGATTTGGCGGATTTGGGACAATACCTGAGTTTCTGCCTTCTAACCAATTCTCAGGTGGCACTAATGTTTCTGGGCCAAGGACAGCATTGGCTGACAAGGGTTTATAGTATTGTTTCACTGTCTTACTTTCCACCTCTCTGCAGTTCTTCTTTTTTTTAAATCCTCGCTGGAGGATTTTTTTCTATTGATTTTAGAGAGAGTGGAAGGGAGAGGAGACGGGGAGAGAGAAAAGAGAGAGAAACATTGATGTGAGAGAGCCACTTAATCGGTTGCCTCCCGCAAGTGCCCCAACCGGGGAGGGAAGCCTGCAGCCCAGATAGGTAACCTTGATGGGCATCGAACTAGTGACCCATTGGTTCAAGGGCCAAGGCTCTCACCACTGGAAAACACCAGCCAGGGCAATTCTATCTTTCTGGGGGCTGAGAATCTCTCCATCTCTCTTTCTGCCCTCAGATTCTATCTCTCACTATTTCGGCCTTACCTTTTCTGTGCATCTGCCTCTTTCTCTCTCTGCTTCTCTCTGCCTTCTCCTTCTCTGCATTCCCTCTGTTTCCTCTTTCTGACAACCTGCCTCTCTGCTTACCTCCTTTTTCAGCCTTCTCTCTCTTACATGTGCGTGCTGGTGCCCACCTACACACATACACACACATCGAGCACATTGACAGTTACATTGTAGGCCACAGAGATGGCCAATAAAAATGGTTGCCATTATTTAATGTTAATGATACAGTTCCCATTTTTAGTCTAAGCCAAAGCCTTCTTTCTCTCTGATCTCAGATATAAGGAAAAAATGCCAAGGGATAGTGTGTCTGAATTTTTATTCACTAATGGGATTCTGAACACCGAGACATCCTTCCAGAGGTGAACATGGTTCCCTCATAAGGATTAGGAAAGCGCATAAATCTCATAGGCTAGTTTGGTCATTACAGAAGGTACAATGGTAATTCAGAATCCGACAACCTTAGCTGATTCCACCCCCTAAAATAATCACAGCCCTTCAGATGGTCATAGTTACTACAGCTACATAAGTACTTGCCCCCAAGATTTAGTCCTGATAGAGTTCAGACCTGTTAGCTAGTAATTCTGAACTGCTTACTTAAATCTTGTGTATTTACACTGTAAAATAAAAGAGTTTAACTGGATAGTCTCCAAGGTTCCTTTTAGCTACGACATTCTATGATTTAAAAAATCATTAGGTAAAGAACAGTTCATCTGTGGTCTGTTTGTTCAAATGACTGGATCATTTCCCCATCAAAATGTAAATCCCCCCCACCCCTGTAAAATGGGGCTAACTTTATGTTATGAGTTTGATTTTGAAGATTAATCAATATATTTGTTTCTCAATGATCTCTGATAATAGAAGTCATGGGTAATATAAGCAAAATGTCATTTTGATTTACTCTAGAACACATTACTTAATTACAACAGGATTTTCTTTCTGGTTGGTTTGCTTGGGCTGCTATTAGACACGGTTTGCACTTGTGGAGCTACTTGGGGCTGTCGCTGTTGGACATGACAGCTAACACCAGGTGATGTGAAGTCTAAAAAGTGCAGATGAGTATCTTTTTCTTTTTGGTGCTCTGAATACTCTATTTATTATCACTAAACAAAAGTACAATTAATAACTATTTTACATGATATCACGGGTCTTGGAAACATCCATTGTATTTTATTTTGACTTGGGTGGGGAAGAAATGAGGATACAAAGTAGAACGAATAAGGTCTTGAAGAGCTGAATTTCTTATATATCTGAGTTTTTTTTTCTTTCTAGTTAGAAGCAATACTCATATACTGATGCTAGTTTGAAGGTCCTTTGGATTCAACATCTCAAAGTTTGACATATATGTTTCCTGTCAAATTATTTAATTTGCTAGGTGATTATGTATCTTCTGAGATAAAACTTTTGATTTTTTTCAGGGAAATGTTTGGTCAATATATAAATGTAAAGGTAGGGATTTAGGTTGGTATGTGCAGTCATTGATATCACAATGAAGGTTCAGATTGTTGGGAATATTAGATTGGATGAGGTGTAGAATAGCCTTTGTGTAAAATATTCATTTATTCCTCACAACAGGTTATCTTGCCTTAAAGAAATATAATATTTGGAAAGTCAAAGTTTAACTGAAGAGAAATTAATGGGGGCTAGTTACAGAGGTTTGGGCAGGGTTAAAAAAATTGAAAAAGGGTAGTGATATATCTGAACGAACATCCCTGGGAAGCTGTCACCATGTCTCCTAGACCAGGAGAAAAAGAGGGAACAGTGCTATTGAAGCACTGTGCCCTGTTTGGGAATTGACATGTGACCTCCAGGTTCATAGGTCGGTGTTCAGCCATTGAGCCACCTGTCCAGCTAGTTTCTTAAAATTCTTAATCCTGATGAAAGTGTCTGTGGGATCTAATTTTGGTACTGTTTATACATTGTGTTACTCAGTAATGTTTGGCAGTATTTCTAATAAACTAATAAATTAAAATTGAAGAGAGAAGTGATTAGAAGTAATACATAGACGTGTGCGTGTGCGTGTGCGTGTGTGTCTGTGTTAATATCCACACATAGATTTTTTTATTGTTTATGAGAATGAACTTCACCAAAGACAATAAGGTCTGTGTTCCTCCAGCATTTGCAGGAGCAGCCTCTAAACGGAAATCCTAAGCCCATTAGCACTAATGAAAAGAATCACCCAGAGACAAAGGTGGCTATCTTGTATTTGCACACATGTTCTCATGTATGTTTTCTGCTACAAAGAGTTTTCCAAAGCTTGCCTCTGTGTTTTCAGGTTCATGTACCATTTTCTTGGTAGCTAAGCTGTTAGGAATGACATTTATGTTTCATAGCTATCAATCATTTCATGACCTTATTTTCTAATAGTGAATATCACCTAAATAAATCTATCACATCAGAGTTGTTCATGTGTGCTGATGGCATTGAAAGAAGATTAATGTTTCTGAGTTTCAGATTTAATATCCCTGTCTTCATTAGAAGGGGTACCCTTTTACCCAGCTTTGAGAATGTTGGACTTTGTTTTCAAACAAACAAACAAAAATAGGTGTAGTACAGAGGATTTTTAGGGCAATGAAATTATTGTGTATGATATTATAATGGTAGGAACACACATCATTATACATTTGTCCAAACCTATGCAATATATAATACCAAGAGTGAACCCTAATGTAAACTATGGGTTTTGTGTGGTAACGATGTGTCATTATAGGTTCATCAGTTGCAACAAATGTACCACTCTGATGGATGATATAGGAAATTTCTGTACCTTCCTCTCCATTTTGCTATCATCCTGAAACTGCTCTTTTTAAAAGCCAACAAACATAAGAAAATATGTTTAAAAAATGCCATCCCAATGTATATTTTACTAGTGTTCTGAAAATAGTAATTCATGTGAAAATACTATGATTCTAAATGTTCGAAACTAGCTTTATTGCACTCTATCAAGTAAGAAGTCCCCATGGCATTTTGTTCACAGTGTCCTGCCCAGGGGCCCAGAGGATACAGGCTTAGTTAAGTAGGTAGGATTCTAGCACATTACACTCTCTGTCTTCTTTGTGTCTAAGCAGGCCCCCCACTTTAAAAAAAATCCTCATCAGAGATGTTTCCAGTGATTTTAGAGAGAGGGGAAGGGAGGAGAAGAGAGGAGGGGGAGAGGGAGAGAGAGAGGAACATCGATGTATAAGAGAAACATCGCATTGGTTGCCTCTTGACTGGGGATTGAACCCCCAACTTAGGTACCATACGTGTCATGACTGGGAATTGGTGCACAGGACAATGCTGCAACCAACCGAGCCACACCAGCCAGGGCAAAGCAGCCTCCTCACCCCCGCCTCCCCCCCCGATATATTTATATATTGCACTTGTGGCTAAGATTGTGTTTGAAGAAAGATATTGGATGCTCTGTGGTGATGGTGATGTTGGGGGTGGGAGAAGAGAGGGAAAGAATAAGAGAGGGCGGAGGAGGAGGGAGGGAAGAAAAGTGGAAAGGAGGATGGAGGAAAGAAAGAGAAGTAAGTGTTTTAGATTAAGGATCAGATGTTTTAGAAGCAGACCTGACTCGGCTAGTTCCATGTCATCTTGGGCAAGTGACTGGGCCTTGATTTTGTCTTTTGTAAATGGGAAGGTCCACAGTATCTCTATCCTGTGCATTGCTTGGAATGGGGACAAGCTGAGCATACACAGTTTGAGTTCTCTGCCCTGCCTCTGCCAGTTTATACCCTCGGGCCAAATGGTCTCATGAAGAAATATGGCAGCTTGACATTGATAGGAGGCCACTCCATTGTTGTACAGTTTTCATCTGAACTGAATGGCACCCACTATGCCAGTCTGTCGTGATTTATAAACATAGTTTTTCTGGTGACCAAAGTGTGTTTACTTGATGGTTGGTAGGTGACATGTGGACTTATCATGGACCAGGTTGTGTTTCTTGGTTCCTTTTTACTACATGTTACTTGCCAGGCAGGTGAATGTGACTGGATCCAGAATGAATTTCCCCCAAAATGATGTAGGCACTAAGAATAACCATGAAGCATATACAAAAGCCCTTAGTCCCCAACTCCAGTAAAATGTCTTATAGGAGGAAATATAGATTATTGAGTTCTGACGGGGAGCTCTTTTCCTGAACCCTACCGCTAAACCAAATTTGCCTCATCAATTCAGACTCTGATTTGAGAGGTTATGAAGGACAAAGATTATTGTTTAAATGGTAAGATACATGATCATAGTCAAATAAACAAATTTTTTTCCTGATATTATCCTTTTATGACAGCCACTGGGAAGAGATTTAAGACTTTTTTCCTTTGCTTACTATTTGTTTGTTTGTTTGTTTTTGGTTAATTCTCGCCTAAGGATGTTTTCCCATTGGTTTTTAGAGAGAGTGGGAGGTGGGGGAGAGACAGAGAGAAACATTGCTGTGAGGGAGACACATAGGTTGGTTGCCTCCCGCACTCACCCGGACCAGGGCTGGGGATGGAATCTGCAACCTATGTACATGTCCTTAACCATAATCGAACCCAGGGCCCTTCAGTCCATGGGCCAACTAACCAAGCTAGCCAGGGCTCTTTTGCTTACTAGTTGAGTTTAGTCATTCCAATCTATATTCTAGGATTCAGTTCATAGGCTCAAACCTGTTAGTAGTTAAAATTGTACCAAACTGTTTTTACTCTTGCACTGGGGTGTTTCTTATTAATTAACTAATCTGATTATTGGAATTATTATTGTAATCCTAGGAATTGATTTTGTTATCCAGCTCAGTAATTTCTAGTTTACAGGCCCCAGAGTGCTTCTCAAGTAAGATCCTGTGCCATTCTATTTAGAGAGGGGTAGACAGGAGACGTGTAGGCCACAGAGCAGGAGGGAGAGCAGCAGAGTAAACAGGGGTGCAGTCAAGAATAGAAATTTATTGGGAACTGAATAGACGCTGCGAGTGAGGAAGGTCAAGATGCATCATAGTGGCCCCTTCATCCACTGCCTGCAGCTCCTCCCTGCCTGACCAGTGGGCACGTTGGTGACTCAGGCTGGAGGCAGGCACTTACTTCAAAATAATAAGTTCCTTGGCATGAAATGTTTCATCTACTGCACGGGAGAATGACTTTTGTGATATATGAGGATATTATTGGCTTAGGACAAGGCTTTCTTTCCTAATTGGAGGTGCTTTGTGGGCCCACTATTAGCATAGCAGCTGATTCCTCTCATGCCGCCCTGCAAATTGCTGATTAACTGCTTTTATGTATGCAGAGCTGACAAGTTGCCTCATTTAGGAACGAACACTAGTGCTCCATGGAACTAGTCAGAAGTTCAAATTGACATTTAGAAATTGTAAACCCACAGACTTCATGACAAGTAATGCTGTCAATTTAAATTATAGCATTTCTACCTAGAGATAGGATAAAAGAGCTAGCAATATAACCTGTGCCCAGTGTATTAGAGACAGATTCTGCTCTAGTGAGCTGAGAGATTGTGCTATTTGGGTCTAACATCCAGTTGCACTTCTTTTTGCTTGGGTATTTTCTGGGTGATCAGCCAGTGTGAAGGGTTGACGCTGTGAATGGTTGTAACAAGTGCATGTTAGTTCAACAACAACCAAAAGCTCGATTCTTGCTTTCAGGGGAGGATTTTGAGTACTGAATTAGGAAACGAATGAGTTGAGAGTTCAATTCTCAGAGTACTTTATGTTAACACTGGAGGCCCAGTGCATGAAATTCGTGCATGGGCAGGGTCCCTAGGCCTGGCCTGTGATCAGGGCTGATCAGGTTCCCTGCCTCCCCGCCTCCTCCTTTCCTCACAGCCTGCACCACCACCGTGTGTTTCCCTGCTACCTCCTTCCTTCCCTCAGTGCACCACCTTTGGTTGCCCGCCATGTGCTGTGCTGCCCCCTGATGGTCAGTACTTGTCAGAGGGAGCAATCAAACTCCCGGTCTCCTGGTTGAATTCCCACTTGGGAATTATATAAATAGGTGAGGAAGCCTTATATAAATAGATGAGGAAGGTTATAATTTCACTAACCAGAAAGGTTGAATTATATAAGTATGTGGAAGGAGGGTAAGGAAAAGTCACGCTGAGGAAAAAAGCTCCCTCCTTGATTTTGGTATCTCCTTATTATCCTGTTATAACTATCTATCTGACATTTTATGCATTTACCCCCGACTAAATCAAGGAGCGAGCTCCCCTGTAATGAAAGTATATTGTAATGCAGAATAGCGTGGTCTCACCTGCTGGCTCTGGAGTCCTTTGTGACCAACTGCTGGTGATTCGGGGGGGGGGGGGGGGGGTCCAGATTGGTGAGTGAAGGTACATACTGGATGGGGGAAAATACTAACTTTATACCTGTGCCCTCACCAAAGTCTGCCGCTGCCCAGAGACTGCTGCCACCCTTCCCCCCCTCCACTCCCCTGGCAAAGACTCGGGTGTGGGCACAGGAGGAGTGGGATTTGGTGTGTCTCCTACATACCAAGTTATGGGTGGTGCCTATGAGAACATGCATTGCTCCATGAGCGTCCTCATGCCTTACAATATTAAGTAGCAACAAAACAAAACAAAACCACAAACACCATACGTTTTTTAGAGAGAGACCACAGAAAATCTCTTTTCCTGTTTTTAAACAAGAGGACTCATATTTTCATTTTTGCACTGGTCTCCACAAATTATGCGGCCGCCCTACAAAATATGTAACCAGGCCCGAGTATACTAATTTTCTAATTTTGCCCTTCAGAGCCCCAGGATTTCTCAGGGCCCCCAAGAGATAGGTAACAGTGACCTTGACAAGAGCAGTTGGGCAGGGTGGAGTAGGGAGGAGCCAGAGAGGAGTGCATAGAGAGTGAGAGAAAGGTGAAGCAATTGAAACAAACTTGTTCAAAAGACTGGCATAAAGAGTAAGGAAGAGAGTGGTAACTGGACCAGGAGATAAAATACTGGGAAGCATTCTGTATTATTATTTTTACTTAAAGAAAACTGAGCATATTAAAATGTTAACAATATGAAGTTAGCTGAGAGGGTGAAATTAAATGAATTTAATTTCCAGTATATTTACTGAAAACCTGTCACATAGTTTTTCTGTACGTTCTTGAACCGAGATTTAAAAGTTTTCCTTTCCAAAGAATAGAAGGTGCCTTCAGTTCTATTCTTTATACTCAAATAAGAGGAGGACAGTGTGAGCCCCTTAATGTGGCTCAGGGCCATTCGTTCACATTGGGCTGTCTTTCGGCTGTCAGGACTAGTGCCGGAGCAGAAGGCCGCACCGTCCCCTCTTCGTGACTCAGCCGTACAGCCGGTGGCCTTGTGCCCCGCACAATGTGTTGGGGTGTGAGAGCTGTGGGGCTTTGAATACTGAGCTGTGCAGCATGCCGGGGCAGCTGTCATATTGGCTCCTGTAGGTATCTGGGATGGCTTTTGGCAGTGATTACTATTCTTTCACTCCCGGGGGAATTGGAATGAGTTGGCTCCTGCTTGACTAGAATTTTTAACAAAATTGGGAAGTACAGGTAGTCCCCATTTATCTGTGGTTTTGCTTTCCACCGTTTTAGTTACTGTCAACCTCAGTTTGAAAATATTAAATGAAACAGGCCAGAAATAAACAATTGATAAGTTTAGAATTGCATGTCGTTCTGAATAGTGTGATGTACCTCTCGCCCTTGATCTAGGACGTGAATCATTCCTTTGTCCCTGGTATCCAGGTTGTGGGTGCCGCCTGCCTGTCAGGAACTTTGTAACTGTCTTGGGTATCAGATCAGTAAATATATATTTTGAGAAAGAGAGAGACCACATTCACTTAAGTTTTAAATTTATATATTGTTATAATTCTATTTTATTATGAGTTATTGTTAATCTCTTACTGTGCCTAATACATAGACTTAAATCATATGTATGTATATAGGAAAAAACTTAGTATATGTAAGTTCAGTACTATCTGTGGTTTTAGGCATCCACGGTGGGCTTTGAAACATATCTCTGTAGTAGGTAGGAGTATTTTGAGTTACTATATTTTTATTTATCTAGAAAATAGGAATAGTAATCACTGTCTCACAAATTGTTGAGAATTGAATGAAAACACATTTCTTAAAATCTGCCTGTAGTTGCCAATATATATGACAGTATAAAATACACTTGGTTGACTTATCATACTTTTAAAAACTCATCCTCTGGGTGTATAGTGAGACTGTGACGCAATGAAATTGATTGTTGTGTGTAACTTTTAGGAGTGCCTTGTTATTTTAAAGCTATGTCACTGTAGAGTCATCTAGTGATGAAGATGATGACTTTTGGAAGCAGACACACCTTTGCTTGAATCCTGGCTCTGTCATTCACTACTTGTTGACTTTGGGCATTTACTTCTCTTTGAGACTCAGTTTCCTTACCTGTAAAGTGAAAATAACAACAGAGTTGTTGTGAAAATTAAATGTAATGACACACCAGGATTTTAGCACAATGTCAGCCACACTTAAACACTCAGATAGTGAGACAGCTAAAAAAATGAGGCTGGTGTGGTTTCTTTTCAATGGGGCTCTCCTTTTGGGGAGATGTTGGCTAGCGGACGAGTGGGCAGCTGGTGGTCTGTGCTCTTCCATCTTTGCCTCTAACAAGCTGTGTGATTGAAGATGATTCTGGCTGGAATTTTCCCACTTGTGAAATAAGGTGTCTTCTAGTTTATAATTCTTTAGTTATATTTCTCTCATTTTTCTATCTTTCCTGGAACCCTGGTTAAATGTGTTTTGAACTACTTATTCCATTTATTCCATCTTCCTTGTCTCAACCCCTTTTTCCTATACTTCCATCTTTTCTGCATTTTGGATGATTTCCTTGTGTTATTCTTTCTAGTCATTAATGATCAGCTCTGTATTGTTCAGGCTACCTATTAAGATTCCCTGCTCCATGTGAGTGAGGTACCCCTCTTTTATTTCCAGAATTTTTATTTGATTCCTTTAAAAATAAAAATGCCTGGTCATTTTTTATACTCTTTTTCTTTTACCTTATTCTCTTCCTTTATCTCCTTCAACATTTTAAATGTAGTTGTTTTAAGTTTCTCTTAGTCTGTTAAATTACGTCTTATTCTTGTCGTGCACATTCTTCCATCTACATCACCACTCTGGGTGGAACTTTCCCAGTCCCTGTTTCCCCGGCAGACCTTGGCGACTGTTGGTTCTATTCAGAGAGTTCATGTCCGCTGAGCAGCGCGCTTAAAGCCTGCAGCCTGCACACTGCTCCCCGAGATGGATCAGCACATGCCTCCGGCCGCTGACTCCATGGGTTGATTCCAACACTCACTCTCCCTGGAGCTTCACTGGCGTCAGCTCCTGCTCACCAGTCTATCTCCTCTTTGTTTCTAGCACCTGGGGGATTTCCTTTCTTTGAACCTGAGCTCAAGATGTAACCTAAAATGATTTGCATACATTCTGCCCATTCTTTATGTTCAGATTAAGAGCCATGTCTTTCCACAGTAGCCCAGTACACCACTTTTGCCATATTGACTGGAAGCTTCTGCCAATAACTAGACAAGTGTATGTGTATGTTCCTGTCTAATAAGTCTCTAAAATCTCTGATTAAACATCTCCCCTTTTCCAGCCCTCACTTAGTACTTTGTACAGAGCTGCTTGGCACTCAGTATCTAGTTGAATGAGTGAATGAATGAATAGCATCTAAGGTATTGGTTTCCCGTTTTGAAGTTTATAGACCATTGTTGAGACTTTAAACTTTATTGTTGCTTAACTTCTTTTTTCTCTTGCCTTTTTCTCTTTTTATTTTTTTTAAAGTTTTTATTTTTTTAAATTTATTTCAGAGAGGAAGGGAGAGGGAGAGAGAGAGAGAAACATCAGTGATGGGAGTCATTGATTGGCTGCCTCCGGCACGCCCCGCACCGGGGATGGAGCCGCAACCTGGACATGTGCCCTTGACTGGAGACAAACCTGGGACCTTTCAGCTCTATCCACTGAACCAAACTGGCCAGGGCCTTTTTCTCTTTTTAAATGAACTATGTAACCTATTTTAATTAAAGTGAATGAATAGAGGGCTGGGTCCTAGAGGAGAGAATAACCAGAAACTAAACCACAGCAGAGACCAAAACTGCATCAGGAATTAGTGGTCCGAAGAGGGAGGGAAATATCAATAAGTCACTAAAGCTGTTCGTACACAGAATCAGTGAAAAGCCCTCTGGGACCCCTTTGAAAGGAGAGAGCAGTGCTTATCAGCTCCCTCTGTATCAACCATTTGTGTTTTCCCATGAAATCCAGCTCCTTATCTTTATAAGCAGACTTTGATAAAAGATTGCCGACTAAGTAGTGTGTTTTTTTCTTGACTTCCAAAGCTGCTTTAATTTTCTCATAAATACCACGATAATCTCAGACTAAGTGCCTCCTTCCCTCTCAGGCAGAGCTATTTTCCTCCCCTGCAGCTTGAGGAGGGTTAATGTTGGTTCTGAATGAACATCTGCTGGCCCCATATTGACACAGGAATAAATTATTCAGCATGTAGTATTTGGGAATTTAAAAGCTCCATGATGAATTCTACAAAACTATATTATGTCTCTGACATTCTAGGTTTCATTATTTTGTCTTCAATTATTCACAAAGGCTTTGCACCTCTCGAAGCTTATATGGAATTCTTCAGATCAACTGAGACCAACACTGAAACGATGGAGGCCTATATTAAGACATAATGGTCTCCTTTTTGTATTGATAGTATTTTTCTCCTTAGGTGGGCTAACTAATGCCTTCTCGACACATCGGAAACTGAGATCTGTTTGCTATGGAGTGAGCGCTTTTGTTGGTAGAATACAGGTTGTCAGGAAAGTCTTTATGTGCAGTGTTGCCAGTCCTTTCCTGAGTGCTCTGGAGAAATGTTTCTTAAGGATTATAACATTAATTCTCAAACTTTATTTTCTATAAAAATTGTCTGTTTCCTATATGTGCATAGAGTGATGCGTTAAGATCTAAAGTCGAGCAAGGAGGTCTCCTAAATACTTTTTGAATCATTTTCTGTTTCTCCGCTGTTGATACATTAATCTGGCCCTCTTTGTTATTTTATTTTGGTTTATTTTTTAAATGTATTTTTTATTGTTAATAGTATTACCCTCTTTGTTTTTGATTGCATAGTGATGGCTTTCCACTAACTCAGGGATTCTCAAGTGTGTGTTTGTGTGTGTGTGTGTGTGTGTGTGTGTATGTGTGTGTGTGTGTGAGTGTGTGTGTGTGTGTGTGTGTGTTTGTGTGTGTGTGTGTGAGTGTGTGTGTGTGTGTGTGTGTGTTTGTGTGTGTGTGTGTGTGTGTGTGTGAGAGAGAGAGAGAGAGAGAGAGAGAGAGAGAGAATAATGGACCCCTTTAACAGTCTGGTAAAGCCTATGATTATAATAAGACGTTATAGAAACACAGTTCTATCCATGGAGTCCTATACGGCTCAAAGTGCGATATATATCCCAGTTTAATTTAATCCAGACCTCAAAATATGTTGCATCAAAACTAAAACTTTCCATTCTTTGATTAATCTCAGAGCAGATTTTTAGAGATTTGGAGCAAAACACATAACCATGAAAAGAGTTTTTTTGATGAGCAGATAATGAAATGCTGTTAGTACTTTAAAAGGTTAGCGATCAGGCCTGGCCCGTGCGGCTCAGTTGGTTAGAGCACCGCCGGTGCGCTGAGGGGTCACAGCGTCGGTTCCTGGTTTTGGCACACACACAGGCTGCAGGCTGGATCCCTGTTTGCGGGTGTGTGCAGGAGGCAACCAATAGATCTCTCTCTCTCTCTCTCTCTCTCTCTCTCTCTCTCCCCCCCCTCCCTCCCCCCCTCTCCCTTCCTTCCTGTCTTTCTAGAATCAGTGAAAATCATATCCTTGTTGAGGATTTTTTAAAAAAAAGACTAGAAATCAAAATAAAGATCCAGATTTTCTTCCTACATTAATTATTCACAAAATACATTTGATTTCTAAAATTGCTAGTAAATATGCTAGATGCACAGAATTTATAATGGGAAAATAAATTGATATAGCTATGAGAAAATGATGCATTATCTGGAATGCAGTTAATGCCTAAACCTGCCGCTTCAGTACTGCTCTTAAAGCCTTCTATAGTGGCTATGTTACATACAACCAGTGCAACATTTGTGCACTGGTAGGGCCCCTAGTGGCCGCTGGCTGCCGGCCAGGTACTCCTTCCCTTCCCCTGGCCAGCCCCTTCCCCTGGTCGAACTCCCAGACAACTCCCGGTCCAGGGGATGACTGCGTGCTACATTTCTAGTATACTGTGTATAACAGCGGGTGCAGGAAGGGACAAAGAAAGGTGAGAGGTAATGGCTCTGTTTCTCTCCAGTGTTATGTTGCTCTCTGCTAATGAATTAAAGAGGAAAATAACTACACTTATTTACTCTTTCAACCTTCCAGGTACATAGTGTACATGTAGATGTTAGACATAGGATGGTGTACTTAAAGATAAATTACTGTCTCCTCTTCATTGTAACATAAATGCTGGGTTAATTTTTTAGACGTTTTGGGTACTCAGGGGGTTAATAATGCATTGGGATTATGTTATTGCCCCCCCCCCCTTTTTTTACTAACCTGTTAGTGAAAAGTTGATTTATATCTTTTCTAAGTTACAGAAGAAATTATTTGTCTTCATGTTTTGCCCCCAATATATAATGGCATAAATTATAACAATTGCTTACATTGTATCTGACTGTTTACAGAAAACTTTTACTTATTTGATCTCAGTGTACCCTCCCAGTAACTTGTGACACGGATACATCAGGGCTATTTAACCCTGTTTCACAGGAGAGGAAACTGAGGCCCGGAGAGTTGTGACTTGTCTGAGGTCACAGGGGAACTAAAAGGCAGCGCTGAAATGGGGACTTGGGCTTTGGGCTCCTTACCGCGCTCTTAGCTGTACCTCCGGTCAGAGGGTTAGCTCTTTGCTTCCTCCGCACAGTCCTTTTGTGCTGCTCAGGCAGATGGATGGGCGTTTTCCAGCCTTGGTAATGGACATGGATTATGTCCCCATCTGCTTGGTAGAAAATCAGTGACTGTCCTGAGCATTGTCCATGTAAAATATTAAATTGCATCAAAACTTATGACATTTAAAGTGCATTTACAATGTAGTTAAGATAACAATTTCATCTGTTCCTATGTAATTACAGAGGTTTTCAGTCACTTCAATTTAGCAGGCTGGAAAAATATGACCTCTGGCTACATGGCCTTTTCATTCTGTGAGTGAGTGAGTGTGTGTGTGTGTGTGTGTGTGTGTGTAACTAATGAACTTGGGGAGGTTTCATTACTTTCTGCCCTGCTTTTCCAAGGGATCTAATTGTCTCTACTGCAGCCCCCAAGCCCCCCCTCCTGTAGGCTGACAGCAGTCAGGATTTCCGTTTGACATAGAGCAGCAGATTATTGATTTTGTTTTTTCGTGTCAGGGCACTGTGAGTGTCATTTGAGGTGGTCTTGTGGGCCTTTAGTTCATCAGTGATTATGCACAGGGCCCACTTTAGCTTGATCTAGGAAGGAAATGTCAAACAGGAAAGGACTGAGATGGTTCTTTTAAGAGTGCACATGAGGGAATGTATACTAGAGAGAAACACTGAGCTGCCACTTCTCCTTCAGCGTTTCACTTTGATTTCCACTTGGCATGTTTACAGAGCCTGACATTTCGTTTCTTTGTGTTGGCTTGAGCAGGGAGAATGGGATCCGAAGCCATCGATTGGTTGGCGGTAGTCTATAACTATTAAGTAGCGTTCGATCATGAATGAAAGCTCCACATGTTCGGAAGTCAGCCCCCAAACAATTGGGTGTATCTCCAGCGTGCGGAGGCCTGTCCAGCTCTGATTCCAACATGGGGAATTGGATCTGGTTCCACTAGCTTCAGGGAAGCCTCACCGCCTCTCCGGTGGAGCTCATTCCAAGGACTCCAGGAAACCTGTGTGCCCGACTTGGCCCAGATACCATCTGGAGGCCGCTAGGCTAGGCCAGGACCTAGCACCCTCGGAGAGCCCCAGTAGGTCCAGAATATCATCTCTTCCCCTTGGTCCCTCAGCTATCCTCTACCCTTTCTTGTGGGGAGCACAGAAGAGGACTCGAGGGCCTCCGTGCATGTGGGCAAGGACGAGAGGCTCATCCATTGCTTTTTATTTTCTTTTGACAACCCGAGGCCTCATGTCTGAGTTCTCTCATTGTTCCCAGTGTGTACGAGAGCAACAGTTGTTTTCTTCCGTACGTTTTACCTGAGGGGGGATCTTCTGTCGGAGCCCTCAGGCCGTCTGTGGACTGTTGGAAGTCAACCTACAGGTTCTAGACTAAGTTGGCACAGTAAATAGGCATTGCCTGGCTCTTTCCTGCTTGCTTCATACTCGAGTGGCAAGTCTGCTCTCGATTCCAGTCTGAGCGCTGAAGGCGATGATGCCCAGACCCCATCGCTTTAAGTCTCTCCTGAGATGTGTGGGATGCACGGTGCCGTCTGGTTCTGGCTGCCGCCATTCGCAGTGGACCCCTTCTGCCCTGAATAGCTGAGGGGTGAATGTGATGGCCTGGGTGTTAGGTGCGTTATGCCTGCATGTGCGTTGTTGCTGAGTAGTCTATTGATTAGCGCATCTCAAGCTATCTGTGGTGAAACGTGGGGATGAAATGGGAGTCACTGTAAGTGAAGAAGAGTGGTAAGTAAGAGGAATCGAAGGAGCATACACTAAGGGGAAAAGGGCAGTGACTTTCAAGAGCTTTTCCTTTAAAATCTTTAGTTTGTTTTTATCCTAATTACCTCACTGAATAGCTTTTGCTTTGTTTTGGGGTGTTTTTTGCTTGCTTATTTCTTGACTTCTAAATTCTGTGTGTGTTTGCTTTTTGGCCGTTAATTTAAGTTGCTTTCTTTGTTGCTGTGCTGAGTGGTGTCCTTGTCTGGTACTGTCTCCCAGCTCCCACCTTAATTCTGGATTGGACATCGTAACTTCACCCTATTCTTTCCCTGCCCCCTTCCTCTAAACTGTCTCCACTGTCTGTATGTAAAAAGCCTTGTATGTTATAGAAGTTGACCAGCTATCAAGTGTGTGCCAGGGGTGGCTGTCAAGCAGTTGTCATGTTTACTTAAGGAGGTTGTTTCCACAAGTTCCACTTGTTGTCACTTGCAAGGGCTGTTGTCAGCCACTTGCCCTAACGGGTGATAGCTTTGGGATTTTTCCCTGGTATCCTGTGGCCGATGTTAGCCAGTGTGGATTCCCTGTTCTCAAACTCCGGTGAAAGTTTGGGGCTGGTGTCCGCTCTCCTGGCTTCCAGAAGTTTCCAGGGAGCATAAAATAGACCCAGTATTTCAGGTAAGACCTGTTGGCCAGCAAGTTTTCATCCCAGATATTCACGTTGCTGTCCCTAATCTAATCTGACACATTAGAATGAAAGTAATGCAAACCTTTGGTACCCCACTTTGACAGTGTTGGTGATGTATGGTAGAAAGAATGATGAATTATGAACTGACACGTGGAGAGTTAGACCTAAGATCATGTTCCAAATCTGCCATCTATTATGGTATGGCCTTGGGCAATTTATCTTTCTGATCCTTAATTTCTGTTCAGTAAAATGGGCTAATAGTACCTGTTTCACAGACTACTGTAGAAATTAAATCCTGGCATATATACAAAGCATCCATGGTAGTGCCTAGTGCCTGACATTTGATGTTTATTTTCCTTTCATCCACACAAACCATATCTACCCTGAACATTTCATAAGAACCTATATAAATAGATTAGTTATATAAAATGATTTCTTGCCTATAAATGCTGATTTTTTTTCCTGAGAGAAGGTTTTAACATGGGATGAGTTCCCAATTATTTTAAACACTCTAATATAATTTTGTTTGAAGTAAAGATGATGTACTAGTAATTATTTAAGATCCACTCAGTCAGTATAGTTTTATGATTCTTTGTTGATTTTGAAAAAGCAATATAATATCCCTTTCTGTTTTTAATTTTTAAAAATTTTTATTGACCTCAGAGAGGAAGGGAGAGGGAAAGAGAGAGAGAGGGAGGGAGGGAGGTGGAGAGAGAGAGAGAGAGAGAGAAATGTCAATGATGAGAATCATTGATCAGCTGCCCCCTGCATGCTTCTACTGGATCTAGCCTGCAACCCAGGCATGTCCCTTAACCTGGAATTGGACCTTGACCTCCTGGTTCATAGGTCGATGCTCAACCAGTGAGCCACACTAGCCGGGCGCCTTTCTGGGTTTTCAGTGCTGATGTCTATTTTGTGAAAGTCTGAAAAAAGGAGTGAACTTCATAAGAAATTTTTCTTGTTTATGTACCCGGAGCATTAATGTTTTTGTGATGATGTTCTCTCTTAAAAATAAAAAAACAACTAAAATTGAGTTTCTCTGCCAAACTCTCCAAGTTGCTTTGCCTCGGGCTCCGTGAGCGAGCTCAGGCAGATCCATAAAAGGCCATTGCGGCACCTCCACTAACAGTGTCCTTAGCTGCCTGAGAAGAGCAGGGCTGGGGAAACAGGAGAACAGAAGGCTGGGAAAGGAGGAGGTTCTGGGCTGGAGGATCCAATGGCCCATGTCCTCTATGAGGATTTCTAGGGCGTGATTATTAGCATTTTGGCAGTGTCTTTTCTCCCTGTGAGTTTTTATTTCGGGGGTCCAGCTTTGGAAGTTCTGTTACCCAGCACTTTATTGGCACATTCCTTTGCGGTTCCAAATATTTGTGGCTGTTGTGGATTTTTTCTTTTTGATTTCAGTTCCTGTGATATTTTGACCAGCTGGTTAAAGTTATTTATTTTGATACAGACAGGCATTATGACTAAACTGTCCTGAATAGAAGAACTTGAGTCAGGGAGGCGGCAGATTACAGTGTAAAACAGGCGCTTTGAAAGGTAGGTCTGAGTTTGAATCCCAACTCATTTGCTTAAGGAATGTGTGATGGGAGACAAACTGCTCTGCCTCTCAGATGCTCCCTAAATCACTGGAAAAAATGAATGAGCAATTCTTATGTTTCAGGGTGTTTGAAAGCACTTATTTCTATAGTGTCCAACATGTAAAGGTCTGTCCACCTTAAGAACTTCCTTTCTCCACCTTCCTCTTCCACCCTTATTCCACCTGTGCTTGTGCCAGAGCCTCACCAGCATCTGTGGACATAAAGGGGAGGAAAATCCCCCCTTCCTTCTCCTAATTAAGGTCAGGGAGACCATTTTCTCACTCCTTTGGGAAACTTCTCTATCCCAGTGGTGGGCTATATCTTATTTCATGCAGCGTTTAGAATTAGAATGATTATAAGTTTGAATCGAAGCTCCTTTAGATTGTTAATTATAATAATCTCCATCACTGACAATACCAATTAAAGAATGGATTTATTTTTTTAGTTGTATTTCCTTTAACATTCTAGACTTTCAGTATTTTAGAGATTCATCCTTATCATTTCTTTAGTGCTTTTAGATTCTTGGGTTTGGCGGGTGATATCAGGGCTCATTTGTTATGTGTTAATCCTTTTAAAAAATATTTCTATTGATTTCAGAGTGGAAGGGAGAGAGAGAGAGAGAAAAAAAAGGAACATCAATGATGAGAGAGGAACATCGATCAGCTGCCTCCAGCATGCCCCCTGTCCCCACCCCCCAAACTGGGAATGGAGCCTGTAACCCTGGGCCTGTGCCCTGACTGGGAATCGGACTGTGACCTCCTGGCTCACAGGGTGTGCTTGACTGCGAGCCCCACCGGCTGGGCTGTCTGGTGTTCATTCTGAAGCCTGTTCCCAAAAGATTTTGACACCAAATGCTTTGGATCAAGAAGAAAGCTGATGGAAGTTTGAGTTGAGATTATGTAAAGAAAGGCTGAGTTTGCTGTGATTTTATTGGTAATCTCGCCTCAGGGAGTGTGTGTCTCGTTATTCTCTGTGGCCAGTGGGCTCCTTCAAGACAAAGCTTGCAGCCACTTGTTGTGAAATTAGTCTAATTTCTGTGCTATGATGTGAGACACCACACTAGACGACTGGACTATCGATCACAGGATTGGCAATCGTTCCTTCACAGGCACAGACCCCAGGCCGAATGACTAGTAGAATGACTAAGGCTGTTTTACAATAGTAAATGCTATTTGTTTCTATTGAAATTTATAATATTGCTAAAGAGTAATAGTGCATATATACATATGTGGTCATGTTCATGCATAAACAATCATATTTATTTAATGTTGAAGTAAAGGATCATTTTTAAAAATTCTTTTGTAAGCTCCCAAGGAAGTTAAAAATACTAGAATACTGGGTTCATCCAAGATTTTACTATTTAAGTAGGCAGAAGCCAGTTTTATATCAGCATTGAAAGCTGTAGAGCAGCTGTATCGGTGTGCAGAATACATAACTTAGTGAAAATGTTGCTGCAAAGAGAACAGACTCCAATAGACGTTTATAGATGTTTGCACATGTTCCAAATGAAATTATATTCTTCTCTAGTGCCATATTCTACAAATCTCACCAGAAGAACTTACCTGTGCTCCATGAAAGTAACCCATTGGAATTCTTGAATTAGACTGAGAACATTATTATTCCTTAATATCAAAAACTTTTAAAGTGACATGTGATTTTCCCATCCAGGTTTTTCTGTCAAATCTCTATTATATTGTACAAGAGGCCTGGTGCACCAATTCATGCACAGTGGGGTCCATTGTCCTGGCCTGTGAGATGGGGCTGGAAAATGGCTCTCCGACATACCCCAAAGGGGTCCCGGATTGCAAGAAGGTGCAGGCCAGGCCAAGGGACCCCACTGGTGCATGACTGAGGCCAGGGAGGGACAATGGGAGGTTGGCCAGCTGGATAGGGACTAGAAGAAGGCTCCAGGATGTGTCCGGCCTATCTCGCTCAGTCCCAACCTGCTGGACCTCAGTAGCAAGCTAACCTACCAGTCATAGTTTCTGCCCCCTGGTGGTCAGTGCACATAATAGTGAATGGTTGAGCATCCTTAGCATATCATTAGCATATTACACTTCGGTTGGTTGAACAGACAACTGGCCAGCCGGACACTCAGCATATTAGACTTTTATTACATAGGATTTTATTCTGTATTTAAACAATTTCATGGAATACATTTTGGAGATAGTTCTATTAGATAAATCTATAACTGTTTTACATATACAGGCAGTTCTGGTGTTATGTCAGACTTGATGTAAGTCGTTGTGTGATTATGTTGTCATTTCCCATTTATAAAAAAAAAAGTTCCTTCATTTCGACGTATGTGCATTTGTGCTTTATGTTTTTTATTATTTATTGTATTTACCACAAGTAAAGGTCAGGAATTATTATCTTTAATTTTTTTTTTTTACTGTTTCTCTTCATTACTGCTGTGTATGTGCTCCATGTAAGTGATGTAAGTGCTTATGTAGGTGGGTTCCAATGCAAATCACATTACGTCGCACCATAGGAATGGATCTCTGACGTAACCCGAGGACCTACTGTAGAGGATAAGATTATTGTGTTCATTCATTATGTTCTGAGAACACAGCTCTCTAATCCAGACCATATGCAGCAATTAGGAAATTTAACACACATAAACAAAAAATAGATTACTTTTTATTACAGAGGTTTTAAGTGTATTCAGAGTACAATTACATGCCAAAATTTGCTAACATTAAGCCGAGCTTGTTCAAAATTGCAAAAAAATTAAGAAAAGAATCCGGAAGTCTGACAAATTCAAAAAGAAACGTGAAACATACCCATGTTATTATGACTTTGCAATTAATTGAGCAGCTTTTCCTCTGTTGTTTTAGTGTATTGGTCTCCAAATGCCCACAATTATTTTTTTTTTAAAGTAATATACATATTGATTTCAGAGAGCACAGGAGAGGGAGAGAAGGATAGAAACATCCCTGCTGAGAGAGAGTCAGTGATCAGGTGCTCCCTGCTCACCTCGCTCTGGGGCTGGAGCGCACAGCCCCGACGTGTGCCCTGACCGGTGACCTGGTTCCGAGCTCCGCCCCTGAGCCGCGCTGCTGGCCTTGTTCGCGTCTGTCTTCAGCTCATCTTAATAAACCAGCTGACCTTGGATATAGATGCATCTTAAGGTCCTCAGGGCATTAATCATAAGGGCTTATTTTAGGCTTCTAAAAAGATGCTCCATGTACTTTTTAGATATTTTAAAATATTTTCTCTTAATTCAGTTATTAATTCAGAACTTATATTTAATGCTGGAAAAAGGCATCTGAGCAATAAAAAGTGTGATGTTTTCAGAGCATTCATTAGTCTGTGAAGTGTTATTTTCTTCACTCTGGTCATTTTACAGAGGACCTTGAATGTAGACCCTGTTTGTGAGAGACTCCTGAATGCATAAATCAATTTTGACATTTTCTTTGGTCTAATGATAATGTGACTTGTTAATAATCACTGTAGTAACTTCCAATTAAGGCAAATTGTGACTTCAGATTAGGTTCCTTCTAATTAGTACTTTGTCATTTTACCTCATCAGAAAATGGTGTTTGCTGGTCCGGAATTAAGAAGAGTTCCATTTGGCAATAGGTGGTTCATTAACACATGGAAAGAAATAGACTGGCTCACACTCTTTTTTTTTTTTTTTTTTTTTTTTTGCCAATAGCAAGTGTTTTTGTTAAAAGGAAAAGCTTGCCCTGCTTTGTGGGGATAGTGGTAGCAGATTTCTCATCCAAAACCCTCGTTGGTTTTCTTTTTAGGACAAAGATGTTTGAAAAAGAGACGTTGAAATGAAACCAAGAGTGGTAATCACAAGGTTCCAAATGGTAGTGAATGTACTAAGGAGAAATTTGGGATGCCTCAGCAGTTAGCCACTCTATAAATAATGAAAGAAGATCGCATTTCATAGCATAGGATTTTAGAATGTTACCGTTATGAAGAACCTTAAGAGATCACTTGACCCTAACTCTCCTTTCAGAAATGATGGGGTTGAGGTCCAGAGAAGAAAAGTAATTGAAATTCACCTGGGTTGTCAGCAGTAAGTCTAGGTTCAGCCCAAGGTTTCTGTCCAGTGTTCCAGTTCATGGCCATGTATTATTACTGTCTTAATTAGTGTGCTACCAGGAAGATTAAACTTAGGCCTTGCAGAAAATGTGATGATTGAACTAAGGTTGGAAAATATAGTATCTATTTTCTTTAGGTTTGTCAAAAGTTTGCTACAAGATTATGCCAGAGAACTTGCACTTCTTTTACCATAAGTGACAAAGTAAGTGATGAATAAGTATAAGGATTTTTAAATTTGGCATGTAAATGCTTTTTAAATTAAATGTCACTTGGAATAATAAGGAGCTCAAATATGTAATTTAAGAGGTGTAGCTTTTACAGAAGTGTGGATAGAGGCATAAAATGATCAGGTCAGAATTGAATATTAGCAGAACAAAGAACACAACCTAGTCCGTCTTCATAGAGAATGATGCCAGCATCCTAGGGCAAAGGGACATTCTGACCTCATCGCTTGAAATGCTTTCTCTGCTGTTGAAATGTGAGTCAAACAGCTGAAAGGATCCGGTTTTGAGTGGATACTGATGTCTCCAGACTATTTTGATTTCAAGTATACTGATATCTCTATACCAAGTTATATCTATTTATGTTGAAATCTAGAGGCCTTCACTCTCAGGGGGGGGACGAATGAGGCCGCAGGAAGAGATAAACTTTCCGAGCCTCCCTTTTTGTATTTATTGCAAGGTGTTTTCACAGTTGTTACTGTTGTCCACTTTAAAAAAATCAGGTTGTTTGAAATTAGTAAAAGGAAATTTGAGTGATTTTCAAATAGACTAAATTGAGCGTTTATAATTTAAAAGCCTATTATTTTTGTTTGCCTTGGCTCTGCCTATTGCACTTAAATATTTCTTTAGGAAGGACCTATTCTGACCCGGAATCTCCTTGAATTTCAAATGCATGTCTTTTACATTTAAATTGCTGTTCTTTGCTGTAGGAAGAGCTCATGAAAACCAGCTATAGTTCATAAGGCTGGTCCCTTGCAGTGAAATTAGAGGCCATTAGAACTATTGGTCTTATTTCCAACCGAATTAGTTAACTGCTTGTTAAGGTTCAGAGCTCATTGACCAATAGGCATTTCTTACTCTGGCCATAATGACACAATGATTTCCATTAAATTCCAGAGTTTGTGGAAATGAAAAAGAGATCTTGCAAAGAAAGTGGTTGCATTTAATTATCTGGATCAATTAGGCATTTAAATGTGGATATAAAATATATTTTAAAAACAAGTATTTCTCTTTCATTCCTCTGAGCCCGTTGCACTGAAGGGAATGAAAATATTGTTCTTTCTTGAAAATACAGCTGGGTCCATGTCTTCAGAGATTACTTCTCAATATTGCAGAATATTTGGTAGTTTAACATTTGCCATTAATAATATTCAGGATAATTTTGAAAATAATCAACATGGTTGCTATAGGACATTAAAAGTACTCACCTGGGAACTTGAGAAAATGATTTGTCTTTTTTTCCGAAGTCTTTTAATGTAATAATTTCAGAACTTATGTTTCCATTACTTTAATATTTTTATTTAATTATGGTCACAATTTTATAATAAACAAGGATTCTTTACATAAGATATCAATTAAATTAGGGGCTTAGTGTATTATATTTGAACTTGTAGTGATTAAAAATGCATTTTAGAACCTATATAAAATTACTTATTAAAAAATTAATTATCCTGAAAGAAGGTAGAAAAAAATGACAAAATATGAACCTAGTTTTTAAGCTTTTGGGATTTTTTTCCATTACATTAAAAATTGTTGTGGGATCTGAATATTCATCTCTAAAACCATTTGAAATGATAAGCTACAGAATTAGAGCTACTTCTCTGTAGAAGACTCATTTGCAAGTGTCAGCCAACATTCCTTTCAAACAACATGAAATGGGTCTCTTAATTTACTTTAGAAGTGATTTCAGAAAGTTGATGCAACCAAGTTCATTTGCATTCTCTCTGGACAGGATAAATCCACTTCAGTGATATTAGTTTGGATAATTTCTCCCCATGGGGCAGTGCATCTTTTTCAAACTCGGATCCAAGAGCATTATGGGAAAAGCTTTGTGGGTTAAATTCATATCTGTCCTGGCTAGGGAGCCTGCTGAGCCACATAAAAAATGTCAGTATGGATTTAGGCTCTATGGATTTCAGGGTCTAAGGACAGGAAAGTGTCTCAGGAGAAAACTAAGGTTTTTGAAAGACACTCTGTTCAAGGCATGTATTTGAAAGTGGTCAGGATTGATAATTTAGGAAAAGCAGAACGAGAGAAGGTGTGCTAGTGGTGTGGAAATTTTTAGTTAATAAGTATTTTTTCTTTTTTTCTAATAAATATTTATTGATGCATAGATTATATATCCAGGGTCGGCTATCGTGTATGGATATGAATAAAAGAAAAAGATCCCTGCCTTTGAAGAACTCATTTTCTATTAATTTTGTCTACTTGTGGTCCCTTATGAAGACTTTTAAAGGTAGGCTGCACGTGATAGGTGTGGAGACCTGGCTTCAGAGCCTGATGGTTCTGGATTTGAATCTCTGTTCTCTCACTTACAAGCTATTATCTTGGACAAGTTATTTAACCTTTAGCAGCCTCAGCATCCCTATCTTTAAAGGGAGATATAATAATCTATTTGGTTGGATTAAGAGTAAATAACATGCTGAAACCGGGTTGGCTCAGTGGATAGAGCGTTGGCCTGCAGATTGAAAGGTCCCAGGTTTGATTCCGGTCAAGGGCATGTACCTTGGTTGCGGGCACATACCCAGTTAGGGGGTGTGCAAGAAGCAGCTGATCGATGTCTCTCTCTCATCGATGTTTCTGACTTTCTATCCCTCTCCCTTCCTCTCTGTAAAAAACACTCAATAAAAAATATATTTAAACAAAGAGTAAATAACATTACTTATGTAAAAGTGCTTGTCATATACTAATGGATGTATCAGTTCCATTTTTTCTCCTTTCTGTAATATTGCTAGTCCTGTAAACCAGTGACATTATGTATGAACTAGGTCATTGTGAACTGAGTGGATAGTATTACCACTCTTTACAGCATAATTTCTTTTTATGGAAAAATGCTTAAAACGTTCTTAATTGACTTGAAAATGAACTTGTAGAAAATAATTCCTGTATTAGTTGAGGAAGACCCATATTCAGCTTTTACATGTACTTTCTTATATGTTGTCTTGAAACAAATCCTAAATTATTGAGTAGGCAGCTTTTATGTACGTACTTGATTGCATACATACTTTCTGAAATCTGATATTAATGATCTCTTCTTATATATCCCTGTGGTATTGAATGCTTTTATACGTAGTAGGTAGTGAACATATTTTAAAAATTAAATTTATTGGGGGTAATATTATATAAATTTTGGGTGTATAACTTTATAATACAACATCTGCATACTCCATTTGACAACACTTTCTTTTTATTTATTTATTTATTTTTAATTGACAACACTTTCCTTTTAAAAACATGTATCTTTATTGATTTCAGAGAGGAAGGGAGAGGGAAAGAGAGGTAGAAACATCAATGATGGGAGAGAATCCTTGATTGGCTGCCACCCGCACACCCGCTACTGGGGATCGAGCCTGCAACCCGGGCCTGTGACCTTCAGTTCACAGGCTGATGCTCTGTTCTCTGAGCCAAACCAGTGAGGGCTGATCACACATTCTTGATAAAAGGTGAAACCTTTACAGAAAAGAAAATGCCAGAGATGAATTTAATTAAAACTATGAGATAATTTGGATTCTGTGGTTTAAAACTTGTCAACAAATAATACTAGGAGATGTTTCCATTTAGACAGAGTCAGATTAAAAGTATAAAAGCTTTATAGAAAGAGAGTTTTAAACGATGAAGGGAACAATGTTAGCAATTTGTGACCTTTGGAAGAGGGTGTGGCATCATGTCAGCCTTGCACAAAAAGCTCCTCTCAAATAGCATACCAGAATTTATGGTGCAAGAAACCTAATAAGTCAAAGAAGAGCATTAACTAATCTGGGACTGTTTAGCCAACGAGGCACCAGTTGTCTGTGAATGTCACTCTTTATGCATGATTATCAAGACCTAGATTTATTGATAGGGCTATGCATTTGTATTTGGGGGTTGTACTTGTTTTCAAATGATTTCTTGTAAAATACAGATAATCCCCGTGAGTAGGTAATTTTTTAGTACATTTATATTATACCCAAATAACAATCTCTGATCATTTCTTAATCAAAATAATTTATTAAGTTTCTAGGTATGGAGGAACTGCTCTGCTATTCTGATGGCTTTTTTGAAAGGACATTCATCTGCCCTATCTCCGCCGTTTCCTTCTTGGAATTGCTGCCATCATTTCATAAGAATGCGTCACCAATAGGACTGTCACGCCGATGAATGACAGCTCCTGTGCCTGTCGACAGGCACTAAGTAGGCCCTAAGCAAACTGAAACTCATTGGATCTTAGCAGGGCTATTAAGAAAATAAGTGCAAATTGTCAGGAGAAGAGAGATTTGTTCCTTAACATCATCACTTGACTCTTGGGTAAGAAATGTTAGGCAAGAAAGAGACTGTTTCAATTTGTCATCCTCTCGAGACCTTAAGATGCTATCTGCAGTGCTGAAATAAGCCATTCCTTCCTATGGGCAGAGAAAATGAGAAAATGCTTTATGCCCAGATTGGTCCATTTAGTTAGGAGGACAGCCACATAAATAACTACTTAAGAAAACAGAAACAAAGAAAGAAAACAGGAAACCTGAATCCCTGGCATAGACCCTTTCAGGATTAAAGTCTCTGTAAATAGCACGTGCAAAACAGAACTCTCTGTTTAGGACAACTGTAATGGACTCAGAGGCAAACATTGTGAACTTTAACCTCTGTTTACCTTAGTTTTCCTATCTATAAAATAAAAGTCATTTTCTTTTCATGCCTTGTAGGGGAAAGCTAGATTAGCTCATGATTGAGAGAAAGTCCTGGCATCAAGGGGCTATAGTGTTATGAGGATGATAATGTAATCACTGAACATATACAGCAATATGATGTGACTATTTAGAAGTACATAATATCCCCAGATGTACCCAGGCAGAGAAATAGCACATATATGAATCACATTTATCATCAAGTCCTTTTTATTATTTTTTTGTGATTTAGTTATTTTTAAAAAATCTGTTTATCTCTCTACCTACCTACCTACCTATTTTATTGAGAGGGAACTCTTTGGAAGTGGGGAGGCAACATGGTGTATGTGAAAAGAGCTTTGATTTTTTTTTCATTTAAAAATTATTTTTATTTTCAATGACAGCATACATTATAATATTAATTTCAGGTGTACACTCCAGTGATTAGACATTACATAACTTCCTAAGTGATCTTCCTATATGTCTCACACCCATCTAACACCATACATAGTTATTAGAATATTATTGACTATATGAGAGGGATGTCTGACTGCCGGCTTAGGCCCACTCCCTGTGTTATGTTACTGTATGGCTTTGCCCTTCATAGACCCCCATTTGAATTATAATTGCATGAGAAAAGCAAGAGCTGATAGGTCAGAAGCTAAGAAAGATCAAGGAGTGAATCACTAATGGTAAAATTCCATCTGCTCAAGAAAGCCTTATGTAGAACTGCCATATCCCAACATACCAGTATAGCACTTATGGTAATTAATCATTCCTGCTTTTAGAGGGAGAAGGTACCCATTAATCTGACATAGTTTGGGTATATCTACATTATGGGAGGTAAGATGCCAAGTGATTTTTCTAATAGTTAGAATTCAAGATCCTTTAATTCCCATGTTGTTGACTTCAGTGTTTTTCTGAATCCACCATTCTTTCTGCTCATTCTTATTTTTTTCTATTTTGCTTCTGGTCTTACCATATTCCCTAAGGCCAGGCTATGTGTGCAAAGGGAGGATTGGTAGGGCAGGCGCACCGACCTCATGCTGAAGCCAGATGATTTTTGGAGAATGTTCAGGAAATTCCCTTGGTTTTCTTCTTGGCACAACTTTATATTTCTCCTATGCCATACCCATAGAGTGAAAGCATAAGATCTAGGAAGTTCAGAGCCATTGCTTTTGGAAACTTCATAAACTTCTTTCATTGTTTATTTTGAAAGTTTAGAAGAGAAATTCCAGATTATGGTACACACATTTTATAGTCTGACATATACTTTACCATTGGGAATCCCTCCAGTGCTAGGAAATGATACTGCTTAGTTATTTAACTCCTGGTTGTCATTTCATCTTTTCTTTATCTTCTTATCAAATTTCTAATTTCTTTTAAAAATATGTTACCTTAACACTTTTGATACAATTCACTGAAAACTAATTTTGGGAAAAGAAATAGCTGATGTGATGTAAAACAATCAGGATTGAGAGCAGATTTCTTTTAGAAATTGATATCAAATGTACCAAAAGCAGCACTTGGGAGAAAAGCAATTCACAGCTGCAGATTTGGTTAGAACATTATGTTGAGGCCATTTGAGTCTCTGACTCTGGCTTGCAAACTAAATAATGGTGTTTTCTAAAATAGCCTCCAATCTTTTGCATGTGCTTTCCGCATACAATAAGACAGACTAGTAAAAATAGAAGTATAGTTTTCTGGAGAGATAGGAATGATTACTCCCAGCTGAGCAGGTAAAACACATGAAGAATGTGTTCTTTGCTGATTCTTATGGTTTTTATTTTTAATGTGAAGTGTCAGCAAATAGAAGCAAGAGAAAATTCACTTGAAAATTCACAAAATAAAAGAAGCAATAGTAAATTGTATTGCAGGTAAAAATTCATTTTAGCCAGTAAACAAGCAAGCATTGGCTGAAAAGCTTGCTGATGGCTCCTTTTGTTTCTCTTTGATTTAAAGCCTCAACATCTAATCTAATTAACATCGAACTGAGTTGCAAGTACAGTGGCCTGTTTGGTTCAATAATAATACATTTTTATGAAAGGTTAATGAAATGAATTTTCTTTCCGTCCAATTCATTAAAAATTGTTCCACAATCAACGGTCGCTAATGGAATAGAGATTAAATGTTCGCGTTCATAAATTTTCTGTGTCATTTCTGATTTTCCTTCATTTCTGCCTCCATAGGTTGAGTTTTACAAGTACAAGAATTCCCAGACAAAAGGCTTGATTTAGAGGTTAATTGCATACCATTAATTTTTTTAATCCAGGAGATAATGTGGAATAGCGGGAAGAGTGTGGCGGCAGGTTTGTCTCTCTGGAGCTGGGTGATTTGGGGCAGGTTTTGTAATCACCTCCTTTTTGCAGTGGCTGTGATAAGAGCTTCTGGCAGAATATTGTGAGGGTTAATGATCGCCCATGGGAAGCACCCACCAGAGGCTGGGCACAGACAGTAGTTCAGCAAACGATAGCCAGGAAAGTAAAACACCTACATACATGCACTCAGACTCATGGTACTGTGCAGTGCAGGATGGGTATTGTACGATGGGGCTCTTGGTTCTAAGATAGGTATCGGTACATCTTGTAGTAATTCTAATAATAAGTGTTTTAGGAAGAACGCAGAGAGGAGGGCTGTTTCATGTTTCGACAAATGCATTTTTGTCTTCTTTTCCACTTCAGCCAAAGAACCTTATTTAGTCTGCTATGATGTTTCCCCGAACAACGAACTTGCTAGATAAGTGGAGCCTACACAAGCAACTGCCAAAAGTGTGAATATTTAAAAAGCAATTGAAAATAAAATTTTCATTATTTTCAGTTACAGCTTACATTCAATATTATTTTGTATGTTTCAGCCATACAGCATAGTGATTAGACAACCATATACTTTACACAGTGTCCCCCCAGTGTTTCCACTGACAACCACACATAGTCGATACAATATTATTAACTGTCTTTCCTATGCTGTACTTTATATTCCCATGACTATTTTGTAACTACCAATTTGTGCTTCTTAATCCTTTCACCTTTTGTACCCAGTCCCTCATCCCCTCTGGCAACCATCAGTCTGTTTTCTTTATCTGTATGTTTCTGTTTTGTTTATCCATTTATATTGGTTTTTAGAGTCACATACCAGTGAAATAATATGGTATCTGTCTTTCTCTGACTGACTTATTTTACTTTGCATAATATCCTCTACGTTCGTCCATGTGTTACAAATCATAAGATTTCATTCTTCTTTATGACTGAGTTGTATTTATTGTGTATATGTACCACAGCTTTTTAAAAAATCTTCTTATCTGTTGATAGGCACTTGCGTTGCTCCATAGCTTGGTTATTGTAAATAACACTGCAATGAGCATAGGGGTGCATATCTAGTTTTTGAAGTCTTTTGGGCTCCTTTAGACAGTTCCCCGGAAGTGGAATTGCTGGGCCGTAGGGCAGTTTCATTTTTTATTTTAATTTTAAAATTGCCCTCAAACATATTACCTACTTCATAGGCTTTTGGAACAGAAGATGCTAAACCTAAGTTTTAACTATCTCCTTAATGACTCAAGGTGATCATTATGATTATTAATTTTTGTTTTGGGCTTAATTTTTGTCACCCCCTCACCCAGTTCACCAAAGGTAATTTCAGTCTGCAGGCCGGTGAAGTGAATGCGCTGTCTGCTTAAATAGTAAATGCCTAACTGACAGTAACACTTAGTGAGAAATTCACTTCTGTTCAGTTTTTTAAAAGGTACCTACTCTATTTTGTAGTTAATGTGTGATGTCACTCACAACCATTGAGGTCGTCAGTATCGTCCTCCGTGTGAGTGAGACTAGAACACCAAGTGCGGTGGAGTGGAGCTCCTGGCCCAAAGGCACACCGCTCGGTGTAACTGGATAGCATCTGTGTCCGCCCGTGAGCCCTCTCTGTCACCGCATCCGCCTTGAGAGTGAGTCAGCCTCAGCTCAGAGCTTCTGTCGTAGTGATGTCACTTGTTTGGTGTCGTGCTTGTGAGGTGATAGTTTGGTAGCATGTGTGGAATAATCACTGAGGGTTCCTCGTGGGGAACAACAAAAATAAATGAATGATTCAGCGGCACCCCATCATCTACCTTTAGTCCAGGGTGTTAACTAGCTCCCCCATACATCGCTCTTCTTGGCTAAAGCTTCAGGTTAAAACCATGGTTCTCAGGGCACAGGTGCTCTTCATAGTCAGTTCATGTTGCCCTTTCTCCAGCTGCGACACACCCAGCGACCAGAGTGTGGCGTAGGCGCGCGGGGAGGGGCGCTTAGGTGGGGGGATGTGTTTTCTGAGGTTGGCTGGGCACCGAGTGCTCAATATTGCTTCCTTCGGCATGCTGCACATATATTGCCTCTGCTCAATCAAAGTGATCAAAATGTCCCCTTTGCCAGATGAAGCAGCTTCCTGTGAGACTCAGATTGTGAGGAAGAGAAAGATTAGCAGCAGGAATCAATAGGGCTGAGGCGGATAGGCTGTAGCGGATTACATCAATTTTCTTGAAAGCAGTTGAGACTCTGGGCACATTTTCCCCTTGGCTGTGGAAGAGGCGGACAGAGGACCCTGTGGGTGGCTGCTGTGTCTCCTCAGTGCCATGTCTTTTCCTTGGGGGGCTCCGATTTTGTGTGGGGGCCTTACAGCGGTGAGTTTCCCGCTGCCAGTGGTCTTCTATGGAGCAAGGAGAGGAGCAAATGAAGCAGTGGTAGGAATTGAGAAATATATTGAATAGTAAAATGTCTGTTGGATTCCTTACATTCTGTTAGTTTATAATTATGTGTTCTTATTAAGATTTCTTTCCTTATTTAGCTAATAATCAAAATAGCTAGTTCTGTTGGATACTTTTGTCAGGCACTGTGCTGAATTCTTTTTATTCTATTATATTAACCCACAATCTAGGCTATATTATCATCCACTTGAACTTTATAGTGGCGTACCTCGCACAGAAGTATCAAAAACTAATTTTTATTCAGTTATTTGTATGTGTGATGAATATTGCGTGGAACAAAGTTGGCAGAGCCCCACTTTGAGTTAGGAACAGGGGTTTGTCAGAGCTTGACTTATGATGCTCTCTTGGCAGGGGTATAAACTAAGCTTGTGACTGAGAAAAGTTGTGTTAGCGATTGTGGAAGGGAATGAGGGAGGACTAAGGGAGACCTTTGAAAGCCTCCTCTATCTCTTTTCAAACTCCTCCCCCCAAAAAAGGAAGTCAAGACTGTGGGCGACATGGCCCCGTCATGCCTTTTCTCATCTAATGAGTGAGTGTCCCAAGAAAGCGATGTCACACCCTCTTTAACTGCCGTGGGAACTGGACACCTTGACTGGCACTGAACACAACTTTGCCTGGCTATAAAGTAGATTTTTCACATTTTTCAGTGGTTTCTGTTGGCAGGCAGGAAAACCAGTTCTCTCAGTGAAGTAATGAATGATAAAGTTTTGCTTTAAATAAGCAAGAAATTATCAAAGGCCATTGCTATTAAGATTATTGTGTATTTTTAGTTTTATTGAGATACCACTGACATACAGCATTGAATAGATTTGTTATGCAATATAATGATTTGACTTACATATATTGTAAAATGATTACCACATACATTAAAAAAAACAAATACTGAAATCATCTTTTGTCTCTCTCCATAAATTATAATTATAGTATATAGGTATTTGGCATATATATATTATAATATAAATAAATTTAAATTCTTTTAATTTGGCTTTAATATAATATTTCTGAAATTATGTAAACTGTAGTTATTTTTAGTTATAATGTTGCATATATTGCCTCTCAGATTTTAGAAATCACCTAAAATGTGAAATTGAAAAAAAAAGTGAAAAATGTCTATAAAACACACTAAAGGTTAAAACAGTGGCTGAGTCCAGTGAAAGGAAGTGATCTTGTGAATTAGTAATGAAAGTACATTTACAGATTAATGTCTTAATGGGTTCTGAGTTTTAACAGCTGCTGATAGTTTAAACTGAAATAGAAATCTGAATAGCCTGTAATAATCTATGAGTATTCATTCTGCTTATGGGTTGTTTTTAAGTAGAAATACTGAATAGTATTGCTTATCTTAAATTATCTCAAAGGGTAGTTGTAAAAATGAAATAAGATAAGGCAAAGAAATATGTTTTGTAAACATTAAATGTGCTCTCACTCAATTTGTGTGTGTACGTGTATGTATAAAATTATAAAATTATGTGTTAAGTTTAGTGAGTAGTAGTTTTAGAAGTTACTTGAAACTTTATTTAGATCTCATCAATACAATTTGTGACAACTCAAAGTATATTGGACTGAAAAGTTAAAATTGTGTTATAAGCATGTAGTATTGTAAGAATGTTTAAGTTACATAGAAGACTAAATATTTTAGAAGTGGTTGTTATATAAACAGTGAATGAATTAATATGTCATTTTTATGTGTTGTTTAATCAGGTCCAAGGTCCTTTGCTGGTTAAATACTAGTAACACTTTGTTCATTTACTTGTTCTTACTCTGTGTGCTTGAAAACAAACCACTTCCTTAAGACTATTCTGAACTTTATTTTATTAAACATCCTGGCCCTTTCTTCAATTAACTAGAAGGAAGGATGTTCTCCTACAATCAACAACTGATGATACTAGTTTTAAAGCTAATCTAATTAAAGCATACAAAAACAATCTGATTTTGTTTCTAAGCAAAGCACATATATTTTAGGTAACAGCTTTTAAATAATATGTCTGAAACACTATATTAAATATGACCATGTTATGTTACTAAATATTAAAATTGCCTCAATAATAATCACACATTTATTTTTCCCATTAATTACATAAATGGGGAAAATACAAAATAAGTGGAATCTGAGTGTTTCTCATTTGTCTTGCACTATACCACACACTTTGGTGAGATATAAAGAAATATCCAAAGTCCTGTCCGTGAGGAGCTTATGCTATTAAATGTGGGATAAGAAATATTTTCCAAATAATCAAGAACAAAAAAAGCAAAATGCCAAAGGATGTGATAAAATTTATAAGTGTTCTAGAATTGAAAAGAATAAGTTATAATTTGTGTGAGAGAAGTATGCCTACATTTTACGATACTGGAAGAAATCAGATTTGGTTACAAACTATTTAGTAGGTCTTTGAATCAAGACCATCTCAGTCATAGTTCCACTGATCTGTTGCTCTAATAAAGAATCAGCAGAGCCTTGATGGCCATGGTGTATAAGCAAACATGCATTATATTTTCTTCCTTTTCAGGCATACTTCCGACAGGGTGTTGCCCTCCAGTACCTCGGACGGCATGCCGATGCCCTGGCAGCGTTCGCGTCTGGACTGGCTCAGGACCCCAAGAGTCTCCAGCTTCTGGTGGGGATGGTAGAAGCTGCCATGAAATCTCCCATGAGAGGTTCGTATGATACAAGTGTTTGGTCTGGCACTAATTTAAAGTAGAACATTTCTAGCCTTCAAAAACTTTAGACTCCGATATTGAGAATCGGTAGGTTATCAGTTTTGCTAAGATCGTATATATATTTTTTTATTTTTAAAATGGAAGACACTACCTTTATTAAAAAGAAAAGTGAGGCTATGGTTTTTATATTCTGTTGAAAGCAATGGCCAGCTTGTTCGTTTGTTTAAAGTCAGTGATAGCTTCCGCTTTTCTCTCTCAGTGTTATAGTTAAACCTGAATTTAGTTCCAGGAAATAAGTAATAGGGTAGACTTTTCATATTTCTCTGGATCTACCTACTGGGAAGAAATTTCAGAGCATGAAGAAGAAATAAAAGGACATTTTTCGGTAGTAACAATTTGTTCTTAAAACTTGGTTAAATTTGGCTTTTTCTCAAAATTTTGTGCTCATCTCCACAGAAGTGAATTTCTATTTTAGGAGCCCTAGAAGAGATGATATATTATGGACAAAGGAGATCCAGAATCACTGTCAGTAGCAGACAGCGAACCAGAATAGGATGGTGTAAGGCTACTGGCCTAGAAGTTTGTGGACCTAGATTGACATTTCTTTATTTTAAAGTTATCTGAAGGTGCCTCAGGTTTTTGTAGTTCTCAGATTCTGTACCTCTAAGTTGTAATACCTTTAGTAGTAAGTTGATTTGTTTATTTGGACCAACATGCCATCTAGAAATATTCAAGTAAGCAAAGACATTAAGTAGACGTTCTAATATTTTAAAAAAGGAATTATGGATCTAACTGTAGGCTGTGTGTGTAACATTCTTCAGAGGAGCAGTATAAAACATGTTAAGTTAAAAAGAGAGAGCCTGCCTGGTGTGGCTCAGAGGTCGAGTGTTGACCTATGACCCAGGAGGTCATGGTTCAGTTCAGGTCAGGGCACACGTCTGGGTTTGGGTTAGACTCCCCATTAGGGGCTATGCCGGAGATAGCCGATCAACGCTTCTCATCATTGGTGTTTCTCTCTCTCTCCCCCTCTCTGAGATCAATACAGATGTTTGTTTTTAAAGGAAAGAGAGAGCGAAACAGATAGACACTAGTTTAATGGTTTTTCCCCCTGTTATTCTACTTTATGCCAATTGATATTCTGGGAAAACAATGGATTAAATCTAGTGGAGGGTGGAGAAGTTCTAAGGCCCAAAACAGATTTGCTTCACTTTGAGGAACATTGATTTTTGAGGAATGAGCTCTTAGGAAGATCGGGCTGAAAGTATACACCAATTGTCATCTTTGCAGAGTGATGGAGACACTAAGATATATTGATGGCATAGAGTGGGAAGCTAGTATTGTTTCATATTAATTAGATTGTGTCAAGCAGAACTCTATTTTTTGTCTCTGAAAAGGGGTGTTTTTGAATGAACCTAAACATATGATGACAGTTCCATAGACATTTTTTTTTATAGTTTTAAAAATGTTTGCAGCGTTAGATTGTTTTAATATACTGGCTAATACAGTATTTGGTTTAAAATATATGCTAAGAAAAATTTGAACTAAATGTTACATGTTCTCTGGGCAATTCATAGCTATAAAAATATTTTTCTGAAAGTCAAAGATTTCATGTTTTAGGAAAAACGTGGTAAGGAAACCTCTTCATGCGATTTTATAACCCCATGCAAAGCTGAGTCTTTGCTGCAGGAACCTAATGTCTTCTCCCCCTGGGGGACCTGCTGTTAATAAACTCTGACTTAGAGCAGATGCGCTTCAGAGCTCCAGGGCTTAGGGGTGGGGGTGGGGTAGATATGGACCAAAAAAAAAAATCAATTTGTCTCCCCTTTCCATTTCTCTAATAGTTTCTCATTCTCTCCCTTCGCCCCTCCACAAGTAATTTAATGGACCATTTTTATTTAGTTCATGAAGAATCCACTTGTTAATTTTGCAGCATTTCTCCTGCTGCCTTAGAATATTGGAGGGAGCGTGTTGAGATCAGCAGAGCCGTACTTACCGTTCTGCCTTTGAAGCAATTTGTTTAGATAAATGTAGGAAATCTTCCCTGCACGCTGAGAAATCGGCTCAGCGTTGCTCACCCTCAGGGTTTTCTGAGCCACGTTCTTTCCCAGCTTCCACCGAGCGACCTAAGGCTGACTCTGGAGCAAGCCGCACCTTACAGGCGCCTGGAGCGCTTCAGTATTTCCTTCTTTGTCCTTAAGGCGATCTAATGTCTCCATTTATTTTTGGCGTTGCCTTCATCACTGTGTCTACTCCAGGTGGGCTTTTCCTATCAACGTTTTACGGGGCTACCGTTGCTTTTCACAGTGTTGTTCTTCGCATCGTTTCACATCTTAATGACCTGCCTCCCTTTTTGTCATATGCTTGTAATTCCTGAAATCTATCATTATTTGCTGCCCATTTTTTTCACCCATTTTAGTGTGGCCTCCCGCAGCTTCCCAAGTTTCTGCCACTGTTGCATAGCGGGGCAGTTGGGTCGCTTTATATAAAGGTCCGATCTGTCGTGTCAATTGCTTTTGTTTTGTAATTCTTAAGTGCAACACGGGAAGCTCCCTAGTGCAGGTGCTTGTGCATGCAAGCGAAGCTCCCGCGATAGTCATAGTATTCCTGTGGTTTGGCCTTTCCCCCCAAGTTTCAAGATTTCATTTTTTTTTAAAGCTAGGGCCCAATCTATATTAATATACCCTTGTTTTTTAATAAATATCTTAATACTTATTCACATTGAAATTTACTTGATATTTTTATGTTGTTGCTGCCAATATTGCTAACTAAATTCAGTCTGTTCTTCTTTATTTTTATGGTTTCACGTATGCTCACTAACCAGATATCCAGATATCAGTTAAACTACTTCTCCTGAGGTTATAGTTACATCATATACAATGTCTTTCCTTTAAATCATTAGTGAAAATACAAAAATAAGTGTAAATATAAAAGGATACTCTTTGTCATGACCTCTCAAGTTCCCCTGTCACTGTTTTCCATTTCTCCTTATTAGATAGTCTTCCGGCAATTCCACTGCATTGTATTTAGTAAATGGTGTAGTGCAGAACTACCGCCAACCACAGATTTAATAATATAATTACAAAGTGAGATTTAGTTTACCTTTATTTGTTCTTTTAAAGATGCCAGAGCTGCTTCTTGCCAAGGGCTCTCTTGTGTGCATTTTCTCTCCTCCTGTTAATTCGGTAATCTAAAGACTATTAACTTACGGGCGCTCACCTGTCACGGTGCCCCCCAGCTCCAGAGGATCCAGGGAAGCTGAGTTTCTGAAGCGCTGGTGGCAAATGGCGGTTGAATGTATAAGCTTTTATCTTGGGGTCAAATTGGGGCTCACCTTTTATTTGCCTAACTGGCCAACCCCTGTGAACTCTCTTAGGAGGCAGTTACTTCTTACAGGAGGCCTCTTTCTGAAATATTAGGTAAAAAATAGTCTCCCCCTCCTCTCTCCCCCCCCCCCCCGGAAAGATTGGAATCTAATTTCCGCAGTGCCACTTGCTATTCCATTGACTGACCAAGGTTGCTTACTTCCGCTACACCTCAGTCCTTGTCTGCAAAAGGGAAATGATCACGCCATCACGCCTACCTCTGACGTTGTTTGGAGATTCAAACCCTGCACTGAAAAGGAGACCCCTGTCTCCGGCACGTCCCTTTTCCTCTGCAGTGGTGCAGCGGGGCGCCCTGCTTCTCTCCCGCTGAGGAGCGGCAGTGGCAGCCGTGGTGACCCGGTTCTTGTCTCTATGGCAGCACAGTGCACGCGGTCCTTTCCACTTGCCCCAGGCCTCGGCGTCAGGAGGAGCTGCGTTTCTTGTGAGCGTGGGGGATTTTGATCTGAAAGGTCGGACATTTTCAAGTGATCATTTATCCTCTCCGAGGCTTGGAGGCCAGTGCCCCGGCCACCCTTAGGAAGGGTGTCAGGGCCGTCCCTGTCACTTGGGCTTCTGTGTTTCTCACCTTCTTCCTGTAGAGAGCCTTGGAATCATTTCTGAACGAACTAGAATATAAGAAATAAATACACAGAATAATAATATGGTGGCTTAGACAAAGTGGGAGACATATCAGTTGTTTTTATTTTGATTTTTTTTGAGGAGGGCTAAATTGTGCTTTTTAGTATGAACCAAAGTTTTTTTAATTGTTGTAAAATGTATGTAACATAAAATTGACCATTTTCACAAGTTTGAGTCATGAAGTTCAGTGGCATTAAGTCCATTTGCTGTGTTGTGCAGCCACCATAACCATCTCCAGAACTTTCCCATCTTCCCAGATGGACTCTCTGAACTCATTCACCTCTACCTTCCCATTCTGCTCTCCCCGCTGCTCCAGGCAAATACCGTGCTGTTTTCTCTCTCTCTGAATTTGACTACTCTGTATCTTATATAAGTGGAATCATACAATATTTGTCTTTTAAAATGATTTAATTTCCTCTTTTAGGAATTAGCTTAATAAAGGTAAAAATTAAAATTAGGTGAATATTTGAACCCTACCTCTAAATTTTATTTTTGGGGGGAGTATTTTACCCTTATAATATTCCATTTACTTGTTACCCTATCAATAGCTGCTGTTCTCTCTGTGGATCTCTGTTCTGGAGATTCATTCCAGGACTGTTTCCCCCATTCTTCTGGACTTGCAGTTCAATGCTATATTTTAGTGTTGAATCCAAGAATAATTGGTAGTGGTTTCACCAGGGTTTTTTAGGAAAGTTGAAGCCTTTTTAGTCATATATGCTAGATGACTGTCAAAATGATAACTTGGAAAGCTCTAGAATGTTTTATAGAGCTTTTCAGATTGAAGTCTATAAAAATATTACCTTGAACGTGACCCAGAGGAGACAGCCCTTTGTGTCATTCCCTTGGAATAAGGTATTGTACATATTAAATACATTTTTTCCTAAATTCTTTAAGATTTTTTCCTTCTAAAATGTCTGAAATTTATTCCTTGCTCTTCATCTGTTTTGTCATTGCAAAGACTTTATACTTGAAACAGGCCATAAAGAGGCGTGATAAACATTTGTTCCTAGAGCATATTAAAAAATATTGTTTTGTGTATTCTTCTACATTTTCTAATTTTCTTTTGTTTTGTTTTTTTTCAGACTCCCTCGAGCCCACTTATCAGCAGCTTCAAAAAATGAAACTGGACAAGAGTCCCTTTGTGGTCGTGTCTGTGGTTGGGCAGGAGCTCCTGACGGCTGGCCATCACGGGGCCTCTGTAGTCGTCTTAGAAGCTGCCCTGAAGATTGGCACCTGCAGCCTCAAACTGAGAGGCTCTGTGTTCTCTGCCCTGAGCAGCGCGTACTGGTCGCTCGGGAACACGGAGAGGAGCACTGGGTACATGCAGCAGGACTTGGATGTAGCCAAGACCTTAGGTAGCGTGATGCTTCTCTCCCTTATTCCAGTACAGACAGGAAATGAGGTGACTCACCTGGCATAAATGGGAGTAACATGTGCAGTGAAAACTGAGTGTCTCTAGAAAGTTCTCCAATTTAGGGTTCTTAGGTCTTCAGGGCTTTTCGTATAACAGGTGCCAAGGTTCCATAAGGCCAAGAGATGTGAATTCACATACTCATTGCCCTCCTCAGAGATTTGGGTCCACAGATACAGTATCCCAAGTGGTAGTACTGGAGGGTGAATCTTTCATCTTAATTTTAATTTTTGCCTACATTAGAATGTGTCATCATTTCATTGGTGGAGACAGTACAGTGCAGTGATGAAGAGTGTGGACAGTGGAGCCAGACTGCTCTGTTTAGAATCCTAGCTTTGCTACTTACTAGCAGGTTGACCTTCAGCAAGTTGCCTAAGCTCTCTGTGCTGCCATTTCCTCATTTGTCAAATAAGTGTGGCTTATGATTACTATGGCCGTTGTTGTGATTATTCAGTGATTTGCAGGATTACAGAAAAAGCAGGGATATGGTGACTCTACCATTAGCAAACTTGTAAAGAAGCGATATGTTACGGTAGGTTTGGAGTCAAATGACTGAACCAACAAGCGGATGGTTGTTCAGAAGCAAAAATCATTAGCAGAGCAGTGAAGTGACTCAAATAGCAGCTGGTTTGTGTCAAGGTCTGTAACCTCTCATTTCCAGGACACTTATGTCCCTGACTAAGTTGTATAACAACAATAATAGTTGCTAGCTAGAGACATAAATTCTAGGACCATAACCGCCCACAAAGAGTCTTATAGGAGAAGAAAATACTTTCTATAAGAAGGCAAGTGAAATCTTAGCTAGTAGGTCTGTGTCTCTTCAATTATGATGGACATTATATATTAAAATAATGCTTTAACTAAAAGAAGTTTTATATATTTTTAAACCCGATCAGGTGACCAGACAGGAGAATGCCGAGCTCATGGGAATCTAGGCTCTGCATTCTTCTCCAAAGGAAACTACCGGGAGGCCCTCACTAACCACAGGCATCAGTTGGTGCTCGCCATGAAACTCAAGGATCGAGAGGTAGGAAGTTTACCTGTGGACCAAAACCTTTGGTTTTTTTTTTTTTAAACATGGAGTCTGTACCTTAAAATATTACTTTCAGAAGTGAAAAATTATTGCTTCTATCTCTCATCATCAACCAGGTTTTAGACATCTATCATGTATTGGCCTTGGGGATATAGAGATAAATAAGACATGGTCCCTGCCCTCAGGATCTAACAGCTGGTTCAAATGCCTTGTTCTTATTCTATTCAAATGTGCTGTGAAGTAGATATATGTAAAATTAGCAAAAATATATATCGTCATGATATATTCATTAAATTAAAGAAGCACACATTTCTCTTTATTTGAGATGGAGTATTATTACTGCAAACCCTTTGCGTAGTTTCTTAGGTGGATTTTTAACTCAGGTGGTAGATGCATATTAAGTCTGATCGAGAGACCTGAATTGTAATGATAAAGAAATATCATCCTAGTCTTTATTAGAGAAATGAAATGTAACATTCTCAGGCACTTGATATCTAGTAGATGTGATGTGATGAGAAAGTGCCTACAGAGTGGAAAGAGGTGGGGGTTTTGGGTGAGAGAGATCCAAATTTGAATTCCTGCTCTAGTGCTTTCTAGCCCTGTGCAACAGAAATCTGGGTATAACTTTTGACTCCCCCAAAACTTAACTGTAGTTGTCCACAGGGGATTGGTTTCAGCACCACTCACTGATCCCGCAACCCCCGTGTGGATGCTTAAGTCTCTTACATAAAATGGCATAGGAACTGCATACAGCCAGCTCTCCCCATCCAGGGATTGAGAATGACAGTGTTTTCCGTCTGTGGTTGGTTGAATCCACTGATGTGAAACCCAGGGAGGCTGAGTCCTGACTGAATTTCTATTGAAAAAATCCACATGTATGTGGACCCACAAAGTTTATACCCAGGTTGTTCAAGGGGCGACTCTATTTTGCTATTGAAATAAAATATGAGAAACTGCCTTTTGGAGTAAAAATTAACCACTGTGAATACTATGACTGGTGAGAATACCAAGCTGCATTTTTCTGCCTCTTACATCTTTGGCTATAATACCTTTAACATTTTTCCCAAGTAGCAAGATAGCAGCCTGAAAACACTTTGTCTACTTACCTTAAAGAGCATTATGTGTGTGTGTTTTTTTAAATATGATTACTCAGGTACATAATAGGGGAAGTGATACCTTCTCCATAGGATTTTTTATTCTAACTTTCTAACTGCTTTAATGGTTTCAAAATTAATTTCAGGTGTCCATGGAGACTTCCCTGTGTGCTAATATTAATTGTCAGAAGAATACATAAATTATCCTGTACTAGAGATGTTCTCTATTCAGGGAATCTGATATGCAAATATGCTGATGACTGACTTTTCTTTTTATCAGTTTGATTTCTCTCCTGCGTTTCATATTTCTTTATTTAACTGCTTCCTGGACACTCACCTTCAATTCAGTGTTCTTGATCTAGTCCTCAGTCTGTACCCACTTCTATAGCCATCCTTGTTCTATTGCCCCACTACCTCACTCGCATGCTTGGTTTGTTGCTGCCTTCTCTTTTTTCTATAATAGAAATCTCTTTTCTAGTTCTTTCCTTCTGCCATCTTTTCCCTGGACATTGGCAGAAGGAGCTTTCTTCAGAACTTTTCACACTTTTAAAAACTCTCCTACAAGCAAAGGAGAGATGGTGTCTACTATTTGAGACAATGAGAATAGCTTGAGATTGCTGCCAAAAGTAATTTCTTTCATCTGGTTGACAGTGTGAACCTAGATAATAGACATATGCCTATGTCAGATCAGCTCTTATTTTAGTGTAAAATTGTTTTTGCCAGATATTCAAGTAATCGGGGCACCCCTGGAAAAAGTGCTGTTTATTTTGTTAGATACCTTTGCATCTTGTCACACTAGAGTATGTAAATATTTTAATTTGTGAAATCTGTTTGAATTCTGCCCTGATTCTAGTTTCTTCTCTATCCAGTTGATTACTTTCTAAGATATATTCTGGTCATGTAATTTTCCTGCTTAAAAGCCATTGACAGTTTTCTGTGGCCTCCAGAATAAAGGCCAACCCCCTTTATAACTTTTATTTCGCATTATTCAGTTGCACTTACTGTTTAGCTGTTTGTAGTGGTGGCCTCCTCATTGTTTAACTGGCAGCATCTGCCGGGAAAGGAGAATTTTTATATTCTCATTCATTCATTTATCCACTGACTCAACATAAGTCTACTAGGTGTTTACTGTGCTTCGGGTGCTACAATGACTGTGAGTATAAAGATGAATGTGCCATGCCCTAGCCAGTTTGGCTCAGTGGATAGAGCATCGGCCTTCAGACCAAAGAGTCCCAGGTTCGATTCTGGTCAAGGGCGCATGCCTGGCTGCAGGCTCCTTCCCTGCCGGGGCTCTGGTCAGGGCTCGTGCAGGAGGCAACCAGTCAGTGTGTTTCTCTCTGTCTCTCCCTCTCGCTCCCACCCTCCCTAAAAATCAATGGAAACATGTCCTGAGTGAGGATTAACAACAACAAAAAAGATGAATATGCCATTGTTCTTGCCCTCAAGGAGCTCAAATCTTCTGGCAAACCTCCTGTAGTGTTTTAGGCCAGTGTTGATAAATGCTTCCCGGCCTGGAGGAAAAACATTGAGAGCTCACTGTGGGTAAACAGTGCTCGCCCCTCCTTCATTCTTATGAATGGTGGGCTTTGTTTCGCTGAGCGCTGAGGAAGAAGTTGATGAAGCCCAGTAGTAAGAGTCAACAAGCTTATTCTTTTTTTTTTTTTTAACACTTACTTTGTGGTCAGTAACTAAAATCTAAAATTTACATTTGATAATTTAATATTCTGATAATGCCTCCCACATAAAAGGCCTTTTAAAATGAAAATTCATTAGCTGTGATATTGAAGATTAAAGGTAAAGCACAATCATTATCGATTTATGATGCCTGTAGGTTTATAGGAACAGTTACTGACCCAAAGTAAAGACTACTTGACTTTGTGAGAAAACCGAGCCTTCTGGATTTTCTTTAGGATGTGGCTACAGGAAATTCATTAGATGGTTTTCGATGACATCATCCTGACCATAGCGCTTTCTCCCAAGGCAGCGCTATTTTTCTTGGACCTTTCTGCAGACATTCTCTACAGCATGTATATTAATGTATTAGCAGTGCTCATATGGAATCCACACAAAGGTTTATGGGGTGTGTGTGCGAGAGAGGGACAAGAGAGAGAGAAACGGAGAGAAGGAACGCAGCGAGGTGGTTGTTTTGCTCCCAGCAGCGCAGGAGGGTGGGTCAGAGGGCAAAAAGCATTCCGTGTCGTCTGAGGAGCATGTCCTCATAGCGAGGATTAAGTTCAGGAAGGGGGTGGTTGACAACCTCCTCAGTGGTGTGTATCACAGGCTTTTGAGGAACAAATAAGATTGTTAAACCGTAACTCTCCAATCACGGAAGACTGTAGGTTTTGGAAGCAGACATCGTGAAGAATGGAGATAGGGTGTCGGTTATTTTATCATGCTCTTTGTATTTTGTGTTATAAGTCAGTTGAGGCAGACCTTTTGGGCCTGTAGTGGATAATGGAGTACTCTCTTTCTCCTACTGATAAAACAGTTATTACTTCAAAAGAACTTCCTCCCTGGTGAGTGTGTGTGTGTGTGTGTGTGTGTGTGTGTGCGCGCGCGCGTGTGCGCCCCCCCCCCCCCCCCCCCCGCGCGCAGTCGTCCCCCCTTACCTGTGGTTTTGCTTTCCATGGCTTCTTTAACTGTTAGTCAACTGCGATCCACAAATATTAAATGGAAAATTCCAGAAATAAGCAATTAATAAGTTTTAAGTGCATGCCGTTCTGAGTAGTGTGGTGAAATCCAGAGCAAGTATTTGCATTTCAGGAATGGATTTTTAGATAGTTTGATACACTGCAATAATTTTACAGAGAAATGGCTCCCCGAGCTATCCCAAAAGCCTTGTGCACAGTAATGCATGTGGTATCATTATTAGGAACTGAACTGAACCAAGAGCTTGCGAAGAGATTTGAGCTTAAAGAATCAAAATTAAAGGACTCAGAAACAGATAAAATCTGACATACTGGAGATTGCAGTGTTATCTAAGGTCTTGAGTGCGATTGTTCCCGAAGGTACCGATGACAATCCGTAATGGCAGCTAAGATGCTGTCATTACAGTGTGATGGCTGGCAGGTGCTCTGACAGAACAGCTTCTGGACTAATCTACACTTTCTTCATTTTTAACTTGGGACTTAACTGTTCTGGAGACCATGGAAACTTGGAGAAACTGTAGAAAATCGGTGGTATTCCTGTTTTATAGATGATAAAATTCAGGCTTAAAGGGGGATGGGCTTTCGGACACACAACGTGTAAGTGACGGGATCATGGTTTGGAAAATGAGATGAAATATATTCTACTTGCTACTTGGAGTAGAATTTTTGGTACAAATCATTAATCCTGCTGAAACGAAGCCAGTGTGTGTCCAGTTTTTAAAAAGATAATTTCAACAACACACAGCAACAAAACCGTACTTTCCTCCAGTCCATTTTAATTTTGTGAGGACACCACTGAGGTTTGTTCAATTTGATGTCATTGTGCGTGAGAACAATTAAAACCTGATGAGAATAGATTGTAAGGACAATGCCTTTCCCATCTACTGCTACAGATGATCCAAATTAGGAATTCTTTCATATTTTCAGTTTTAGTTCACTATAAAAAAACAGTCTGTTTTCAAAGTAGTAATCAGAATCTTTTATTCTTCCTGAATAAAAGCACTTGCCTCTAATTACCATAAAACTTATATGGATTTCAAAGTTCTTCTTTTCTGCAGAGAAATTACATCCCAGAGAAATTATCACTGAATTGCTTATTGCTTTCATTCCATAATCCATGTTCTTCTGCCAACTCCCTAACCAGGTGTCCACTGGTTTCTGGGGTACGTTAGTGCATATCTTTGGGCCTTGCCTGGAAGAGAGAGGTTGAGAGTGCCAGAGTCTTCTAAATTTTACCATTTCAGTCCCTAATAACTCTTTACTAGTTATTCAGTTGGTTAAATTAACTGACGCTATTTAGAATTTGTAATAATTGATTGAACCTACGTTTTTACCTTTGAACTATCTTTTAGGAGGTTTACATGATTACAGGACGAGTAGAATCCTTAAGATAACAGCATTCCCCAAATCTCTGGAAACATTAGGCATATGAAAAATTCAGTACGCTGACCTGAATGCACGCGCAGCGCATGCGTCAGGAGCCAGGTGACTTTGGTTGAGTCCTCACTCACGCTTACTGTTGTGTGACTTGGAGCGAGTCGCTTAAGCTTCTTCACTAAGCCTCACTTTCCGAGCCCATAAAATAGTGGTACTCCGTAATAAAACATTAAGCACAGTTGGGCATAAAGCATGTGGCTGGTTAGCTGGTAAGTGTTAACTGTCACAAGAGTCAGTGTCGCCATCCTCATCATCTGCATTATCATCCTCTAGCCATGAAAGCTTTTAGAGAAGTTCTAGTGGCTGTGTATACTTGACAGTATCAGAACCACCGATCTATCTATTCAAATCTTATTACCAATTCAGACCTAGCTCTTTCCTGGAAAGCGGGGAGGGGGATCGTGAATCAGCCAAATGCTGCTTGTTCTTTTTAAAATATACAGATTCTTCCTGATTTCAGAGAGGAAGGGGGAGGGAGAGGCAAACATCAGTGATGAGAGAGAACCATTGATCGTCCGCCTTCTGCACACCCTTTACTGGGGGCGGAGCCCGCAACCTGGCTCATGGATTGACGCTCCCCCACTGAGCAACACTGGCCAGGCTGCCATTTAGTTTTTATTTGCGAAAATGAAACGTAAGTGATGGAAATAGGTGTAGGAAAGGAAATTAATGGGGAATAAGTATTGCGTGACACTTGACATTTGTACATATAAAAGCTACGTTTACAGTATGTTTTGCTTTGTTTTTAAACGACAAAATGTAATCTGTATTTGATGATAGTCTGGAAAATAATTCTAGTATTGCTTTGGGTTCTCAGCTTCTCCAGACAAAGTACATTTGTTAGGCCATGTCTGATCCAGGGATTATTGCTCCTTAATAGAACTGCCAGAGCCATCATGTTATGTGCTATGAGTCTTCTCGTCATTCTCTATTTTGTTTTAGAATGAATGTAGCCCCACAGAGTAACATTTCTAATATTTGCTCTTTATTAAAATGCAGTTTTAGGATTCAAATGTTTCCCCAATGTGTCTCACTTTGTCTTTTGCCTTTTTTTTTTCCCCCACATGAATTAAAGGAATAATAAGTGAAGATAGTTAAGGTAAGCAACAGGAAATAAATCAACAGTTTCTTTGTATCCAGGCCTGGGGACACATAAGAATTCCAGAAATTGGCCCAGCCAGCATGGCTCAATGGTTGAACATCAACCTATGAACCAGGAGGTCACGGTTCGATTTCCAGTCAGGGCACAGGCCTGGGCTGTGGGCTTGATCCCTACTAAAGGGAGCGCAGGAGGCAAGTTGATCAATAATTCTCTCTCATCGTTGATGTTTCTATCTCTCTCTCCCTCTCCCTTCCCCTCTGAAATCAATAAAAAATATATTTTAAAGAAGAAAAAGAATTCTAGAAAGTGACTTTTAGAGATGGGATGGAGTTAGGGAGATCTCGTTTTATAGACGAAGAGACCAGGGCACAAGGTTGTCTACGCAGCCGAGTAAGAGGAGGCTTGGAACTAGTCTGCAGGCCTCTGACTCCTAATTCAGTGTTCTTGTCATTGACCCCTACGCTTCTGCATGTGTTTCCTTCCACCTTAAAGCCAGGATGCTTTTGTATTTCTCATTGTGCATCTTGGGCTGTATCTTGGGCTATTTCCCCTTTTCTAATTATAGAGACTGTTGTCATTTTCCTATTTGAGATCTCTGTTTATCTCGGTTATTAAAAGTAAGCTTATAAGAAAAACACATGGTTGCCACCCCCACCCCCAACATACCATTTTATAAATATCTTTCTTTATCCCACTGATACCATACTTGAACACCTCTCTACTTTTCCAAACTTTTTTTCCGACTAGCATAAATTTAGAGTCAGTCTTTCTAAAAGCTTCACCCACAGTCACATATAGAATGACATCGCATAAATTTGGCAGTTCTTCATGCAATGTCTTGTTTTATTGAGTTACAGAAATTAGTATTGGTACATTATCCAAGAAGTAAAAAACTCACCACCTCCCCTGCCTCCCCCCCCCCCCCCCAAGACAGTGTTGTTAAATGTAGCTAAATAAGTCTGGCAAGAATGGGCAATGTACAAAAATAACTTTAAAGGATAAAACTGGGAAGACTGTTGAGAGACCACAAGGACTTAAAAGCAAAAATTAAAAGGAAAATGAAGACAGCAAAGCAATATGTTTCTTGTTGGGCAGAGCCCCCCTGAGGGACCCCAGATTCAAATACTCCTTCCCGTTGCATTTGAATCCTTAGCTTCCAACGGCCACTGATAGATACCACAGAGATCCAGCAGCGCGTAGCGGTTCCTTCATCTCCTGGGCCTCTAGCTGCCTCCGATTACAGCCCCCCGTTTAAAAATAGCAGGGAAATGAGGGAAAATCATAAACTAGCTATAATAAAATTAGTGCTTGCGTGAAAGACTATTGCCAGAGAACAGCTTTTAGAAGGCCCTGCACCGCCAGAAGGCCGCTGGGTGCTGGCAGTATCCAAGCATTCACTGGCCAGCGCACTGAGACCCAAATGGGGCGCTTTATTAGAGATTCAGTGTCTTTTCTTCACCATCATGAGTGTAAAGAGGTGTGTGTGTTTTTAAGCGATAGGAAGTAGATCAGAAAAATATATTATCATAAGAAATAAATATCACTCTTTCTTGCAACCATAGAAACGTAGAAATTAAATAACTTTGAAGAAGAAATACTACTGTTTTTCTCAGAAAGACTGATTAAGTGAAGGGTGTCCGAGAGCTAACATCTAAGAAACTAGATGCATTGATAAAGAATGCCACCATAATAAAAAACCCATCTCTCATTCATCTGTAAGTGGGAAAAGAGCAGGAGCCGGGCACGGAGGTATGGTGAGGATCATTGCATTTCCCATTAACCGCATACTTGTGGAAGATCTGGAATTCTCATTACAACTTGAAAGGAAAACTGACTCTTTTAGAATCAGGTATTTTCAGACTAGAATGTCCCAGAGCCTGCTCTGGTTCAGTGGTTTCGCTACTAAGTGTGCATTACGTTGGCGATTGGCTTTCATTCACATATCTGTCGTTAACGTAGATGAGTCCTGGAGTCAGCCTGACTCAGGGGTGTGTGTCCCAAACCGGCATGGAAAGATTTCTTCCCTGACCTCATGAATAGGTCTTTCAAAAGGACTTCGGTTGGTATGCACCCTACCCTGTCTCTGCTGCTGAACTTGTAGACTCCATCCATTCCTGCACCTTCTGCAGGCAGCCGTCTGGATTGCATTTCTTTGTAACAGCCTTGTTTCTATCCTTCGAAAGAACGAGCCGGTGGATTTCAGTACTAATACTGTCATGTGGGCTATTCTAGTGAGAAGCTTGGTTGCATCTACAAAGTTTGGATCGGCATTCAGAGCATTCATTTTAAGTAAACTCTTCACCAGGGCTGCAGGGCCAGCCCCTTAATCTGGTTCAGATACTCCATTTGCTTTTTAATCTTCTGATTGTACAGACTATGCATCTACATTCTAAATGGAGGAAAAGGAGTCTGTTCTTTTCTGTTTTTTTGAAATATATTTTTAATTGATTTTTTAGAGAGGGGAAGGGAGAAGGATAGAAAGTCAGAAACATCGATGAGAGAGAAACATCGATCAGCTGCCTCTTGCACACGCCCACTGGGGATGTGCCCGCAGCCAAGGTACAAGCCCTTGACCGGAATTGAACCTGGGACCTTTCAGTCCGCAGGCCGACGCTCTATCCACTGAGCCACCCCGGTTTCGGCAGGAGGCTGTTCTTGATGGCACACTGGCTTCGGCATGCTCCGTAGGTTTATAAGGCAAAATACCTGATATTAAACTTTGAAAATGTCCTGAAAGGATTTCACCACAGCTGAGCAGCTCTAGTCCCGAAGGACCAGATCTCTGTCCTGTATCTTATATAGGAATGTGGGATATAAATCATTTTAGAGAGATGGCAAAAAAAAAACAAAAAAAAAACCAGTTACTGAAATCTTGAGCAAAGACATTTGAATTTAGAAACTATAATGTTGTTATTGGCTTTACTCTCTCTAGAGAATGCCTATTTCTGATTAGCGACTACAGGTTTAACCTGTGTGCCGATTGGACAGCAGGATTAATAGTATTAGGTCAATATACATGATGATCTCCCTCCGAAGAACTCACTGTATTTTGTATGTTTCAGCACATTCACTGTTTTGACTCTCAGACATCCATGTTTTCTTCTTGATACACTTTCTTTCTCTTGGTTACAGAAAGGAGTGGACATAGGTAAAGGATCACAAGAAAACAATGCCTGGGTCTCCATCCCACCAAATTTCAGATATTGTCCCTTGCCTCGCTCCCATTTGCTAAGTGTAATTTGCCCTGGCACCTAGCTGTTTGGGTGTCCTGAATAGCTATCAAAAGGAATGGATTTCCCAGCTTATAAAGTTTTTTCTAGATTGATATGCCAAGATTAGACTTTGGAATGCTGGAGAAGCCTTTCCAGGAAATAGAAATAGAAACCCAGCTGCTTTTTCTTCTCTCTAGAAACCAGTGTTTCTGTGTAGTTTGCCAACAGCTTCTTGCAAGATATAGAATTAAAAATCATAGAAATTGGAAGTAGGAAAGATACTGTAGGTCATTTAGCCTAGTATTTAGTACAGAAATCTGCTAATCCCTCAGATGCACATAGAAAGTCAACTATTACACAAGATAATTGTCTCCAATGAATAACTTGGCAACTCAATATCCTGGCCTTCTGATTTTGAGTTTAGAAGTAGTAAAATAGGAAAAGCCCCATATTTGATGCAACTCTATTAAAATCTAAAGGCTTCAAAACCTTCATTCAAAAACACAACTTATGTCATCATTGAGGTGTTGTCATGTAGTTAGTGATGCTGGTGGGATTTGGCTTTTAGAGGGTTAACGAGTACACAAATGTCACATGCTTAATAATTGTGTATATTAGTTTTCTGTTGCTATAGTAATGCTGCATGAAAAAACAACCACAAAACCGCAGGGGTTTGCAACAATACACACTTATTTTTGCTTACATATCTCTGGTCAAAGCTAGGCTCAGTGGGACTTACGTATTTGCTGTTAGCTGAGGTTATCTGGGTGGTGGCGGTGTAGCTTCCCTGGTCTTGTCCAGCCTTTCTCATGTATGTGAGGCTTCCTCTAGGGCAGCTGTGGGTCCCCTGGGCATTCTCTAATTATGAAGACAGAGGGGCAAGTTTCTGGCGAGCTTCTGCTTGTATCACATTTGCTAACATCTGTAGGACTAAGCGATTGAACTTGACTTAGCCAGAGTCAGCACCACATTCTCAATAGGGGACAGGAAGAATTACAGCTGTCAATGCAATCACTCTAGCACAGTGTGCTGGCTTAATTATCTCATAAATGTGCATGACTGAAAATGATACACCCAGGTTATAAATACCTTAATATGTATTGTTTTCTATTTAATTCCTTTTGAGGAACCAATGAACTTCCTCAAAAAAATTCCTACAAAAACCTACAAGAAGAATTATTTTAATAACTAATAATAATTGTTATCTTTGAAATATTTGGACTGCCTCACCTCTATCTGGGTACTATTGAAGAAATATTGATGAGAATGTTTAAAGGCCATTTCTATCCTAAGATTTGTATGATTCAGTGGTTACTACATAGGTTTTCTGAGTATATGTCTCATTTACTATCTTATCTTGGCCAAAATGACTTTGACTTTTTGTTTCAACCTTACTCTCTGCTATTTGTCTTGTTCCAAGAATTTTAAGGAATTTTTTAAAATTAAAAAAAAAATATTTTTCAATTATAGCTTATAACCAATTTTATATTTTAGTAGTTTCAGGCGTACAGCATAGAGGTTAGACAGTTATATACTTTACAAAGTGGTCCCCTGCTATTTCAGGTACCCACCTGACTCCATATAGTTAGTGCAGCATTATTGACTTTGTTTCCTATGCTTTTCTATTTTATGACTGCCAATTTGTACTTCTTAATCCCTTCACCTTTTTCACCCAGTCCTCCAACCCCTCTTCGCCCTGGCAATCTATTAGTCTGTTTCTCTGTATCTGTGAGTCTGTTTTTGTTCATTTGTTTATTTTGAACTTTATATTCCACATATATGTGAAACCAAGAATTTTAAGTTGATAAATAAGTTGATGTAGGTCAGTTATCAACACCTAGCATAGGAGATAATTTTTGAGAAGTGCTACTGGTCATTTAGCAAAACTGTAATATAACAATAGCTACTGTTTACTAAGCCTTTTACTAAGCCTCTCTTGTATCCCACGCGATACATGCAGTTTCTCCTCTCATCCGTACAGTAAGCCCCGGAAGTTGGGAATATCCGGAAATTCCGGTTTCCTTCCCTGAGGAAACATTTCAGTAGGTGATTGGGTACCCACCTCTTCTCATTTATTTCTTCCACAGAGACTGATTGGGAGGGAGTGAATTAATGAGCAATAAGCCATTTGAAAAGTTATAGTTACTAGTTCCTAATGTATGCCAAAAAATATCAAAGGATGGACACGTGATATGCATGAACTTGCAAAAGACATTTGCTTGAAATTACAATTGAGCAATACATCAGTCTTTCAGTTCCATTAATTGTGTAATTTGTGCAAGTTGCTAATAATGATTTCTCAAAGTCACATTTTAAATATGGGCACAGGATATATAGATGTATGCTGAACCATTTCTTTTAAGTTATTTGTGAAATACCTGTTGCAGATTCTCTTTTACAAATACTGTGTATTTACATATTGTTTTATTTTTAAGAGGCTCATGGATAAAGTAGATTATCTTGTTGAAATCACCATTTTGTAGGTAAAAAAAAAAGAATATTGTTAGTTTCATATGTTTTGACTTAATATTCAGTACTGTTATCTGTGAGAGAAAATGAGGAATCGCTCAGAAGTCACTAGAGATATTTTCATTCTAGACCTTTCTCTTAAACTTCAAACCCATATTTCTGACTTCCTTCCCTTCAACTCTACCAGCACGTGTCACAGGCACCTTCAGTTCATCAGGTCTAAACCCGGGCTCTTCCTCCATCTCCCTCCTGTGTGATCTGAGGCTCCTGGCGTCGTTGGTGCCTGCTGCGGACACCGGGCGGTCCTGCTCGCCTCCCACATCCTCCCCGGGAAGGCAGCCTCCAGCCCTATCCCAGCTGACACACTCAAGCACACACAGGTTGATGTATATGATACATAATGCACTATACGTGCATCTGTTTATAGCTTTTAAGTACCGTCTGTTCTCCTTTCCAAGAGACCCTCACCATCTTCCCCCGAACACATTTAATTTTTTTTTTTTGCTTATTTCTAGTATGTTCCATAAATGATGAAAGGCACAACAACCTCCGAGTTGGTCCTTTTGCCTACCCACTGTCTCCTGTTGACCCATTTCCCCTAAGACTTCAGAGCAGAATTTCAAAGTGCAAATCTCCCAGTGACTCACCACAAATCAAAGTCTAATCTCATTAGCCCTGGCCCTTCCTGACTCTGCTCCTAATTGCCTTTCCAGGATCATTTCCGGCTATTCTGTTTGTGGGTCCTCTCTTCTAGCCAGAACTACCCTCCTACTCTTCTTGTCCTGAGGTCAGGCCTTAGATTAAGCTTCATCCTCTCTGCTCAGCGTTCCCTAAATGCTGTGTCAACATGACCTCTTGCCAGATAGACTCCGAGGAGGGTTTAGTGAAAAACATTATGTGCCCCAGGTTCATTGATCTATCAGCATCACTCCATTAATATACAAAGTACTACATTCTTTTGTCTGGTTTGTTCCACATGTATATAAAAATTGATACAGGAACTTACTGAGTAGTGTAGGTAAAGGAAAGTAGGATGATTATATGAAATAAAATGCAGACTGCATCTGTATGTGATAAAATTGTACCAGTTTAGAATTGATGTTCTTTTTAAAGAAAAAGTAATGTATATATTTCTGTTTTGGTTTTTTTTTTTGGCTTACTATTCATTTTGTGTCACTAGCCATGAGATATTTATTTCAGACTATTTTATATATAATGTATTGTCATATGTGAAGCCCAACTATAATAGATTTAATATTTAAACAAATTTAAATTTAGGTATAATTGACATATAAATGATATTAAGTTCAGGTATACAACATAATGATTTACTATTTGTATACAGGTTGGGGCAAAAGTAGGTTTACAGTTGTCCATATGTAAAAATACAATAATTAATAAACAATACAAGAAAAAATTCTGTTTTGCAAGCTCACAACTATAAATCTACTTTTGCCCTCCCCTGTCTGTATATTTTGACATGATCACCATAATCAGTCTATTAATATCCTTCACCATACATACTTATAAATTTTTTGAATGATGAGAAGTTGTAAGATTTCCTTGCTTAGCAACTTTCAAATATGCAATACAGTATTATTAACTATTGTCACCATGTGGTACATTACATCCCCATGACTTATTTATTTTATAATTGGAAATTTGCATTATTTTGTCCATTCCCCCACCTCCCACCTCTGGCAACCAGTCTGTTCTTCTGTACCTATAAGCTTGCTTTTATTGTTTTTAGAGTCCACATATAAATGGAGTCATACAGTATTTGTCTTCTCTATCTGATTGTTTTACTTAGCATAACACCCTCAAAGTCCATCTATGTTGTCAGAAATGGCAAGATTTCATTGTTTTTTATACGACATATATTCCATATCTTTCTCCAGAGACTCATCTATCAGTGGGCATTAGGTTGTTTTCATATTATAGCTATTGCAAATAATGCTGCAGTGAATATGGGAGATGCATATATCTTTTCAAATTAATGTTTTTGGGTTATTTGGATAAATAGCCAGAGGTGAGATTGCTGAATAACAAGGTAGTTATGTTTTTGGTTTTTTGAAGCCCCTCCATGCTGTTTCCATAGTGGCGGTACCAATTTACATTCCCACCAACAGTGCACAAGTATTCTCTTTCTCCACATTCTTGCCAACACTTATTGTTTCTTGTCTTTTGATAATATATTACCAGATGTGAGATGATCTCTCATTGTAAATTTGACTTGCATTTCCTTAATTTACTGATTAGGGATGTTGAACATCTTTTCATGTACCCGTGGACATATATATGTCTTTGGAAAAATATCTGTTTGGATCTTTTGTCCGTTTTTAAAATAGAATTGTTTAATATTTTGCTATTGAGATTTATGAGTAGGGTTTGCTATTTTTTAAAAAAAACCGTAGTTAGCTGCTCAAGCTCTCTAAACCTTTGTTTATTCATCTGTAAAATGGAGATAAAAACAGATAATACTTCACAGGGCTATTAAGGAGATTAAATGCATGTAGCATACTAACATCATGCATAGTACACAGTAAGGATTTGTTAGCAATTATTATTGTTTATTTCTTGATGCCAGAAACTATCATTTACCTCTTAGTCATCTCATTCAACATCTGTGGGTTTGAGTCCCAGTCAGGGTGCATGCCTACATTGCAGGTTCTATCCCTGGCCCAAGTGCATATGGAAGGCAGCCAATCAATGTTTCTCCCTCTCCCTCTCCCTCTCCCTCTCCCTCTCCCTCTCCCTCTCCCTCTCCTTCTCCCTCCCCCTCTCCCTCTCCCTCCCCCTCCCCCTCTCCCTCTCCCTTCCCCTCTCCTTCCCCCTCCCCTTCCCCCTCTCCCTCTCCCTCCCCCTCCTCCTCTCCCTCCCCCTCCCCCTCCCCCTCTCCCTCTCCTTCCCTCTCCCCCTCTCCCTCTCTCTCTCTCCCCCTCCCTCCCTTTTATCCCTTCCTCCCTCTATAAATCAACACTTTGCACATCTTAACTCTTATTCTGGAATTCTTCCAGACCACCTTCTTTGCTTACCTGCCTTCCTCTCCTGTCCTTGCCAGTTCTAATTCCTGACCTACCCCTGCCCCCATCTCTTATTTAGGCTCTATAATTTGCACCCCACCCTGCACTTAGTGTGTTCTGTTGTCAACTACATTGGATCCTGGGGTGGTCTCATGAGGGACTGATTTCTGTTAGTCATTCTCAGGTCTCGTGAGGAAAGCCTGCGTGAGAGAGAATCATTGATTGGCTGCCTCCTGCACACCTCAACCCATGACCTCCTGGTTCATGGGTCCATGTTCAACCACTGAGCCACACTGGCTGGGCAAAGCCCTGTTTATTGCTCGTTGGGGCTTGTGGGATCACAGATTTGTCCTACCCCTCGGGCTAATGTTTGGTCAGTCCCTGCCTTAGGACCTAACAGTGATTTGTATAAAACATATGACTCCCTGGAATCCTTAACAAATGGCAGTCTTATGCCTACATCTGTTAGTCTAGGTCTCTTCATTAAGACTGATTTTATTCTATATATATTTCTAACTTTAAGAAGGAAAATCTCATAGTTATGTGTATCAGAAATAAAGCTATAGGAATAGGCTATTAGCTTATATTAAGTTTCAGTGACTAAGAGATATTGTGGACATATGAGACTTACTTGAAATACTTTGATATGGATAAGAGAAGATCAAAGAAGAAATTGGGTAATGAATATATCACTTTGAAAAATGTAACTTTAATTTAGCCTTGCTGCAGTGTGGAAAACTCTATTTTTCTAGTTTAGTGGCTCAGAACTATTGTTTGCATAAAATCTAATTTACAAAGTCAGTAGCTGAGATAAACATTTGTGTCAGATACAAATGGCTGCGGGGTTGTATTAGTTGTAATAGTTCAAGCTGTAGAACTACCCTGATGTGACAAATAAGAGCCATCGAGGGCTCTCTGCTTGAACCATGATGCGAGCATTGGTTTTACCTACTCTCCCGGTATGCTGAGGGAGATTTTAGCCTGATTTTGCTTCCAAGTACTGATTTCCTTCTCTTTGTTATTATTTCACTGTGGTGAGAGAGAGAGATAAGCAATATCTAAAGCCTGAAGCTGTTTCATCTGTTTTTCACATTAAAATTTGTTGATCCCATGTAATATAAGTTTAGTTAGGAATCTTCTGTTAAAATGTTTCTGTTACAGAATCTTAGACTATTAGATCTCAAAGGACCTTAAAGGTCATCTAGCCCAGTGTTTTCTGGACTGAGTTCCAACTGTATTTTATAAGATGTTAGAAGGTGTTCCAATAATAAAAAGGTTTTATGGGCATAGTAAGTGTCTGATATCCAGGGCTAAAAAGGAAGCTTAGTAGGCTTCTTCCTGTAGGAGTTCTCACAGTTTTAAATGTGCTAAGGTGCTTTGTTAATCATAAAGGAATTAAATAGGGGGGTTATGTAAGTAGGGAGAGTGACTCAAATTTATTGGAATTCTTATGTGGAAAACCTATTAACTTCTATCAGAAGGATCCAGTTAAAATAGTAACACAGAGTATTGCTGCTCAGAACCATGGAAACAGGTTCCCAGCTCACAGAGAATAAAAGCCAGGGTTCTTTTTAAAATTTCTTATTTATTGTTATTATTATTGAATTTATTGGGATGGCATTGGTTAATAAAATTATACTGGTTTCAAGTATGCAATTCTGCAATGTATCATCTGTATATTGTATATATTTACCACCCTAAGTCAAGACTCCTTCTATCACCATTTATTCCCCCTTTACCTTCTTTTACTCCCCTCTCCCCCACGCCCTCTTCCCTCTGGCAGTCACCATAGTATAGACTAATGGACACAGACAACAGACTGACAGTTGTCAGAGGGGAAGAGGTGGGCGCTGGGTGAGAAGCGTGAAGGGATTAACCAGAGAAAAAAAGGAAGACTCATGAACACAGACAAAGCCAGGATGCTTGCCGAGGCCTCCAAGACCCTTCAAGATTTGAGCTCCTGACTCCTCTAACCTTTCTTGCGACGCCCTCCCCTGCTGCAGGCACACTGGACCTTCCCAATGAGGCCTTCTCAGACGACCCCATCACTAGCGTTCTCCGTCCCCCTCACTGCTCTTTCTCCAGAGCGCACAATGTCTTCCGTTATACTAACTCCATCGTTGCCGTGTTTAAGTTTTTATCATCTGTTTCCTCCTACTGGAGTACTGTTCAATGACAACAGAATTTTTTGGTGTATTTTGTTCTCTGTTGTATCCCTAGCATCTAGAATACTGCTTAACACTTAGTAGAAACTCAACAACTGTTGAGCTCATTGTCCTTGAGATAAGTCAAGAGTCTATATTAGGGCAGTGGTCGTCAAACTCATTAGTCATCAGAGCCAAATATCAACAGTATAACGATTGAAATTTCTTTTGAGAGCCGAAAACCGACTTCTGCTCATGGGCCACGAAGTTTCAGTCACCACCCGCATGTGGTATTTTGTGGAAGAGCCACACTCAAGGGGCCAAAGAGCCACACGTGGCTTGCGAGCCATAGTTTGCCGACCACTGTATTAGGGTAATAGTCCTGAGACTTGGAAGAAGGTCCAGGTCTTTATCACCTCCACCCCGAGAGGAGGAGAGGCGCCGCAGAGCTGGAGGGTCCTCTCTAGGAAGCACTGTGTGAGGAAACAGTCATGTTATGGTCCTGTACAGTGAGTGTGGTGACAATTTCCTTTCTAGAACCAAGGGTGAGAAGGGGAAGTAGCAGGAAGTTAGGGCTGATGATGATGAAATAAGAGCAGGTGATATTGCTCATCTTACTGTGCTGCACTCTCCTGTAACTAAACTAGTGTCACATGAGAAGACAAGGGCAGTCCTCTGGTGTGGTTGACAGTGAACCCTTAGTCTAGAGCTGATTTGTCCCGAGTCCAGGAAACACTGGCCTGTCATTCTTCTAGCATGTATTTACAGTACCCAGGGCATGCCAAACAAGATATACAAGCAACAGTTTTATTTGAGGGATGTTATTTCTCCGGTGAGAGATTTTATTCTGGTTTCAGTGTGTGTGTGTGTGTGTGTGTGTGTGTGTGTGTGTGTGTGTGTGTGTTTAAAAAAACAGGCTTAATTCACTTTATTTTTCTTGTATGAAGTTATGTGGCGGCCACAGCTGAAGCCCAGGTCCTCTGCACAGAAACTCTGGTGTGGTCTTTGCACAAGATGGTCGACGAATTCCTCACAGGGACACTTGGTGAACATGGTCTCTTTCCAGAGTTTGGGAGATAGGGATGGGTTTTAGATATGACATCAAAGGTGGCCTTGGCGAAGTTACCTAAGGTGGCAATGCAGCTGCTGGCCAAGGTGTAGCAGTTGTTGATTGTGACCATTATCAGCAACTTCATGGGCACAGAGGCTGACACGATGCCAGTGCCCGAGGGGCAAGGATGAGGTGCACAGCATAGCGCCACCAGGGCCAGTCACCTTGCAAGGGACAGTCTGGGGCTTGTTGTCTTGTTCCCCCAGCAGCCTCACCCCACAGGGACAATAGAGAGCTTGGCCAGGATGATGGCCCCACCAATGGCAATGGTGCTTCCTTGGAGCATTTAACACCCAGACCAACATGTCCATTGTAGTGCCAATGGTGACAAATGCCTTGGCCTGGGACTCTAGCCAATGTGGGTCTGCATTTGCACAGGAACAACCTTCAAAATCCTGTCCTTAAGGATGCCCCCAGGAGGAATGATCTCATATTCCTTGAGGGGCAGGGAGAAGAGATGGATAGATCTTCATGTCCTTGACCAGGTGGCCAGTTTGGTGAGGGGATCCACGCCTTGTTCTGGACCTTGCTTCACAAGCTCTGCAGCCTTGGCCTGTGCCACAACCTGGCCACTGCCTGGCCTCCAGTGCAGAATCTTCCACGGAAGCCCCTGTGGTCTCTCGTTCTAGGGCCCTGGGGCTTCCAGGCCCACCCACAGCACCTGTGTCATCTGCCATTTGGTGCTTCCTCGGAGAGGAAGTGTGCTGTTTTGTTTTGGAAAAGCTCGTTCTCTTGGTTTCAGGATTTTGATATAATTTCACTTTTTATTTTTCAAATCCATCATGTCAAAAATGAATTCCTTTTTTGTTTTTCAAAAAACAATGAAAGGCAAGGTTGGAGACTCAGTGCTGTAATAATAATTCTAGTTCTAGCCACAGAGAAATAAACTTTTATTTTTTAGCTGTCTGCCTTGTTGGGATTCCTATTACATATTTATAAAGAAGAAATAAGAGGAAACCTTTAACCCTATTCTTTTCCAGATGGGTAAAACACACTACTTTTGTTTCCTTAGCTAACGAGAATGGATAGTGTCCTGGAGAATTAGTCCATAATTTGTCCTTTAATGCAAAACGTTATAGTACAAAATCACAACTTACTGATTTTCCACTTCTCCTGCTTCATAAAGAGAGGATTGTGTGGAGGTGTGTTGATGTCCCGTGAGATTGCGCTTTAGGGCATGACTGCCCTAAACAAAGCACAGGCTCCACTCTTCCTAATAAATTATTGCGTCTTCCACACCTGTTCTTGTCTTTTCTCTGAAGCACTCATCCTAGAGAACACGGCATTGACTGAAAGGACCAGAACTGCGGGAAGACATTTTGCTGATAAATGCATTGACAGTCGATCTGTTGGAAAATCTCAGTGGTGGAGGGTTTGGGGCTAAAAACTGACTTTCCTTCTTTCCCGCCAGACAGTGTCTCCTCCTGCCCGTTCCCCCTTTCCTTGCGATTTCCTCTGGAGAGAAGTCATGTGACCCTGTCACTATAGTTTTTGATGCCAAATATCTAAGTGTCTTTAAAATGCAGCACAACACTTTTAAAGGCAAATAGTGAAGTCGTTTTATCTGACATTTCCATTATAACTGCTCTTAGTGGATTCTAGACATCATACATAAAGGTGGCTAGCTGATTCTTTTTTTTAAAAAATCATGATGCAAACCCATTGAGCTGTCTTTTCATATTTGGTGCTCCATCCATTGAATGTGCAACACATCTTTTTTTCTTAGAAATGTGATTTGATCAGAGAATATCTATAATAGTCTGGACTGGATTTTTCTAGCATTTGTCTTATATTTTAGAGACACAGGCATTTCTCATAGTTTTGTGACATACCTAAGTATTTTTGAACTGACATCAATCGCTTTGTTATCTCTAGCACTGTGAATCCAAACTGGAAAAAAAATAACAAAAAAAACCACCACACAAATGTTAAGTTGCCATCATTACTGTCAAATTGTTCTTCATATAGAAGTTAAAATTGTATTCTCAGACTTTGTATACACTATTTCTTTTTAAATCTTAGAAGTTTTTTGTTGTTGTTAATCCTCACCCCAGGATATTTTCCCATTGATTTTTAGAGAGAGTGGAAGGGAGGGGGAGAGACAGAGACAGAGAAACATTGATGTGAGACAGACACATCGATTGGCTACCTAGCCTGCAACTGAGGTATGTGCCCTTGACCGAAATTGGATCCGTGACCCTTCAGTCCGAGGGCCAACACTCTGTCCACTGAGCTAAACTGGCTAGGGCTAAATCTTAAAAGTTTTATTAAATTTATTTTTACTCATGCATTAAATATTTAATGAATACCTATTATGGGCTACAGAATAATGTATAATGATTTCAGTGCAGTTGGTGATCAATCAGCCAATGTGTTTCTAAAACCAATAGCTGAACTATGTAACTAATAACTTCTGTTGGGGGAGGAGCAGAGGGCAGAACTGGGTCTGGACTTGTTGGATGAGCTAGCTACCCTCACATCTGTCCCTCTAGTCAGGTCCTAAAGGACAGTGCCAGGTCTTTGGTGGCCTTTGCACAGAAACCTGCGTTTCCCCCGGTGTCCGAATCTTTAAAAGACGCCAGCAGTGCTCATGGAGATGAAACTGGCAATATGAAAGGAGGGGAAAATAGATCCCAGCATTAAGCTTATTGCAAATGAAATTTTTTTTCTGGTCTCAGCTGTTTTCATTTAGATAAAAGCTTCTAGGAAGATGAGACAACACCATCTGCATTTATGGGTTTAATCATGGCAGTTTCAGCTTAACTACCTGGCTTCAGTATGGTGGAGCTATACACACCCTCATCCGCTCCTTCCCCTCCTTTCTTGATTTTGCAGCCATTCTCAACTCAGTACGTTGGGATACAAAATCACAGGTGTGGTATGTTAACATAATTGAAGACTTCATCTTATTTTTCAAGTGATAGACTGAAGCTCTGTTTTTGTGAGGATTTATAGCTGATCTTAACCAATGTCTCTAGCTACTCTGGGTAATGGGACAGGAGTTGTTGAAAATCTGTTGGAATTGCTCTATCAAATGATTTGGAGCAAAGATAGAAATGAAATTACTCCAATATTGGCCTCGGGCTGTTCTGGAAAGAAAGTTGTAGTATGTTACAATGTAACCTCCTCATGTGCACATATTATAATTCTGAATATGTTATGCCTCTTTTTGAGTTGTATTCTCACTGCATATAATACAATTTGATTTCCCCCTATTCAAAAAAAAAAATGAGTAACGGAGTGGAGAATGTCTTATAGCTAGTGGATATGGCTAATAATCAGTTGTTTTGGAGAAATGCTGATGGTCCTGGTGTGAACTTTGTTTTTTTTTTTTAATATATTTTTATTGATTTCAGAGAGGAAGAGAGAGAGAGAGAGAAATATAGAAACTCTCTTTTTAAATTCTCACCCGAGGACATGCATATTGGTTTTAGAGACAGAGAAAGGAGAAGGGAGAGAGAGAATTGATGTGAGAGAGCAACACTGATCACTTGCCTTCCCGAACCAGCAACCTCGGTATGTGCCCTGACTTGGAACTGAGCATGCGACCTTTCGGCTTATGGGATCGTGCTCCAAGCAGCCAAACCACCCGGCCAGAGCAGAACAAGCCCTTTTGAAAAGTGATAATATAAAGAGAATAATACGAAAACTAAGTTTGAAATCTTAAGAGTGAATAGGGTTTTTTTAGTTTTGAAATATAACACTTGGATGGATAAGCCAAAGAATGCCTGAATAATCTTTTCTGCTTACGTCTTTTAGGACATGAAAAAGAAAAAGCTCACACGGAAATGATCAGTATGAACAATCACTGTGACTGGACTGTGCTGACGGAATTCTAGGCACAGCAAAGAAACATGACATGTAGTTAGACCGCATAGTTTACCAGGACAGTTTCTGAGAGGCTTTTGAAATCTTGGAAATAGTTCATGAATCTCCGCAACTTGTCTTCCAGGACCGTGATTTGCCATTACTTAATCAGACACCTATCTGACGTGTCGGATTAACATCTTAGCTGAGTGTTAATTGAAGTGTTACAATTAAGTGGCTGGGAGTCCTCTCTTTAATTTTGAGCGAAACCTCTAAGATGCTGCTCTTAAGGAGAGTGAATTGGCCTCAACATGAAATAGTGAGTGAGAGGCTGGTCTTCAGGCCTGACCTCTGAGGTAATGTCTCAGAACTGAGTTTTCAATAAAATAGATAAAGGGTTTTTATTAAGTTTCCTGAGCTGGAAACATATCCATCCTCTCATTTTGCTGGACGTGTTTACGGTGAAGGGCCTGCCAGCCTCTGTGAGGGCTCAAGGCGGCCACGGAGGGCATGTAACCCTTCGGGGGGGAGGAGGGGGGAGGATGAAGCTTGGCTGAATCGCAGTGGCAGCACCAGTCCTGGCGGAGGTGCTGCCCTTTTGCCCTTGTCCTTGGCAAATCCATCAGTTCCAAGAGCTGCTACAGATCGTCCGACATTATCTCATCCAGCCCTCTGACTCCACGTAGGAACTGACTTACATTATCTCCGGCAAAGGAGAATGTCTTCGTGTAGTACTTGTATAATTCACAATTAATTGTAAAGATGTATTTTTCGAAATTACCTGTGGGAGATCTTGCTCTGCCCACTCCTACCATCTGCAGGGACGGCGGGTCACCTTGCTCACCTTTGGGAAGTAACGAGAATAAAGGTAATTAGAGCTTACGCATTTCTGAGCATTATCTATGCAGATACTGCAGGAAAAACTTCCTCTGCGTTCACTTATTTAATCCTCACCGCTTCCAGTGGGCAGATGCCGTTCCTGTCTTCCTTTTGCAAATGAGAAAACTCGGGGTTGGAGCTCCCGAGGGCCGAGCTGGGCTTTGGAAGCAGGATTGTCTCAGGTCAGCAGCCCTGCTCTCAGCCTCTGTCCTGTTCCGCCTGCACCCGTGTGGCCCTCGGCTTGTCTTCTGAGTGTGTGTTTCTTCCGGGAACAAATAACGAGGCCACAGAAATCACTACACGATGCAGTGTAGATGGAAGGATTTGGGGGATTAAGGAATTCATGTTATTCTTATAAATCCTACCTGTTATTAATTAACACATGCAGTATTGATGGTTGGAAGGAACTATTTACATGTTAAAGTTGGTGTGAAAGGCAACAGTTTGCATGCTTCAGCATTTTCTCCCTTTGCCACATGCCCCATACTGCTTTGAGTTTTAGTTTTTTCTTACTGTGTGGAAAACTGGAGAAGCTAGACTAGAGACTTACCAAGCCCTCCTGGAAAGAGTTAGGAACAAACGTACAGGAGGACTGTGATTTGAAAGGAAAGTGTGGACTTTTATTCTTGGCCCCACATGAGTTAGAAGCTTCAGAGTTTACAAGACATTTTGGGTAGGATCCTTTTTCTCTCTCTGAGTGAACATCAATGGAAACCAAACTCCAGTGTGGCTTAGTGGCTATGTATTATGACGGGCAGAGCTGCAGCCGGAAAAATGGGATCACTCTTGAACTGAATAAAAAAAAAATACCTACTTACTTGGTTAGTGCATATAACAAGGTATATATGGGTTAGCTTCACAATATTTTTGTAGTTGGCAGTGTTAAGAATTGCGTTTCGTTTTGAAGTCTAATGTCCCCATAATTTAAGAGGACCTCTGGAATTAACTCTCATTTTTCCATGGCATATAGAAGTCTGAGAAAGTAGTAGAGATTAAAGTAAACTCAACCCTCAGCCTGGCCTCTGGTTTCCAGGCTGGCTACAGCGCGAACTGTCAGGGAGATAGATGGGGGCTCTAAGGTTTCCTGGAGTTTTCAGCCATGTGTGGGCACCACATGTGGGGTGTTCAGCGAATACAAATACAAGAACACATGCTGTTTCCATTAGGGACACTTCAGACCCCTCTCTGTCCCCAGCCTTACTGCAGTGTTGAATGGGTCATTTATCATAGGCCACTTACTGATACTGACTGGCGTTTAGGGCCTGCTCTAAGCAAGCAGCAAAACAGTGTGACTTAGTTCTTTCAGAATGCTTATCATATCCCGATACTATTTCTGAACAGTTCACATGTTCACATGCAAAGAAGCAGCATTTAACTAGCTGCTTATAGAGTGGAATGTGTTAAAAAATGCAAATCTCACTATGTGTCTACCTTCCTCAAACCTTCCAATGAGTTATGAGAAATCAAAATTATTCAAGACTGAGTTTGTCTTCTCTGCTGCCTCAGCCCTTACGATTACCTCGAGGAGGCTGAGCTGTGGGCGCTGCACATAGATCACATAAGTTCCGGCCTTCCCGTGACCTCTGCTGCTCTGCTCCTTTTGTTGACAAGGCCTTTCTCTGCCTTCGCTGTCAAAGTAAAGCATCTCACTTTATAAGACCTCGGCCAGAGAGCACCGCCTCCAGCAAAGCCTTCCCTGTTTCTCTCCCTCCAGCCTGGGCTCGGCATTCCCCTCTGCGCTCAGAGAATGGGGGGATGTCACCTGTCACTTCTGAAACAGTGTTTGTTTCTCTCTCCCGGGGTGAGCGGCCTCAGGTGCCCAGCCCAGTGCGTCTAGCCGGGAGGAGGGAGGAGGAGGCAACCACTTCTGACTCTTGAACTGACTTGAACTGCCTTGTAAGCAGCTCTGAGCCTCGCTCAGGCCCAGTCACATATGATTCTCATTATACTCCTTATCCCAGCGCCTCACACACCCACACCATGAGAAAGTTCATACTGAAGAACTGGCCGACAGTGTGACTCCCTCAGTTTTCCATGATTGAAGAGCCCAGATACACAAACCGTGCACTCTGGTTTCCCACGTGAGTGCTGTCTCCGGGGTCCTCCCGGGCACCTAGGAGCCACATCACCTATTGGCTACATTGCGGAGAAAGCGAGTAGCTCAGGCAGAGAGCCTGTCTCGTGCTGACCCTATGCAGTGCCCTGTTTCACTTGGCAGAGCCGCCCAGGGCGGCCAGAGCTGTCCTCAGCCAGGGCTCCCAAACCTCTCTCTGCTTCAGTGTGGTCGCCTGCTGTGCACTTTCAAGAAGTGCATTTTCTTCCTCACCCGGTGCCGAGACGTATGCGGAATGGTTTAAGGACTGTTTTCATTGAGCTACAGCACATCCCCACCTTTTATTCTTATTATTTTCACTAGTTTGCCATACTTGGTCTTTTTCTTCTTGTCGTTTCTTTTTAAAATATATATATATTTTTTATTGATTTTTTAAAGAGAGGAAGGGAGAGGGATAAAGAGTTAGAAACATCAATGAGAGAGAGACATCGATCAGCTGCCTCCTGCACACCCCCCACTGGGGATGTGCCCGAAACCAAGGTACACGCCCTTGACCTGAATCGAACCTGGGGCCTTTCAGTCCGCAGGCCGACGCTCTATCCACTGAGCCAAACCGGTTTTGGCTTCTTGTCATTTCTTAAAGAGGCCACGTAGCACATTGAGAAAAATAGGAGCTTTGAAAGTCTTGAGACCTGGGGTGCAAGCTGAACTTCCCCACTTCCTAGATTGTGATGGACGGGTGGCTTACCCCCTTGGAGCCTCAGTTTTCTCATTTGAAAAGTGGCGATGGTCCTATGTCATTAGGTAAGCTAATTTACACATGGAAAGCGCCAGATCCTTAGCTCGCTGTGATCATCACCATGTGCAACCAGGCTCGGGTCTGTCTGCGGTAGGAAGTGCTGACACTTGAACCAAGTGAGCAGCAGTTATGCGGTAAAATACGGAAAGTGGCAAGGTTAGCTCCTCAAAGAATCACAGAATGTTTAAAGACCGGAAAAGAGCCTTAGAGGCTAGCTAGTTTGACCCTCTCCTCTAAAAAACAAGTTTTAAGTTCTGACTAATCATTATCTGTATCACCCAGATTCACTTCCTTATCTGAAAACACGGGGGAAATCATTAATATGTATTCCTCTACTTTGTAGAAGTGGCTTACGGGTGTAATGAAGTCATTACTATGTGCTAGCAAATAACACCTGTATTACTGTACTTCTGATTAACAGGAGATACAAAATCTTCCTACTTAATTTTGGTTTTATATTAAGTATAGTTGAAGCCTATGTTTTTTTCCCATCATGAATCATGGAAAACTGTTAAAGTAGTTATTCAGTTCTCACACATCTGTTAAAGGAAATTTCTGCTTCTAAACATTATCGAAACCCCAAAGGGAAGCTACTGTTCCCTGCCATGTGTGAGTGTAAGCATGACTTCAGAAAAACAACTTTCCACAACATAAAAATGAAGGCCTGGCCCGCTTTCCCTTTCCGCATGGTGCTCTAGCGAGCTCTGAGGGCATCTGAATGATAACTGCCTTCTCTCTTCGTACATAATGTCTCCACTTGAACTTCTCTTGCTTTTAGGCACGAGCGAGCCTCATCAGGCTGGGCCCTCTCGGCAGACCCCCTCCCAGGTGTGTGGGGACAGGCCGCGAGATCGCTTGCATTTCACTGAGCTGTGAAATTGACACCAAACTGTGCCATTAGCTTATTTCTGAAGGCTGTGTTGTGCTGGATGTTCTCTTCTTGCTTGCCTGGTACATGGAAAAAAAAAAAAGACAAGATAAAAATGTCCTATAAATGAACACGAGTGAGGAAATTTAGATGTAATTTGTCATGAGTTAAAACATTGAATAATGTATCAAGAGCCCCTGGAAGCAGAGGTGCTTCGAATTCAGAGCATGTGGTTAGTACTTGGGGAAAAGAAAATGGAGAGCTTCGGGCTTCTCTTCTGAAGAGTTTGAAGATTTTCACCTGCCTCCTTTATACCCTGCTCGCAAGAGAACAATCTTTTTTTGCAATTAAGTCATTCAGTAGCTCTTATCTATATGATCAATGATTTTAGGTATAGCAAGGTGTGTTTGTGTTGAGTCTTTCCCCTCCCCATAATTAAGTCCTTCTTTGTCTATCCTTTGATTAGGAAGTCGAGATAACTTGTTTCTCAGTGAAGCCTTCCCCCTGTGGTGGAAAGGTACTGGAGGGGAACTGTCAGTGTGGCGGTTGGAAGAGATTTCTCTGAATGGACTCCACACCATCCTGTGAGCCAGCATACTGCGGTGCTGCTCTTTAGAGCTTGTGAGCTTTCTTTTTTTTTCTTTCCTTTTTTAAAAAAAATATATTTTATTGATTTTTTTACAGAGAGGAAAGGAGAGGGATAGAGAGATAGAAATATCGATGAGAGAGAAACATCGATCAGCTGCCTCCCGCACACCCCCTACTGGGGATGTGCCCGCAACCAAGGTCCATGCCCTTGACCGGAATCAAACCTGGGACTTTTTAGTCCGTAGGCCGACGCTCTGTCCACTGAGCCACACCGGACAGGGCCAGCATGTGTGCTTTCCGTTTGCTCTTCTCCCAGATGGCCACGCAGCTCCTCCAGGCTCTTACTCAGACCCACTCCAGTCCTACCTGTCTGCCTTCTCTACCTATTCTCCCCTCAGAACGATGCTGTCTAACTTCCCACCACGTTTACTGCTTCTTGACACATGATATGTTTTACAACTTAACACATCTGAAATTGGGGGAGTCTAACAACCACTGACTTCTTTGTCCATTAGTGTAAATATGGCCATTAGTATCTTCATGGTACTTTTTCCACCGCTGGAATATAAGCTCCATGGGGCAGAGAGTTCTGTTTATGTTGTGCATCCTGTATCGCTAGCGCCTACAACTGCCTGTCACAAAATACTAGTAGGTACTCAGTGAATATTTGTGAATGAACTGTCTAGCCTCAAGGGACCAGGGGGAAAGCTATTCTACATTTATTCCTCTATCCTGTCTCACCCTCTGCTTCTCAACTCCTGTGCACAGGACATTTCCATACAAGTAGGCAACAATGTCACTAGTGCCACAATTGAGAAATCCTAGTCTAGAAGCAGTGAGAGGCGATGGAGATGGAATAAGATCTCAAGGAAGATTAGCATCTTCTTCAAGGCAATCGCTTCAGGAGAGGCCATTCATTATATGTTGTCAGGCAAAGGAAGACTAGCCCCTTGGGAGCCCGAGGTCCGCGGTTACATCAGAATATGCCCCTATGTCTTCATTCTTTTTCTCAGGGTCCCATTTCTTCATAGTCAGTGCCAGCGTTAGTTTCCAGTGGTCTGAAATCTGGGCTCAGAAAATCAGGGCTTCTTTTAGGACAGTCATAGAAGCTTTTGTTTTCTTATCCTGACCCTAGGCTGGGAATTTAAAGTGCTAAGCTCTTCATTTTCTTTTTCAAGTTTTCTACCATGGTTAGAAGCAACCAACCAAGCCTTCAGTCTTGATAATCTATTTTCATTTATACAGCAGCATTTTGGTTATCCAAAGTGTTGTCCTTCATTGGCATTTGAGTTCAGGTCACTGTAGGTAAGAGAGAGTAGAAGAACGGGGGAGACACAGAGAGAAACATCAAAGTGAGAGAGACCCATCAATTGGTCAGCCTGCAAGCGAGGTGTGTGCCCTTGACCAGAACTGAACCCATGATCCTTCAGTCCAAGGGCTGATGCTCTATCCACTGAGCCAAACCATCCAGGACAAGGTTGTTTTCTGGACAATGAAAAGACAAAGACTTTCCCCCTGGAGGGAAGGTGCAGTCCTGGGTTAGAGTCACCTGGGAATGGATTGTAATTACGTCTTGTCTGGTCTCTGAGTGAGATTTAATAACCTGCAGGAGGCTTCGGCGGGATCAATACACCTTTTAAAGCCCGCAGGGCTCTATGGGGACTGCTGCCTCTCCCAGGAAATCCTGCCCCGGCCTCGCTGCAGAGAGCCTTTTCATGGCCAAGGACGTTTGCTTTCACCCCTGGACGGTCTCTCTAGCACGTCGTGCTGCCACTTGGGCTGCTGTGACGACTGCATTTTTCTTGGTCACAGAAGAAGTGACGCCAGTCAGAACCTGCTGTTGCAGGACATAGGCTACTGCTGCAATGGCTTTTTTCATCCTGTCATTTCCACCCGTGTCTGTCATCTGGCGACCAGGCTGGAGAGCAGGGTCCCGCTATGTGAGTATTCCCTCTGGAGCCCAGACACACTGGCTGTGTGCATCCTGTTTATTACCACCTCATGAGGCAGCCATTATAAACAGGCTTTTCAAAAAATAGAAGCATCTCAGTGTTTTATGGAACTGTAATTCTCAAAGTCCTCTCATTGAGAGGGGAAAACATTATCATTTAGATCTGGTGCAAGAGGACATTTTTGAGAAGTTGGGCTGGGTCTAACCCAGAATGCTTAGAATGAGGCTTCCAAGTTATTGCCATCCACTCTGGTCATTCTTGACGCCTGACGCATGTGTGTGTGGGGTGGAAGGCGTGCTGGGAACCAGTTTTCATGACCAGCAGCCCTTGGGAACATCCTTTTGGCTTCTCTACTAAACTGTAAATAACGTTGGTTTGAGGACTCCTTTACTTTAATTATGCAATCTCACATAAATAGCTAGGAGAACAAGAAAATAGTGAAATTACTCCAATCTGGAGTGTTTAAATACGCTAGTTGATTCCATATTTTATTTGTTTACATTAGACTAGGGCCCAGGTGAATTGAATAGTTTTAGAGTCGGCCTTTGCTGGGAACAGGTGCTAATAGTTCATTATGATAGCTGTTAAAAATTAATTATCTTCTTGACCCATTTGGTCCCTCTTGTTTTAGCTAGCGTAACTTAATTTTTTTGGTACGTGTTTTAAAACCAGATGGAGGGTTTATTTGTTCTTTGTGTGAGTTTTAAAGGCAGTAGATAATCTATTCAAAATTGACAAGATTAGCTATCTTTTCCTTTGAAACTAACTTTCTTATCTTAGTAGGGGTTGTTTTTGTTTTTAAACAATCTGGAAAATACTGATATTTTGCTTGTTGATGTAAATAGAAATTAAAAAACAGTTCCTACCAATAGAGAGGCGCCTTCAGTGTCTGCGAGTGACTCTCTCCTCAGATCTGCAGTGTAATCAGTGGTATTAAATTTATTCTCCTTGTAGTTCAACCATTACCACCATCCATTGCCAGAATTTTCTCATCTCCCCATGGAAACACTGAGCCTTTTTAACATTAACTCCTTATTCCCCTCCCACCACCCTGCCATTCCCTGGAGACCACCATTCTACTTTCTGTCTACGCCTATGAATTTGATGATTCTATTCTCTCTTATAAGGGAATCATCTCATACTTTCCTTTTGTGCCTGGCTCACTTCACATAGCACAATGTCTTCAGGATTTATCCATGTAGTAGCATGTGTCAGAATTCTCTTCCTTTCTAAATATATGAAATATAAATATGTCATTATATGTATATGCTACATTTTGTTTATCCATTCATCTGTGATGGAGTCTTGGGTTGCTTCTACCTTTAAAAAAAACCTTTATTGTTGAAAATATTACAAATGTTTCCTTTTTTCTTGCATTGGCCCCTGTACCCCACCCCATCCCCGCCCTCCACCCCAGCCCTCACCACCCTGTTGTCTGTGCCCATGGGCTGTGCATGTATGCATACAAGTGTTTTGGTTGATCTTTTCCACCCACCTATTCCTGCCCCTCTACTTTCCCTCAGGTTTGTGAATCTGTTGTATGCATGGTTTCTCCCTTTTTGCTGTTATAAATAATGCTTCTATGAACATGGCTAAAAGAATTAAAAGCAGGGACCCCAAAAATGTGTTCAGTGTTTTTGCCTTTAGTTCTTTTGGATATATAGCCAGAGTGGAATCTCTGGATCATTTGGTAATTCTGTGTTTAATTTTTTGAGGAATCATCATACTGTTTTCCACAGTTGCTGCACTGCTTTACATTTCCACCAGCAGTGCATCAGGGTTCCGATTTTCCACATTCTTTCTTTCTTTTTTTTTTTAAAGAGCTGTTCTTTTTAAAAAAATTTTTATTGATTTTTTTACAGAGAGGGATACAGAGTTAGAAACATGGATCAGCTGCCTCCTGCATACCCGCTACTGGGGATGGCCCGCAACCAAGGTCCATGCCCCTGACCGGAATCGAACCTGGGACCTTTCAGTCTGCAGGCCGATGCTCTGTCCACTGAGCCAAACTGGTTAGGGTCCAATTTTCCACATTTTTGCCAACATTATTTTTTAATTCTTCTTTTTTCTCTTTCTCTTCCTCTGTCCCTCCCTCTCTTTTTCTCCCTTTTCCCCATTCTCTTCCTCTCACCATCCCATCCCTCTTTTCTCTCTCCTATATCATTAAGTGGCTATATTATAAAAGGAGAAAACTCTCAAATAAAATGACTTAAGCTTCCACCTTAAGAAACTAGAAAAAGAAAAGGAAACTGGCAAATTGATCCTAAAGTAAGCAGAACAAAGAAAATAATAAACATCACATCGGAAATCAGTAAAAGAAAAAGAGAAAAAATACAGAAAATCAGTAAACCCTAAAGCTGGTACTTGCAGGGAAAAATCAATAAAATTGATACTTCAGTCAGACTGATCAGTAAAGAAACAGAGAAAACACAGATTACCAATATCAGAAATGAAAGAGCAGACTTCACTATAAATATTAAAAAGCTAATATGCAAATGTTGTGGTTTATTGCAATCTGTGCCAATAAATTTAATAACATATGGAATAAACAAATTTCTTGAAAGATGAAAACTTCCAAAGCTCATTGAAGGGTAAATAGATTACCTGAATAGCCCCATATTACTAAATAAATGGAATTTATAAATTGGACTCAACATCAGTACTTTTTAGAGAAATGCAAACTTATATTTTCCAGCATATAAGACGACTTTTTAACCTAGGAAAATCTTCTCAAAAGTCAGGGGGTCGTCTTATACGTTAAAATGAAAATAATCCAAATATCTCTCAGCAGGTAAATGGATAAACAAGTTGTGGTTTTATCCAAATAATGGAATACTTCTTACTAACAAAAAGGAACAAGCTATTGAAACTGTTGGTACACGTAACAATATGGCTGAATCTCACAATAATCACGTTGTGTAAAAGAAATTGCCCTCCCCACAAAAAGAGAACAGATGATATGATTCCACTTATATACAACTCTGGAAAATACAAACTATTCTTTAGGCACAGAAAGCCAGTCGGTTGCCTGGAGATAGGGCCAAGTGGGGAGTGGCTTAAAGGCAGGGATTGCAAAGTGGCCGGAGGTAACTTTTGGGATGATGGATTTGATTTCACAGATGTATACAAATGGCAAAGCTTATCGAATCGTACACTGCAAAATATTAATTTTTTTATTTGACCACTTTCCTCAGTAAGTTGCATGCTGTTTTGAATGATCTGTGCAATTCTAGCCTTCTGCAGACCATCATTCCCTTCCCCACCATATCTGTGTCGTTGGTCCATGGCAGAAAAGTTCCTCTTAATTTGCAAAGCTGGTTGGAGACATTTCCCCGGTGGAAGCAGGAATGAGTAACTTGGGATCATGGAGTGAAAATATGAGGCATTCTTGTTTTTTCAGTGAGATGTGGCATAGTTGTGAGGTTTATGATGGGATCTTAATGTGCGGACAGTGTAGTTTAAGGAGCATGGGGTTTGGAGGTAAAGAACTTGTATTTTTTTCATTTATTGGTTCTTGCTAACATTGGATAAATTTATTAATCTCCAAGCCGCAGTTAACATTGTGGGGTTTAGAACAATTGCTGTGGACACATTTTATTCAGAAGTCAATTGTTATAAGTGAAGAAACCTCCTTAAATTAGTATAAGAAAAAAAAAGAAAAGAATGCAATCACAGTATATAGATATACGTAATGAATTCTGGGGCAGGGAGTTCAGTGGGAACTAAGGTGATTTCACTCTCTCATCAGCATTCCTTCCCTTCCCCCCCCCTCCCTCCCTCCCTCCCTCCCTCCCTCCCTCCCTCCCTTCCTCCTTCCCTCCTTCAGAACCTGTTTTCTCTGTGCACATTGGCCAGACACACAGCCATCCTGAAACCTAGCTCGACCTCAGGCTCCAGCTCCCAGGGTTGGTTGCTCGTTCCTCGTGTCAGCAGAAACCAGTCCCCGAGGCCGGATAACATTCTCAGAAGCGGTCATCTGACTCCGCTGGGCTCTAGGGCCCTCTGAGGTCTGATGGGCCCTGGCTGGAGGGGTAGAGCCGTGTAGCCCGCTGTCTGGGAGCTCTGAGAACAGGCCCCTGAGAAGGGCTGCGTCAGAAAGGCACATGCCAAACTCCACGTATTCTGGTCAGCATTGCCTGGGGGCTGGAGAAGAGCTGAATCCCAGACCCTGCATCTGTACATGACCTCCGCTGATGCATCTGCACATGCAAGCTCCGGAAGCGCTGCTCAGGGCAGCATTCCCCCACCTCGGCCTTGACATCTGGGGCCGGATCATTCTTTGTGGTGGGGGGCTTTGCTGGGCCTTGTAGGACCTTTAGCAGCACCCTTGCCCTGTACCAGGAGCTGCCAGTAGCAGCCCGCACCCCTGCCCTGGTTGGGATGACCGAACAGGTTTTCAGACATTGCCAGTTAAGTCCTGGGGAGACAGCGCCCTGGTTGAGAACTGCTGCTGTAGAGGGAGGGTTAGAAGAAATGACACGGAGCCTGGGCCTGGTTCCTCGGTGGTTAGAGCACCGCCCCCCCCCAGCGAAGGGTCTTGGGGTTGATTCCTAGTCACGGGCGCACACCTCGGTAGGATGGCTCCTTCCTGGCCCTGTGGGGTCATGTGTGGGGAGCAGCCGGTAGATAGTCTCTCTCACATCCATGTTTCTACCCCGCCTTCCAATCTTTCTAAAAAACAATGGAAAAAATATCCTCAGGTGAGGATTAAAAAAAAAAAGGAAATAACATGTAAAGTGTTTTATAAACTATTAATATGTATACAAATATTAATCAGTCTAATAGGACTTGCCCTCCAGAAGCTGAAAGCCATGTGAAAGGTAGGTTTAAGTGAAGTTTTATTTCTTTATTATGTTAGGTTTTGTAACATTTTTGTACATGTTAGTGCATTAGTTTATAAAGCCATTTCTTTTCATTTTTCTGATGTAGTGGTAAAATATTTATTCACATAGATATTATGTACCCATTAAATCTTGAAGTTAGCTACTTGTTTAATGGTATTTCTTTTTTCTAAAATACCTTTTGTCATTTAACAGTGAGACCCTTTCAAAGAGATCTCTATAGGAAGTTTTTACATTTTTTTTCTTTGGGGGGAAGTTTAAGCTCAAGTCATTCAGGAAGTTCCACTGCTGTGGCCAACTGTGGAGATGTAAAAACAGATCAAATCCAGTTCAAACAATTAAGGTCTAATGCACAGATGTTTGAAGCCCATGCAAATGGATTATAAAAGCCAGAATCATTACAATAGCCTTCCTTAAACTTTTAACAATGAACAGTGGAAGTAAATATTTTCTCAATTTCAATTTCTGTTTTTGGAGAAGTAAGCCAAGTATGCTTTCTAAAGGGACTCTGCTGGCTTCACCTAACGTGGTTTGAAAGTTCCTTTTTTACATCCTTAATGACTTACTTATGCTACTATATAAATTCTGTTCTTGGAGGGAGGAATCTGGTGGAGTAATAGCATTGAGTACGCTTTCCATGAATATCTGTGGAATGGAAAGAAGGAAGGGCTGCAGAGCAAGCAGACAAGCCATGAAGGTACAGGACACGCTGGCTCTGGCTGACTGTCCCCATGGAACGCACCTGTGTTCCGTGTTGTGCTGAGAGCATCCTGAGAGAAGGGCCTACGGTCCCGGACATGTTCTCTCCGGAAGTCCGACTCAAAGGACATATTAATCAAATTAGTTCTTTTTTTTTTGGTCAGCAGATTTAATGCTTGTCCCTCATTATGAATGAAGTTATTTCATTGTCGTAGGCCAAAGGGCCATTTTAAAATGCAGATCTATACATATTTTAAAATAAAATGGAAAGATGTGTGCATAATTTGTTCCCATTTCCAGGGTTTAATATTCATATTACGAGACTGAAAACGGGATCATGCAGATGAGCTGAGACCTTGTTTCCAGCCACTCCCTCTTGGGGTCATCTTGAGCATTAACCATCAGATTTGAAGGATTCATTTCAACTTGAAATCTTTCACCATAGAAAAAACCTGACTGATACTGTGCATGTCTGAGGATGATGAATAGCCCTTGTCTTTCTTGCCCAATGGAAGGTATAGCTAGAGCTTTAGAAATTTCTTAGCGCTGACCTCAAGAGCCGGCCTCAGAAATAGTCACTGCTGTGTCTGCGATCCAGCTTGGTGCTTGTACATTAGGTTTAGTCATTAAAATCCCACATGCAAGGACAGAAGGAAGCCATTCTCACATGCAGAATGCATTTTGAAGAGGAAATACTTTTGCTGTAGCTTCAGACACTAAAGATACCAAGTGCCAAGGCGTATGTTTTTCTTGTCAGCAAAGGCAGAGGGACTTAAAATCACCTTCAGGTCATGTGGCTTTTCTGGGTTCCCCACAGTGGCAGCTGTGAACTACTCTTGGGATTTGCTCTCTTTTTAAAACATGTGGGTGTTGTGTTCTGCTTTGCCTCTCACATCTGGTGATCAGAGCTCAGGGTCAGCGGGGGAAATGTCTGACTGTGCACGCAGATTTGCAGTTTGTCCATAAAAGATTTAGTGCTGTTTTTTCAGCCCTCGATGTCAGGCTTCAACTGCATTAATGCTCATTAAAGAGCAGCAGTTATGTGAACCCAGGCGTATACAGGGAGCCCCCGTCAATATGACAAGAAGTGGGTAGTGTAGGAGGGATTAGGGAGGGGGGGTGTCCATGAGGGTGGGGGAACAGAATCAGGCTTCTAAGGCAAGATCAATAAAGCATGATTTAATTGTTTCCTGGATCTGTTATTTCAATAATTAAAAAAAATTTTTTTTAACCCTTACCCAAGAATATTTTCCCATTGATTTTTAGAGAGAGTGGAAGAGAGAGGGAAAGACAGAGAGAAATATTGATGTGAGAGAAACACATGGGTTGGTTGCCTCCTGCACGGGGAGGAGCCTGCCACTGAGGCATGTGCCCCTGGGTCCGCAGGCCAACGCGCTAGCCACTGAGCCAAGCTGGCTAGGGCTCAGTAATTTTTACTGGGTAACCATGGGATACCAGCCTCTATTCCAGGTGTGAAGGATACAAAGTTAAATGGATAAATAAAACCTTTTCCCTTGCATACCCATTGTCTGTGAGGGTAAAGACAGTAAGCAATCATAACTGGATAGGTGCTGCAGTAGAGGCTTGGACAGCGGGCACATTTCAGAGAAAGTAACCTTTGAACTGGGTCCTAAAAGGCAAGTAGGAATTCTTTAGATGGAGATGGGGGAGGAAGGGCACTCCAGGCAGAGTGAACAGAGGGTAAGTCTTAGAGGCACTCATGTTCGTGCCATGTTCGGGCATGACAGGCCATTGCCGTGGTTTCTATCTAAAGAGTCAACCTGGAGGGAGACAAGACTAGATGGGCACATTGAAGCTGGATTATGGTGGTGTTCATACTGTACTGTGGATTTAGACTCTACCCAGTGTCCTAAGCAATGCCAATCTATCAGAGCTGGGTCCTGTCTTCTCTTACTTGGCTCCCAATGCCAGTATCTTAAAGCTCAGCCCCACCTAGACAAGCCCTTCACCACGTCATTCTCTAGAGCACCGGTCTGTGGACCACCGGTCGGTGACCGCTGCTCTAGAGCAAAAGTGGTTCTGGGTTATCAGCCAATAGAATCTAGAATTAGTCTTGCTGCCAGGAACTGTGACATGTCCACACACTCACCTTCCCTGAGCTCTTTGACTGGACCCTCACTGTGTTGCTGTTCACCTGGTCCTTGACTAGACTTCTGTTTTCCTAATCAGCTTTCTAGTTCCCAGAACGAGAGCTTGCTCCAGGCTTCTGCCTCCTCAGCTAGAGCCCAGACATTGAATCTATCTCTTATCAACCCCCTTCCTTGAGCCTAGATTCTTCTTTCTGTGTTCTAGCTGCTCACTGGGATCCTGCTCCAACTCACAGCTTTCCTGGGGCCACCTATTGCCACCCACTTATTGTGAGTGCCTGTTAACTTGTACAGTTGTACAGAGGCCTCTAAGTTATAAGGTATATAGCAATACTATCTCAGTTCTCATCTACATTTGTTACATCTCTATGGATGTAAATTTTTACTGATAAGAGGCCTGTACTTCTTCTCCATAGCTATCAAATTCATTATGTTTTCTCATCCTAATCTTCGTTTTTATCAATATTTTATTCCCACTAGCCACATTGCATGCTCCAACATATCTGTGGTAAACACACTCTTAAGGTGGTCCCATGATCCCTGCTTCCTGGTTTCATATCCTTGTATGACCCCCTTCCTTGAGTGTGAGCAGGACCTGTGACTTGCTCCTAACCAATAGGATATGGTGAACATGACAGAATGTACACGATTATATGTATGTGACTATGTCATACAAGATTGTATTACCTGTCACTAGAATCTCTCCCTTGCTGGCTTCAAGGGAGCGAATAGCCATGTTGGGAACTCCTTGTGGCAAAGAATTGCAGGCGGCCATGAGGAGCTGAGGGAAGTCTCCGCTGACAGCCAGCAAGAAATCAAAGCTCTCCGTACCACAGCTGCAGGAGCTGAACACCACCAACAGCCACAGGAGCAAAGAAGCTAGCCTTCCCCAACTGGCCTCCAAATAAGAACCCGGGCCTGGGGGGCACCCTGATTGCAGCCTTACAGAGGACCCTGTTAAGCTGTGCCGAGACTCCTGACTCGCAGAACTAGGGGATAATAAATGTGTGTTATTTTAAGCTTCTAAGGCTGGGATAATTTTGTTACGCAGCAATAGATAACTAATACAATGTCTCAGTGGACCAAAACAAGATACGGCAATTAGAATATGTGTTCTGGAAATACTTGACATCTGGTAATTAGATGTGTAATTGTGCTTTATTAACCATTTTTCTCTCTCTTCTTCTAACGTTCTCAGGGAAATGGGAAACTTTTATTTTCTACAAGGAACTGGTTCATCACCTTAATTGTCTCAATCCTGAAACAGGTGTCCTAGATAAAGGACACCAGATGGGATCCAGCAGCTGGAGTATGAAAACTAAAATCACAGAGATTATGTTGAGTGCAGCCTTGTGTGTAGCAGCAAACAAAGGAAAAACAGATGAATTCTTAAAGCCTTTCTTGCAAGAATTGGGGAAGGTGTCAGTAGTATCTGCAGTACGATAATGAATGGTTGAGGATCAGTCTGCCATCACTTTGGAAGTTGAGACAGCTTACAAATGTTTACTGGCAGAAAATGTAAACATTTGTCCAAAGCATTTAAAAATCTCTGTTTTATTTTTTTGTCTTTTTAAAAATTTCTTTATTGATTAAGGTATTACGTATATGTCCTTACCCCTCTATTAACCCCTCCCAACCTTTCCCCTTAAATCGCTCAGTTTTAGAACAGTATTAGATTAATCTATTATTTCTGCATCATCTTCATAGTAGTTTACCCTTTTATTGTTAGTCTTCCAATCTTCAGTTGTTTAGCCTCTCTTAGCTTTTGCATAAAAGGAAAAATGAGATAATTTCCATGTCTTTGTAGGGGATAGAGAGTTAGAAATAACATTTTGTGAACACCTACTGAGTACTTTGCTACTTGTTTCACATCTCATATGCTCTTCACAGCAAGTCTGTGAAATTGGGCTATTTTAAAGTCTTCATTTGGTTAAGGTCAGAGAGGTTATGTACTCGAGGGCACAGCCTGACGTCATGTCGAGTTTGGGAGCAGGGCTGGCGAAGGAGGGTGAGCACCACAGCAAAGCACCCTTAGGCTCAACTCCGTCTGGTTACGCTGTTTTTAGTCATTAAGAAATGAGGATTTGTGGATGCCCGGGGGGTGCTTCTTGGGAAATCTGTGTGCCCTTTATTCATTTCGCAGATATTTGATCACCTTGCAGCATTTTAGAGAGGTTACAGTATGGAGGGAAGAAACTACACATACACACAATCACATACCTACTAAAGTTCTAGATTTATTGCATCCCGTGTATAGGACTCATTGAAGCAAGACGGCCACACAGAGTAGTCAAAGCTGCAGTGTGTGCTTCTCTTGTCCCGTTTGCCCTTAGGGCACACAGCTTTCCGAGACAGTCCCCATGCGTGTTAAGTTCTGCCAGGTTGAGCACCTCTTGCCCCACACCCCCTCAAAAACAAAACAAACAAACAAAAAACCCCTATCTATCTATCTATCTATCTATCTATCTATCTATCCATCCATCCATCCATCCATCCATCCATCCATCCATCCATCTATCATCTATCTATTATCTATCTTTAAACCACTTTCTTGAGGTTTGATTGGCCTACACAGAGCTGCACATATTTAATGTATGCAGCTGGTGAGTCACACCCTTTTGTTTTCAGAGTTTCATCCAGAAGAGTTGATGCTTACATTCCAAGTGCTTCATTTAATCAGTTAACTGCCATATGTCCAAAACGGAAACCATCCCCGTACACCACGATGGACGCTTATGGCGTACAAATGGTTAAGTGCATACTTACACATACCTCCACCAGGCTCAGCGTGAGCAAGGCCAATTCCGTGATGGAGAGGAACCAGGGAACATTCCTATGTGTCCCTGAGCCATGTCTCTGCCTTCAGCTTTACCGTCCCTCTGAAGTCCACCCTTTGATGTGGATGTTGATGGTTCTAATGCTAAGTTAAGAAAATGCTTAGGAATCTTTTTCTTCTTTATACTGACTGTGTTCTAGGTGCTCTGCTATGGATTTACATAGTTAAGAATCTACAAGGGCAAGTAGTGTCGGCCTCTCTTTATAGCCTGAATAGTAAACTGAGGCCCAGAGGGATAAATAATGCATGACCTTGTTGGAGGTCATGCATATTAAGTAGTAGAGCCAAGATTTATTCCTACCTCCTTCTGATTCCAAACGTGGCCACTTGCCCTTGTTAGTACACCATGCAGCCAAGGGTAGTGTTTCAGGGTAACTTTTTTTTTTTTAAGTATATTTTATTGATAGTTTACAGGGAGGAAGGGAGAGGGATAGAAAGTCAGAAACATCGATCAGCTGCCTCTTGCACACCCCCTACTGGGGATGTGTCCGCAACCAAGGTACATGCCCTTGACCGGAATCGAACCTGGGACCTTTCAGTCCACAGGCCGATGCTCTATCCACTGAGCCAAACCGGTTTCGATTCAGGATTACTTTTTTAAGTCCTTCTGTGTTCCTCTAGCGGCATCCTAGAGTGATTTTTAGGAAGAACTAACCCACAGTGATTACACTATGCCACAGAAATAAAGAACTATCTATTGAAGGCCCTTTTGTGTGTGCTCCCTTTGATGCCACTCAGCCCCCACAAAATCAAGTGTCATCCTCTTCAAAAGGTTTAGTGGCTTGTTATTTGCACTCAGAATTTTTCCCATAAGGCTGCTACATTCAACACATAGATAACCTCCGTAATAGATAATCCCCAACTGGGACAATGTAAATATGATTTGCATTTGGAGGATTGTCCCAAATTCACGTTCCTAATAATATTTTATATTATCCAGTGTTGAAATATTAGAACGAATTACTTGTCTTGACTTGTCCTTCTCTTTGTCCTTCAAGTTTTACTGCCTTTGTCTCTCCCTCTCTTCTGCCCAGAGTACAGACTTTTCCCCATTATCTGTAACAACATGAGTTGCTTGCACTTAAATTACTTTTGAGTGGCTGTTTCTTGTAATAGTGCTGAGTAAAGTGCTAATGAGGAAAGCAGCTAGAATGTAGTATGGCTCCCAGGGTAGAAACAGGTCAGTTTTCTTTTTCTGGCTCCCCCATAGCCCAAATTCAGTGACTTCTCAAATCCTTGATGAGAGGACCCATCTCTTTTGTTTATGAAGCTCTAGTGCTATTTAAGGCAAAATACAGCTTCTAAGTCTTAAATGATTTAACAGAGATAATACTAATCAGAGCTCATCTACTGCAAGGGACATATTAACTAGATTTGTGCATCAGCAGAGTAGGCTAAATTTTCCTTTACGACCTAACATCTGAGTAATATGATAATCTAGGTTCTCTTATACCAGCTCTGGACACTTAACTGCTGCTTGGGCTAGCACAAATACTGTAATTAGCATCTAATGTTATTCAAGTTGAAAGATGCTTAAAAAGTGGACCCATTTTGTTACTTCTCCGTCAAGTTAAAGAACAAAAGATCTGGAGGTGCTGGGTGATCATAACTTATGTCAGAGCAAACAAAGAAATCTGAGGAGGCTAGAGCATTTGTTAACTAAAATCTTAGGCTTTTCTTTTCCTTCTGTAAATACATGTACTTATCATCACTTACCAGTCTGTGATCAGGGGCTTTTGTATTTTAATTAGAAATTACTGCAAAGTATCTTACAGCTGACCCAATGCTTAATTAGAATAATCATGGGAGTAGATTTTGCAAGCTGGCATCCAAGGGACTTAGGTTGATTTTTAAAGTAATGATGTGCTTTAGATCACAGACTCTAACCTCTCCCTTACCCAGTTTCCAGTAATGTTCCCTCTTTCTAACATCCCATGGCATTTAGGTATCTGTGCAGACAGTCTGTGGATCCTTATACTCATCGGATCCTTATACCTTATCGTGATTCAGTGTGTGTGGGGGGGAGAGGGACAGGAGGGTTGGGGGAAGGAAATCAATGTTATTTCATGAAAATCAATGTGCTACTTCTGCCAAGGGGTTATTTTTAGTGAAGTCTGATCTCTAATGGTGCAATAATTATTTTTGGGCTTGTTAAAGAAATTCATGCATGGGGAAAGGAAGACGATTTGGGCTTATGCAGGTTCCTTCCCTGATCTAAGAAATCATACCTTCATTTCAGAATTGCTCTCAAACATTTAATTAGATTTTTATTGAATTTATTAGGTACAGGTTTCAAGTATACAACTCCATAAAACATCATCTGCAAACAGCACTGTGCACCCATTGCCCCAAGCAACGTTTCTTTCCGTCTCCATCCCCTCCCACCCCTGCTTTGCTCACCTCAACCTACTCCCTACCCTCTTTCCCTCTGGGTATCTGGCTCTCTAATTTGAATGTATTTATCCATCCTCTCAAATGTTTTATTTTGTTATTCAGTTAACATCTTCATCATTGCAAACTCACATTTGATTTATATCAGCCAAATAGGTCGATGACTCACCTGTCTAATGTTTTTCTATGTTAATCTCAATTCCCTTAGTCTTTTGGAAACCACTAGATAGAAGTGTCCTTTTATTAAAATTTATTATCAGCTTGACCCTGGAGTGTGGGCAGCCAGGCAGAATTATCATCAGGTGTAAAATGTAGACTGGGCTCCAGGTGCACGTGATCTTTTGTGGTCTTGTCACATGTATTAATTACTGGGCTGAGCCACCTTGAACAGAGGTTCTGAGAAAAGTGAGCCTTAAGAAATCTGAGGATATTTTTAAGGAAAAAAAATCCAATTCTGCCAGAGAGAAGTAAACGAGGGTGAATAGAGTCATTTTTGTGTGTGTTTCTAGCATAAAATAAAAGAGCACCTGGTCATCATTATTGTATTTATCTACAAGGTTTGAACTCTTTATTTTCTGTTTTAGTCTGAGGAGGAGCAGAGAAACATGAAATGCTGTAGGTAATACTTCACAAGGACCCTTATGATGGAGAGAAGGCCAAAGTGAGTTGGTTGTATGCTCTCTACTAAGATCATACTTTACCCGAAATACATATTAGTGTTGGGCATTTGATCTGAAATCTAAGAGACTAAATAAACAGTTTTAAGAGAAGGGTAGGGAACATGCAAGTAATAAAGTAGTATTTACTGCTACCAGGAGTCCTCATCACTTAGACACTTAATTTTCTTTGAATGAGAGTGTAGATACTAGTACATAGTTGTATTTTTGTAATGTTCCCTGTAGTGTGTAGCATTTATGAGTGCTTAATACATTTTTATCATAATTAACGTCCCAAATGGATTGGGATTTTTCTCTGGGGATGGAAGGACTAGAGGCTTAGGAATCTTGGGAAAGATTAAATGTGTTTTTTATATGTGTGACTCTTTGGCTGTTTCTGACGGTAATCCTGATTTACTTATTCGTTGTGTTTCTTGCCTCAAGCCCGGTTCTGTAGAGCAGGGTAGTCAGTTGGCAGAGCAATGAGCCATGCTGGTATTTATTATAAGGGAGGCATGGTGTGAGAAGAGTGAGGGCTTCAGAGTTAGACCTAGATTTGAATTGTAGTTCTACTGTAGTTTGCAAAATGGAGACAATTCCACCTTGTTTGCAGGGTTGATATGAGACTAGAACTAATGCATATAAAGGACCAGGCATAGCAGCGACTTCTGATAATAGTTACTACTAGTATCTAGTATCCTTTAGACAGAGATATCCATGTGGATCAAAGTGTGCAGGTTGGCCTACTCTCAGGAGTAGTTATAGTTTGCATATTGGCTAATGTCCCATCACAGTATACCCAGTCCCGATAGTCCTCAAGTTCAGTTCAGCACATTTATAATTTTATTGTTTTTTCAATTAAAGTTGATGTTCAACATCATATTTGTTACAGGTATAAAGCATAGTGGTTAGACATTAATATAATTTAGGAAGTGACCCTGTCGATAAGTTTAGTACTCATCTGCCACCATACATAGTTTTTACAATATTATTGACTATATTCCCTATGCTGTACTTTATATTCCTATAACTGTTTTGTAACTGCCAATTTGTACATTTTAATCCCTTCACCTTTTTCAACCAGTTCCTCAAATCCTCTCCTGGTAACCCTCAGTTTGTTCCCTGTGTATGAATGTGTTCATGTTTTGTTTGTTCATTTATTTTGTTATTTAGGCTTTATGTGTAAAAGAAATCATATGGTATTTGTCTTTCTTTGACTGACTCAATTCACTTAGCATAATACCTCTAGGTCCATTCATGTTGTCACAAATGGTAAGATTTCATTATTTCTTCTGGCTGAGTAATATTCCATTTTATATGTACCACATCTTCTTTATTTACTCATTGTTGATGGGCACTTAGGTTGCTTCTTATCTTGGCTATTGTAAATAATGCTGCAGTGAAGATAGGGATGCCTATTTCTTTTCAAATTAGTGTTTTGAATTTCTTCAGATAAATATTCAGAAGTGGAATTGTAATTCAGCACATTTTCAATGAGTACTTCTGAATCCTATGAGAGAAGTGAGTATGATGTCTTTCCCTAGAGGCACTTGCATTTTAATCAGGGCTCTGAGGGCTAACTACTTGCTGACGTTCAGAAGAGAGAGAGGTTACCACTTTGGGGATGGAGGGAGTCAAGATGGATTTTATGAAAGAAATCCATAAAATTGGTAGTGAAAGGAATCTTGAAGAATGAGTGATGTTTTGACAGGTAGAGGTAGGTATGAGAAGTAGTATTAAGGTATCTACACTAATAAAAGAGAAACATACAAATTGACCATCACTCTGCTATACCTACCAGCCAATCAGGAGAGTATATGCAAATTAGAAGACATCCCAGTGCCCAGAGTGGCCAGGAAGGATGCCTGGTATGAGAAGGAGGGCGGGGGTGAAGGGATTTGCAGGAGCAGCACTCCCACCACTGCAGTGAAGACGAAGAGGGCAGACTCTGGCAGGAGTCTTCAGCAAAGACGGCAGAACTTTGGCCCGAGCGAAGGCCTGGATCCTGGGTGCCAGAGGAAAAGTGGTGCTGGAAGCCAAGGGAAGGAAAGCCTGTTGTATGAATCTCTTCATGCAACAGGCCTCTATTTAAAAATTAAAAATAAGGCAATAAAATCAGAAATTTTTTTAAAAGAATTTATAATTCTTTAAATCAGTCTCATTGTAGTGAGTGAGGCAGAGATGACATAAACAGCAGTACCTCTGCTGGCATCAGTCCTGAGCCTGAGTTTAGCAACTTTATTGAAAATGCAAATGAATGCTCATCAAATTTGTGGGTAACACAGAATTGTAGTGGGGTGGGTTAGTCTGCAGAGGAGGTAGGTAGGAAAAAGGGCTGGGGCGAGGGGACAGGATTAGGCTTTAAAAAAATTTTGCAAGTTAAATTTCTGATCACAGTAATCTAGAATGGCATTCCGTAGAGATAAAAGAATTAGCAGTTTAATTCTGCCATTAAAGTAAACAAGCCAAGCTCAGCTGGATAGGGGAATACATAAAAATTCATGGGACTTGACCTGGAAATTATCACACCTCCTGTTATATGAGCACAGTCGGGCACTGGGGACCTTGGGGCCATTCTTAGACAGGATTCCTGAACAAATGTGAAGAACCTTTACAGCTTACAGTAAAAATAGCTACGTGGTATTGAGTGTGTACAATTTTACTGTGACAAATAATGGTTAACACTTATTGAATATTTGCTTGGTGCCAGGCCTAAAGATAGTTATTATCTTACCCTCCCAATAGCCTTGCAAGGTGACTCTTTATCCTCATTTAACAAAGCAAGAAGCTAGAGCTCTGGAATGTTCAGTAGCTTGTCTGTAGCCATCAGTGAAAAAGCCACAGTGCCCCTCTGGCTGTCCCAAAGTACTCTTTGGCTCACTTTACCATGTTGTCTTCCACCAAAAATACAAGTATATGCAAATAGTGTAGAGAATAAAATGTGCAGAATACATGCAATATGTTTCCATTGATATAAAATTTGAAAACACTAACATTTTTTATGGATTCATAGTATACACTAATAGTATATTATGTATGAGAGTGATGCACACCAAATTAAGGATATTGATTACTCTGGAAAGAGAAGGGGGACGGGGTAAACTGTATCTGTAATGTTTGTTTTCCTTAAAAGGAAAGAACAAATCTGAGGCAAATATGGGAGAATGTTAAGATTTGTCAAAGCTGGGTCATGGGTATTCTTTATGTTATTTTTCATACTTATCTCTAAAAATTTTTTAAAAATTAAAAACAAAAAAGGTGGGGGGAGGCCTGCCGGAAGCCGATCATTGTTTTGGTGGAAGAGAGCTGTGGACAGGGAGTCCGGGGGGCTGGTCCACCTTGATTGCTCTGAGGGGTCGGAGCTGGTTACTGGATGTTGGTGGTTGAAGCAGCCCCACCCGTTAGTCCTAAGAAGATTCACTGATTGACTTTTATTGGGGTTTCCTGCCTGGGGGAGATGGGTGTGTCTTATGATTTTAATCTTAATAAAAGGAATGGTAAAGCCAGGGCGAGCAGTAGTTCTCCCACTAGAGTTGGACTACCCCTGGCCCCCATTTTCCAAATTAATGTTTTTCTAAGTCTCTTTATTCATTTGTATGCGACCTCCTCCAGAAACCCGAACCCTGAACCAGGGACCCTGAATCACGCAGGACGTGAAAGCGGTTCCCACAGAGGCTAAATTACCACATAGAAAACTTTGGTAGCACTTGTCTTTGAAAAAGGAACTAGCTAGAGCATGCGCCTCTCAAGTCCCTCTAGGACAGCTATAAAACTCTGTGATTCTCTGATGACAAGCTCCCTGCTAGTTTTCCATCCTTTATAGCGTTATAAATCTAAGGTATAGAATGATGATGCAAAGAAAATTCTTTTTCCTCTCCTTATTTCTTGTTTTTACACTATTGAATTAAAGCAGGATTTTGAAGTTCCTTGCATGGATTCCGATGCAGGGTGGTGTCTGGGAAGTAGCCAGGGCTCTGTGAAGTCAGACTGACCAAGGTCTGACTCCCAGCCCTGCCACTTTGACAACCAGGTGTCTGAGAACAAAGATTTCCTTCTTTTTTAAAAAATGGTTGAATAATATTCATCTCTCTCTGTGCGTGTGTGTCACATTTTCTTTAACCATTTATCTGCTGGTGAGCATTCAGTGTGCTTCCATTTCTTGGCTATTGCAAACATACCACAGTGACCATGGGGAAACACGGAGCATAGTTAACTCATCTTTCTGAGTTAGCATTTTTGTTTTCCTCAGATCAATACTCAGAAGTGGAATTGCTGGATGATATGGTAGTTGTAGTTTTAATTTTTTGAGGAACCTCCATTGTGGCTACACCAATTTATATTCTCACCAAGAGTTCACGACGGCTCCCTTTTCTCTAGATCCTTGCTGGCACTTGTTCTTTCTTTCTTTCTTTCTTTTTTAAATAGCCATTTTATTTTTTAAAGATAAGTTTTTATTGATTTCGGAGGGAGAGGGAGATGGAGAGAGGGATAGAAACATGCCCCCTACGAGGGACCAATCCTGTACCCGGGCATATACCCCGACAGGGGATCAAACGAAACCAAATCGTGGATCGATGCTCAGCCATTGAGCTACTCCACACCAGCGGGGCGATGATAGCCGTTCTAACAGGTGTGAGGTGCTATCTCACTACGATTTGCATTTTCCTGATGGTTGGTGATGCCTGGCACTTTTTATGTACATGTTGGTTCAGGCTTAACTTTAAATGTTTCTCTGGGAGGCCGTTCTGATCCCTGCCTTAGGTTAAACCTTGCTGTTTTCACCTCATCTGCTGCACTTCCCCAGTCCACATCAAACATTGTAATTTCTTGTTTGAAGTCTGTGCTCTAGCTAGCTTCGCACTCTTAATGAAATCAGAGTGCATCATGGTCATTGTTATATCCTCAGCCTAGCTGGCAGATAATAGGAACTCACATTATTGGTTTGGCTGTTTGAGTAAATGAATTTTGAGACTGAGCAAATGTTGCTCCTATACTTTACCCACTGTGTGCTCTTGGCTAATGACCCTACTGACTGCCAGTTCTCCAACTTTTGAAGTGAGGGAACGTTATCCAACTCTACTGTTTTGTGAGTTGCAAGTGAGCCAACAGTGGATGTAAACTGCCTGGCCCTTTGTGGATGCTGAATGAATACTATTTTTCCTTCATGAATGGATAAGTCAGAAGATAAGAGATTGTCTAAGAAATATAACTGTGCTTTTAAAAAATAAAAGCAAAAACATCACCTTCATATATACCAACACATAATATAAATTTAACTCTCTAGTTGTAAGTCAGAGCAGTCTCGGAGAACCTGTTATCAGCAGAGTTGGTAATCTTCCTCCAAGGCCATGTCCAGCCCTCTGTCTGCTGTACTGTTTAATACCGTCCTTAACTGCCAGCTGGAGATGGGGTGCTTCAGACTGCACTACACTCCTGTTTGTTTATTCCTCTTTCTGGGTCCTAAATGCCCTCCCGGGGCTCTTAAGTTCTCAGCAGAGTTGCTTTTCTAGCCCTGCAATGCAAACCCTGCTCGGAACTGTCCTTTCCCAGCCTCGGGGTCTGCTGTTCGGTGGGATTTTGAGCTGCTTTGTAAAGGGAAGTCAAGTACCAACACTGTCTCTGAGCACACTTGGTCTTAATTTGTTATTTTGGGGTTGTTCTTTTTAATTCTGACTTACTAAGATGAGGATTTTTTAAAAGCAAGTAAAAATTTATTTTGAATTGTAAATTAGCACATGCTGCTGTAGGAAAGTTAGGAAGCAATGACCAAAACGCAAACAAAAATGACATTTTATTTCATTTCCCATCTGCAAGTACTGTTAACATTTTGCATTGTTTTCATCTTAGTCCCTTTCCTCAAATATAAAGTTCAGTTTATTTTTAATTTTCTTAGTCAATATTTATAGTTAAGTTCTAAAAACAACAAATGTCATCCGTAGTTTCATGATAAAGATAATTAATGTTAGTAGTGTTTATATTTCTGACACCTTTTAAAGTAAAAGGCAGTAAATACACAGATTCTCCTGGTAAATTTTTTAAGCATTACAGATAAAGTGAATGTACTCTTCCTTCCTCCTTAAATAATCCCCTTCATCTGCCCAGAGTAACAATTTAGTCTATGTAGTGTGTGTCCTTCCTAAGGGGTGCGGAGAGGGCAGATGTTATTGGCACACAGTGGGTGGAGGCCAAGGATGCTGCTAACATACTCCAGGACTTAGGGCAGCCCTGCCTTCCCTCCCAACACAGCACTATCTGGCCCAAAATGTCAGTGGTGCCACTACTTCCTGACCTTGTTTTATGAATATGCCCACACAACTTATTTTTATGGTGACATTATCCTTATTTTTTCTGCCTCTTGCTTTTTGCTCTTAATAATACGCCTTAGAGATATATCTAACTCGGTTCACATACCCTTGGCCCTTGAGCCATACAGGGTCATGCAGTTGAAAATTTGTGTAAAACTATATTTTCTTTGAGTTTTGTGTGTTCTATGTGTTTAACTTTTTTATCTCTGATATTTATTTTGAAGAACTGTATATTTTAAACATACAAAACTGATTCTGTTTAAACTTATAAACAGAATCTTTAAAGGAGCCATTAGCACAATTGCAAAAAGGAACTTGCACTGAAATATGTTTCTTATGATTAAAAATTTAACACACATATGAAGAGCCATGGCCTAGAAGCAGGAAATGCAGCAGATGTTAGAGAGCAACAAATACGCAGAAGGTCTGGGTTGTACGGAGGGAGATAATAGTCAAAAAGAAGGTTGGAATTACATTGTGAAAGTCATTACTTGCCAAGCCTAGGGGTTGGATTAGTATGCATTGGGAAGTCATCAAAGGTTTTCAAGCAAAGGGATAGCATAATCAGACCACGCTTTAGGGAAATTAATAGAGTAGTAAGAATGGAGATGTAGAGGACAGAAGACCTGCTAAGAGGTTATTAACGCAATGCAGGTGAGAGATAAAGAGGCCCCGAGTGGGGAAGGTCTAAAGTAAGGAGTCTCAGAAAGCAGGCGCCTCAAGGAGCGGAGGCAGTGCTGTGAATTAATGACGTGTGTTTGGGTGTGGGGAGCAGAGAGTTTCTCTGGGGAGCCTGAGAATGCTTGCACACATTGTCTGACGGGGACAGCCACTATTCTGCCAGGTGGTTTTTCCTATGTGAGAATACGGGTCAGTGTTGTAAGTTTCTTTATTTTGTTCCGTTGGAACTTGAAAACCTGGATTTTTTATATGCAATTTCCTAATTAAACAAAACCACACCGTGTGAACCAAATAAAACGTGTTCACTGGCCACTATGTGCTCCGCTGGGCATACCCCAGAGGTAGATTCAGCAGGACTCCTCAGCATTGGATATAGGGGAAGAGGAGATTTACAGGCCCCAAGACCGCGTCCGAGAAGGTGATGCAGCCCAGTGCAGCGTGGGCAGCACACTGGAGCACACCTCATTCTGGAGCTCCAATGGCTGGGCTTGAATCCTTAGGGAACCGGATAACCTTGGGCACATTACTCCACCTCGCCCCTGTGAAATGGTAACAGCATCTGTCTCATAGTGCTGTTCTGAAGATTAAATATATTCATACAAGTGGCATGTTTTTAGGCCATGCCTGACATAGAGTACTCCTTAGTAAGTGGTTATTAAGTGAACACTCGAGTTAGGGGAGCAGGTTGTGGGCACAGCCAGCTTGGGTTTAAACCTGTTCACACTTCTCAACTGTGTGACCATGGATACATTATTTCACCTCTTTATGCCTCATCTGTAAAATGGGCATATCTATTGCTTAAAAAAAATTCCTTTCACGGTGGTTTCTGACAGAAGCTGGAAAACCTGGGTGTCTCCACTTGTCCCAGTCACCCAGATGTCTGCTGCGCTCACTTTTTTCCAGTCTGTGCCCTGAGCTGTGAGTGACTTTGCAGTAGATGCTGTGTCTCGTTTACTTTTCCCTTCCCAGGGCCTAGGACAGAGCAGGCCCTCCAGTGTTCGTGGAATGAGCAAGTGAATAAATACATTTGAACTATTCTTTGTTAGCTCTGCAGAACATTCATTTTCTCGATGTTTCTGGAAGCAAGTGCCTGCACTGCCACTCCAGATCCTACCATAGTGGGGGGTCTGTCTCCTTTGAATGCAGCTGATCTTCACAGAACGCTGCAGTTACTCAGAATTCCCAGCCAACATTGTTCTGCAGAGGATTTCATTAAGTATCCAATGATGAATCTATCTCCCAGACTCTTATTACTAACCCCCCGAAGCACATCCTTGATGCCTCTGGCTGACTTAATCACCATGCCTCTCTCCAGTACCCAGCGCTTGTTTAATGCGCTCCTCGGGGTTGACCTCGGATGGCACTCGGAAGTCTAAGGACCACCGTGTAATTTGTGAGAAGATGTTGGGAGCAGCTGGGCACATCTGGATTCTGCTGAGAAAGACTGGCAGACCCCTGACTGGGGCTGAGAGTGAGGGTGTGGCTAGTGGCCTCTGTCTGCTATCACTGGTTCAGCAAGTTTAATGTTCTCATACGCAAATTAGATTTTAAAATATCAGAGTTCTGTCTCTTTGACAAGTCATTGGATGTAAATTAAGTTTCTGTGTTTCTTTCCAATTAAAGTAGTCACACTTACACAATTATGGAAAATCTCTTAACCCACACCCTCACTTAATAACTTCCTCTCTTCAGGATTTATACCTATTTTTCTTAGATTCCAGGCACATAAGCAAGTACAGACTGAACTTACTACCAGTAGAGTAATCTTAGAACCTGGGAGGCAAAACTTTATCTTCCTGTTTTCTCCTTCATTTCCTCCCTCTCTCCTCGTCTGAACTATAAAACGAGGTAAAATAAGCTTTCGGGGTAATCAGATATGATGCAACATGTGCTTTCTTACGGGGAGAATGTGCTGCTACTTTGTTGGGAAGAAGCCAGAGCTGGAAGCGGCTGAATCGCACCCCCATCTGGAAGGGGCATCATCAGAAGTATCATCACTCATCACTTCACCTTCGCCCTCTCACTGCTTTTTCACTTCAGCAGTGACGGAGTCCTCTCCTCCCTTTTCACCGTCCACTAGAAGCACAGTAAACCAATCCACTCCTAATCCCAGGTTTTTTGTTTTTTTTGTTTTTTTCAGAAAAAGGCTTCTGAGGTTTCTGAAAAACGACATGATTCCCAGCAGCCTCTATTTAATACCATAGTGCTTTGAATAGAACCTTCTGGCCATGGACCCCGCCATTCTACGCGCTGGGCTAATTCTTCCTGTCACGCTCCCGGACACACACAGTATTAAAGCACTTTTCAATGGTCCTGCCCGAACTCCCAGCCCAGTACCACTGTTGAAAACTCTATCCCTAAATGGGATAATCGTAAACCTGAATCATAGCCCGTCTTCTGAATGTCTGAAATGATAGACTTTGGGAGCAGCTTCCTGGGGTTTTTCAGACATGCCAGGCACATTAACCAGTCCTAGAACTTGGCATATTCCCCACACTTTTCATATCTCAGAATTCGTATACAATCCTGCGGATAATATTGATCAAATAAAATACATTTCTTTTTAGCCTCATAAGTATGTTGGCTAACCTTGGAGAATTCCAAAGGTAGTTTTGATATCTGGGGTGGGGTTGAGGAGTAAAGAATTGTAAGGCACTCAAAAAATAACAGTGTAGTAGAATTGTAGGTTTTTTCTTCCTCAGTCTTAATAGCATTCTGAGTTTGTATTCAGTTTGTGATCCAGTTTGACAATAGCTGTTAAAAAATATTGCAAATTAGAAACACCCGCCTGCTAAGCTATTCTAAGCACCTGAGTGTAAACAGTAACAATAACCAGTCCTTTTCAGAGTCAGCGCCCCTGTCTTCTTCACTTTCTGTCGGGGATTTCCGGAGGAGGCAAGCAGTATGAAGGAAATACTCCGATTTGCAGTTAGGAAGGCCCTGATTTCAATCCTAATCTTTCCATTTAGTAATAATTGACTTTGTACCAGTTGCTTAATGCCATCTGTTTCCTCATCTGCGAAGTAAAGATAAAAATTCCTACCTCAGAGGTCCTGATGGGGATTTGGGAGAATGTAAGTAAAGCACCTGATATATGATAATTCATTGATCTTTGATGTTCATTTTCCCTCCTGTGGGAACCCCTTTTCACGTCCCGAGTGATTCAGGGTTCCCAGTTCAGGGTTCGGGTTTCTGGAAAAGGCCACACACAAATGAATAAAGAGACTTAGAAAAACATTAATTTGGAAATGGGGGCCAGGCAGTAAGTAGTCCAACTCTAGTGGGAGAATTACTGCTCGCTCTGGCTTTACCATTCCTTTTATTAAGATTAAAATCATAAGATACACCCGTCTCCCCCAGGCAGGAAACACCAGTAAAAGCCAATCAATGAATCTTCTTAGGACTAACGGGTGGGGCTGCTTCAACCACCAACATCCCAGCAACCAGCTCCGACCCCTCAGAGCAATCAAGGTGGACCAGCCCTCCAAACTCCCTGTCCACAGCTCTCCACCATCAAAACAATGATTGGCTTCCGGCACCCTCCCGTATTTTATCGTCTCTAAAGTAAAATTGGTCTTATAATCAATAAGTAAGTATATTTTCATTGTGTAATTGCGACATTTGTATCTATTTGTGGCACATATTGTAAAATGCTTCTTAAATTCATGGCAACTTTGATTTGATGAAATATGGTACGTCTGGTTCTCAATGAAGAGTATTCATACCTATTATGAAGAGAGATTTTTCTAATGGAGATTTTACTGGTGTCAGAAAGAATCTAAATTGTACTAGCTTTTCTAGAGCCTAATTTGGGTTACCATTGTAATTATACTCAGGAAAAATAGTACTTATAACAAAGATAGTAGTGGCACCTCTTTAATCACGTCTCATGTGAACAATGCAAAGGTAAAAGGGAGGCTGTTTCATAAGTCTTAGCAAGAATGTGACTGATTGAGGAGCAGCAGAAAGAAGAACAAGACAGACGTGAGGGACGATGAGTTCAGTGCAGACAGACAACACGGTGACAACTGAGAACACCTCTATCTGTGTGTCCTACATTCGTGCAGGTGTAGGAAAGTTTTAATGCATCAGAATTTTGCTTAAAGAGAACTAGAGGTTTGGAGGTGTTGGTACCACACAGTCCTTCTGGCATTCTTATGTTGGAGGGACGGAGTTTTCTTCTTTTATATCCTGTGCAGATCGAAAGTCCCATGAATAACAGTTCAGTTCTTCAAGTGTTTACTGAGCATCTGCTACGTGCCAAGCGTTATGCTAGACTCTAAAGTTAGAGTTACATAAGATACCTCTGACCTCTCTCAAGCTCTTTCTCTTTCCTCTGTCCATATCCTGTATCTTTTCTTATTGCTTCAAGTAGAAAATATATGGGTCATCTCTTTTTGCTTTAGAACATACTCATTGAAACTTTAGTATATTTTCTTTCATCCAAAACAAGCACACCACTGAAAAATCAATTTAAAAGCTAATGAAATGAAGAGTTTGATCACACTTGTAATTAGAAATTTTATCAGTGTAACCTGTATTTAACATCAGGTTGGCTATTTTTGTAGTAAACTAATACTTTTTTAATATTTAGAATCTTAAATTAAAAAAGTAGTTTGTCTTGAGTGAACATATTGTGTTTCTTTTTTATATGTTGGTATAATGTTTTCTTTGTTTGGGTATTCCCCAAAAGAAATGTCTGTGTGCTTGCATTCCCAAATAATTTCTGTGCCAAAGAAACAGTAACAAATGCCACACACGGGAAATGACATTTTCAGGTTTTTTAATTAATATAATGAGAAAGGGAAGGAAGGCACTAATGTAATGCATTTAAATTTTAAATAAACTTACAAAATAGAGTAAATGAATATAAATATATGACTTTAAAATTACTTAATTTACTCAGTTTTATTGGTATTTAGCATCTATAATGACAGGTAGCAGTAATTGAATACTTATGTGCCATGCACTATTCTAGGCTCTTTATTTTTATTTGTTTTAAATATATTTTATTGATTTTTCACAGAGAGGAAGAGAGAGGGATAGAAAGTCAGAAACATCAATGAGAGAGAAACATCGATCAGCTGCCTCTTGCACACCCCCTGCTGGGGATGTGCCCGCAGCCAAGGTACATGCCCTTGACGGGAATCGAACCTGGGACCTTTCAGTCTGCAGGCCGACACTCTGTCCATTGAGCCAAACCGGTTTCGGCTATTCTAGGCTCTTTAAATGTATGCTCATAACAACCTATAAGATAGATATCATCACCCTCACTTTATAGATAAGGAAATAAGGACAAAGAGAGTCAATATCTCCCTTAAGGGACATAGCCAGTAGAGACAGGATTTAATCACTGTCTAATCACTATATTACTCTAGAATTGCTAAATCTATTATTATTCAGGAAGCAAAATCAGTAGCTGTTAAAAAAGTTACTAACATTTGATTAAAATTTGCATTGAACTTGTCGCTGAATACTGGCTTGGATTTTAGAGAGAAGAGCAGTATGTATTTAAAATATATTACAAACCTCATCCATAAACATTGTCACATAATTTATTTTTTTTTTCATTGTCACATAATTTAAAAGGTAATATTTATTATTTAAAGTAAAACCATCAGAAATAAAATCCAAGTGGATCTAGTATATAAATAATTGACATTAAAGTAGAAATTATTAAGTAAAAAATAGTATAATTATAATTTCAGGAGTTTAATAAAGCTGGTGTTGGGTGCCTGCTGAATATGAGGATCAAAAGACAGGGAGAAGTCAATGATAACCCTGAGCTTTTGACTGGTTGTTAGAAGAAACAGTGATAACATTTATTTCTTATATTAATCATGGAAGTCACAAAGTAAGAGAAACTTGGGCAAGGCAATGAGGGCTTGAGCTTGAGGTGAGTGTGAGATGTGATGGAATGTTGGCAAAGCAGAGTGAAGAGAAGCTGGGAGCCTGAGGCCTGGGCTCTAGTCCTGCCTCTGCTGGTCACTGGCAGGTTGACCTTCAGCCAAGGCACCTGACATCTCTTGGCCTCAGTTTCTACATCTAAAGACATTGAGGAGTTACATTATTAAGTGGTTTTCAAACTCCGCTCTAGAGTCCCCTCAGGCGCCATAGATTCTCATAAGGATACTTGGGGAGAAAAGTGCACCCTAGTCTAAGTGAACCTAAATTACTACACTTTTATTACACAAACCATGTGCATTTGTATTTTGGTTTAAACAAAGTTTGAAAACCAGTGGACTCAGTGATCTATAGGACCTCTTCCAGCTCTGAAATTCTGTCTCTTGCTCTGAACCCTGCGTTTAGAATTACCCAACAGGAAGTGAAGGTGAGTTTGCCAGAGTTGGCGGAGAGCTGAGATTGTGGGCAGTTCCTTCCCGAACAGTCAGAAGCCACAGATGTCAGGAGGCCTCAGCCTGCACAGCGTGAAATGCTGTTCCGTCATGGATGGTTGCAGAGGTTCTCGGTTGTTTCTTAACTTCATTACATCTTTCCCGGTTCCTTGAGGACTCCTTTCCATTCAGCCTAAAGATTTCTTCTTTAATTCATCTGCTGGCCTCTGCAAATAAGCCCCTTCTCTGGGGCTTCTTTTCTTCTGAGAAATGTCTCCTCTGCCTCTTGTATGTGCACTTGCACACGTATGTGTTTCCGATCCCTTTCCCTCTCCAACTTTCTCCCTTATATCCTCCCAGCCAGTGCCAGATTTTGTGATTAATGTAAGTAATATCTTCACAGGGTGATTGACTACATTCCAACCCCCTCCAGAACAGTGTTTTATAGCTCACTAAAATCCATGGTGGCTGGCAAGTGTGGAATGGAACAGTTTTGATTGGACTAAAACAACATTACGGTAGAATGTCTCCTCACCCAGGTCAAGTGATTGCATAAGAAACTCTAGTGCTTTGTGTCATAAAAAAATTCATTACAAATTTTTATTTATTGATTGCTGAGAGAGAGAGGAAGAGAGATTCATTTGTTGTTTTGCTTAAATTTTCATCGGTTGCCCTAATGGGAGATTGCACCTGCAACCTCGGCATATAGGGATGACACTCTAACCAGCCAGGGCCAAACACTCATGTGAAAGCTTATCTGCTTATCACCCTCCCAAATAAAACTGAAGATGTAGGTGAAACTGAGAGTGAGAAATAAACTTCCAAAAATAATCTTAACTGATTATTTCAAGTGAGTGAGAGACTTTATCCCCAATCAAGCTCAACTTGATTCTGATAGGACTACCAAGACTAGGATTTTTACCACCTGGTCATCCCTTTTTGGCCAGAGAGCTTTGTAGAATGAAGTTCTTTGTAAAAACCTTCCTCCATGGATAGCACGTGGCTGCAGTGCTAGGATGTGAAGGAGGGAGGGAATCCTTAAGAAACCCAGAGGGAAGTGTTCAGGAGTAACATTTCTGTCCTCTGACATTCAGCCTCAGCCTCACCGTTCACAGTCATCCATGAGGAGGGAGCACGCACTCCGCCATTGGCTGCAACTTGGCAGCGGCAGCACATAGCGCAGATGCCTGTTGTATTGCATCAAGTTTACATGGAGCATCAAGTTTTAAAAAAATGAAATCATTGTAAATTCTGGCAGTTTTTATGGTATAATTAAAATGTCTAACAGGATACCTCTGGGAAACTAAGTGCAGTTTTACTATTTATAGAGCCAGGAGAGGTAGTGTTTCTTGCCAACTTTCATATCTTATGACCTATAAATTGCTCTTAATAGCTAATCTGTCATCCCAGGTTCTCATACAAGAAAGCTTGTTTCCTTATTAATCTGTTAATTTGCATCTGCAAACGACATTTACAAATTTTTGGTTGGGAAACATTGTGTATTAATGCTGGGCATTATAAATAATTTATCACCTGTGATAGCAACTTTAAGGTATTGCTAGCAGATCTCTCTGACAGTGTGTTATTCTTCCAACCCTAATATAATTTAGATAAAAATAATTATGAAAACTCCTCCGGCCCCATAGAATTAGAAAAGGCTGACAGGTTGCTATGGAAAAGCTATGACTATCACTAACCACTCTCTAAGCCCATAGTAATAGATTAAAACCAACTGTTCCAACTATGACATAGTATAATGGTAGAAATAATTCAGGTGTACACAAATATTCTCTTACCTTTTCAATAACAACTGCAGAGTAGTTCTTCAACCCTAGGTTTATGTAATGGAACAAACTGGTTAGATTGATTGTAATAAACCCAACACCAGTTATTAAGTATATACAGCATGAAAGTGATTTAAGACTACTGAAGACCCTGTAATTAAAATGTTCCCTGTTTGTGTGGTATTTAAGTCTCATCCTCAGTCTGTGGCTGTGAGTTCACAGTTCTTGGAGATCCAATTTCAGGAAGCTTTCTTTGCCAAGAACCTTAATATTTACTATATTTTGTTTGTGTTTTGTTGATTTTTCTCTATGTTAATCCAAGAAGAATTTGTGGGAGCAGGAAATAAAGCATGAAAGGGAAGAAATCAGAGTAATGAGGGGATTAAGTTCATATCACAGGCTGAAGCCAGGGCAGAATTTGCACATATTATGGGATTATATATGGCTGTTGATGGGAGGTTCTGAGTCAAGTCATAAGTTTCCTGGTGACCCAATTAAAAAGATAAATTTGATCACTTACAAGATTCACATTTTTTAAAAGATAAAACCATAGCAGTTGCTTGGTAGAAGCATTGAAATCGGAAATAAATTTTTCCATTTGTCCTTTTAAAGATGATATTGAGTAATAATATCATGGACAGTATCCTAAAAAATATAAATTATAAATATTTTTATTTATTTTTGTCTGGTTTTGTGCGACTATTTTCTAAATTTATTTTTGTGCTTGTGTGTGTGTATGTGTTTGTGTGTGTGTGTGTGTGTGTGTGTGTGTGACTTGAGTAAGCAACTCAAGATCATCATTTAACTTTTTATACAGCATTATCTTATCTCAATGCTTATTAAGGGTAGGTTTTCAGGCTCTGGTATACACATTGAATAGGGAGTGTATGTCTTTTAAGACTGTCGGAAGTGTATAGACCCTCCAGGGAATGATTTAGTCTGATGTTTCTGTAGGTCTACCTTTGGGTGGCTGTTGACTCTCCCCATATAGACACGGCATTTGGGTGCCCTGCTGCCACTTAGACTTTTGTATCTGAGTTAATACAGGTTTTTAAAAATTAGCTAAGTTCCCGATTTCAGTAGTTAATTCTGCTCAAATTTAGTTTTTCTATTAAAATGCCTAAAATGTCATCATCCAGAAACTTACAATAATTGGTAAATACCTAAAACGTAATCACCCAGAAACATGGCAATTAGTATATTTGAACCATTGACTAGTGTTAATTATTACTATGATGACTGGAGCGTGAAAATTATTAATTATTACTGCAATAACAGTAAATCTCCAAATCTCAGTGGCTTAAAACAACAAAGGCTGATTTCTTGTGCCCACTATATATTCATTGTAAGTCAGCCAGAGCTCTGTCTCACATTGCTGTGATTCTCACGTTAATTTCCGTTCTGACAGAGCAATGTTTAACCAAGAGAAGAGGGAATGTGGTGAAGCATGCACTGTGTACCAAGTACTGAACCTGGCAGGTTCTTCATAAATACTGTTTTATTTAATACTCATCAAGGCTCTGTGAGATTTTAATATTCCCATTTTACAGATAAGGAAACTGAGGCTCAGAGATGTTGCAAAACTTGTGCCATATCACATAGTTTGTCATTTGAATCCATTCATGTATGATTCCAGAGTCTGTCCCTATTATTCTATACTAGAGGCCTGGTGCATGAATTCATGCATGGGCAGGGGCATTTGGGAGCAGGGCTGGCCAGTGGCCAGTGGGAGGGTCCACAGGCAGTTGGCTGGCCAGTCCTGTGCCCTGGTTGAACTCCTGGTCAAACTCCTGGTCGAGGGGACAATTTACATATTAGCCTTTTATTACATAGGATCCTTCTGTCTCTTGAATTGTAAGTACTGGTAGTTAACCTGGGACCTTGAATTTTTGGATATTGACCTGGTAAGGAATATAATGTGCATGTGGAGTTGGACAGTAAAGAAGAAATACCATATTTCTGGTAGTAACTGCAGATTCATTTCCCCCTTTATAAAACTACATGCAGTTAGTCAGCAGTTACATCATACATTCCCTGTATGTACATTTAATTCTTCCACAAAATATAACTCTTATGAAATACAATAAAGGGGAAATCATGCTAGATGTAAAGGAAAACATGTTTCGCTCTTCAAAATAATGTTTAATGATAGTGTCATCAATGTGGTTATAGTTTGGGTAGTTTAAATGCTTCTATTTTATGCCTCCAACTAAAATCCCTTAAAGGCATTTTCCCCCCTTTAGTCCATGTCCCATGAAACTGACTTGTCAGATGCGGTTCTTCTGCAGCTCTCGGGGTCACAGAGCAGGGGCCATGGCTCCTGTGTGCTAAGGCTACAGCTGGGAGTCATTCTTTGGCAAGAATATGGGTCATTTATATCTTGCAAAGAGAAAAGCATTGTCTTATTCCAGCCAGAGAGTTTGTTAGCATAACGGGTTGTGTGCATTTTAGTATTCAAATACAGATGTTCCAAAATGTTTCCACTGTGGGAAGCAGCTGCCGCTATTCAGGCACAGAAATCTCAGAGAGATTAATGTACAGCGGCAGTGCGAACCTCAGTGGCAAACGCAGCATCTGCCTGAGGTGGGGCCTGCGATCCCCCCAGATAGGGGCCTTCAGATTCTCGTTAACAGCCTGCAGCCATGTTTCAGACCCAAGCTTATTCTACAAGGACAGGAACAAAGACAAGTGATTAATTTGTAATTCGCCTGGCTGATAAATATCATCACGGGTTATTTGCTCTGGGGCTGTAAAACACCGGACTTATTTCCTGTGGCAAGTGATAGGAACACAGAGGTTTGGTCAGAATGACTGATGGTTTCACCTGCCATCACCAGCTCCTGCTTGGTACCAGAGCCCAGCCCCGCCAGCCTGCAGTCACAGACCATCCATCCACCCCCCAGGGATGCGTTCCCAGTGAACTCTGCCCTTCACACCAGTCACTCACTGCACTGCTTCTCCTGGTCCCACCCCAGCCCAGGGAAGTGTGTGTTCTGGCATTCTCCACACCATGCACATGGAAAGTAAGAAGTGAACAAGTAGCCGAAACCAATTTGGCTCAGTGGGTAGAGCATCGGCCTTCGGACTCAAGGGTCCCAGGTTCGATTCCGGTCAAGGGCATGTACCTTGGTTGTGGGCACATCTCCAGCAGGGGTTGTGCAAGAGGCAGCTGATCGATGTTTCTCTCTCATTAATGTTTCTAACTGTCTATCCCTCTTCCTTCCTCTCTGTAAAAAAAATCAAGAAAATATATTTTAAAAAAAGAAGTGAAGAAGTAAATGACTTAACAGGGTTAGGCAGCTAGGGCCTCTGACTCTAAATCTGGTTCCATTCTTTGTTGTTGTTGTTGTTTATTTACTTACTTGTTGAATTCATTGGGGTGACATTGGTTAATAAAATTATGTAGGTTTTAGGCTGACAGTTCTATAGCACATCGTCTGTATATTGTATTGTCTGTTCACCACCCCTTCCGTCACCACTTATTCCCCGCCTTTACTCGCTTCTACCTGCCCCCATACTGGTGTCTGGTAATCACCATACTGGTGTCTAAGTGTTCCTTCCATTCTTATACACCACCACCCTGCCTCTCGAATTTCAGCCCCTATGATGTGCTTCATAAATTATATCATCCTTTCTAGAGATGTTGGTTTCCAGGATACCACAGGAGGCGTCCCAGCTTCCCAGTACTGCCTGGTTACTGGCGGGAGGAGGGGAGAGCTGAGGCAGTAGTCCTCCCTCTGCCCTCCCCTCCCCGACCCCATCCCAGAGGTGAAATGCCCCAATACGCCCTTTCCTTATGTTCGGAGCCTCAGCAAATGAGCTCCTCTGTCTGCCTGGCATTTAGAGAAATGAAGGCCCGAAGCTGAAAATCCCAGGGCTGTCATTTGCAGTTGCCATAAACCAGAAGTTCCTAGGAACGGTGACGCCCGGGGTGCCGCGCCTGCCCCAGGCCTTATAAATCCATCCCCTGCAGCGTTCAAGGGCTCATTGCCTCCAACCAGTTCTACTGTTTGGAATTAGCACATGAAATATTTATGGTTTGCACATTTGACAGAGGCTCATGGCTGAGTTTCAAAACACTCTGGTCCTGGCTTGGGCCTAGAAATGTCATCTAGAAAACCGAGGCTCAGAGGAGTTAAGTTTCTAAAGGACCCCAGAGCTAGTCAAGGGCAGTGCTGTTTTTTTAAATATATTTTTATTGATTGTAGAGAGGAGAGGAGAGGAGAGGAGAGGAGAGGAGAGGAGAGGAGAGGAGAGGAGAGGAGAGGAGAGGAGAGGAGAGGAGAGGAGAGGAGAGGAGAGGGAGACAGAGAGAGAAACATCAGTGATAGGAGAGAATCATTGATTGGCTGTCTCCAGCACGCCCCCTACCGGGGTTTGAGCCCACAGCATGGGCATGTGCCCTCGACCAGAATCGAAGCCAGGACTCTTCAATTCACAGGCCACTGCTCTGTCTGCTGAGCCAAGCCCGGCAGGGCAAGGGCAGTGCAGTTTTGACCCCAGTGTCTGATTCTAGGTTACATTAGCTCCACAGTCAGATCCACGTGTTTTACTTGGAGGGCAGCACAGATTTGGGGGGGGGAGGGTTTGTGGACTGTGTCCTGCTCCCTAGCCGTGCTGGGGTAGAGAGAACCCAGGCAGTGAGTGGGAGGGCCAGCTAGAGAAGCAGAGCCCCTGGCTTGCAGTAAAGGAGGAGGGGGGGACCCGGCCAGAGAGAGGAGGTGTGAGCGGCGGAGGGCCGCACGATGCGCTGACGACGTAAAGCAGGGGCCGGAGTGGGGCCCGAGGCCAGCACAGCCGGTGCTCGCTCTCTGGCGAGTGTCACCGCTGCTTCCGCCAGAGCCACCCGGCTGCAGCATCGCCACTGACTTGCATGGAATCGTTTCTGCTCGCCACCACTCAGGAAAAAACGAAAAAGTAACTTAAAGTATTTATTTCCTCTCTATTCTCCTAAATCTTTTGTTGGAACATCTGTGATATGATTAAAAGCAACTCCAAATGATACCAAATCCTTTGCAAACACACAATTTGCAAGCATTTTAAAAGATGATTAAAAAAAACATTAAAAAAAAGATGATTAGTGCCTCCATTATTTTGATCAGGAACTATTTCATGGGGGGAAATAAGGTAGCAATTCACTCCTCTACAAACTATTAATAAAAGTACTCTGAAGTGTACAGACGTAGGACACAGCTCACAAGGAATACCCTCGCTGCGGGTGCCAGGGCAGCCCTGGCTGTTTTTCCCTGGCCGAGGCCCCTGTGAAGACACTGGCCTCCTGGAGACAGGGCATCCTTTGTCTGCACGCCTCCTGTGGGTGTCGGGAGAGGCAGCAGTGTGAAGAAAGGGGGCTACGTGGCTCCAGCTGTGGGCACGTTCTGAAGGAAGCCTTTACCTTGGGGGATAAAGAGAAGGGCAGTAAAAGTCCAGTGTAACTCCCCTTTAGAAACTGAGGACGAGAATCAAGCCTTAGCCGGTTTGGCTCAGTGGATAGAGCACTGGCCTGCAGACCAAACGGTCCTGGGTTCGATTTCGGTCAAGGGCACGTACCTTGGTTGCAGGCTGCTCCCTGGCCCGGGGTCTGGTCCAGGTGCGTGTAGGAGGCAACCAATCGACGCACATCGATGTTTCTCTTTGTCTTTCCCTCTCTCTTCCACTCTCTCTAAAAATCAATGGAAGAACATCCTCAGGTGAGATGGACAACAATAAATCTAAGACCACATGCGCTTGGTAAGATTCTAAAGCCTGTTATTATTTTTGTTGTTTCCGTTTGGTTCACTCTGCTGATACAGAGACGTTTTCCTTCAGCCTTTTCACACAAAAGGGCTCCTGTACTTTCCTTTAGACAAGAAACGCACGAGCAGCCAACACTGTGAGGGGACAAGGCAAACAGCGTTTTTCGGCACAGAGGCTGGGCTCAGAGGAGCTTGGAGACAAACAAAACAGAACAAAAAACAACACAACAACAAAGCTGGAAGAACCACTGGGGCCTGACAGGGGTGCTGAGCTCAGTGGCGTCCGCGCTGTGCAGAGTGTGGTCTGTAGCCCACCCATCGCTTTCCTCCGGGCTCGTCTGACCCTGAGCCCCCCTGTAGCCAGCACTGATGCGGACACATTAGAGCAACAGAGAGGAGGGAACAGGCCCTGCAGAGGGTCTTAAGTCACAAAATTATCACTCATTCTAGCTCTGTCCCTTACCACTGACGTGTCCGTTTGCTCTCGGGAGAAGGCTAGGTGAATGCCGGGAGCGCAAAGAGCCAAGCATGGGTTTCTCCTATGAGTTTCTCGGGCTGATTTTGGTTTTCTTCAACATCTCCTTAGACCACAGAGGTTAACAGCTGTTAACGTAGCTGTAATACCCTAATACTGGACATATCAGTACGTCTTTAAGATGACGGTTTGGTGGGGTACAACCTGCTTCTGTGAGATTAGGTATCGAAGTTACTGGCTACATTGTCACCGTCTTTTCATTAGGAGCTTGCTGTTCGGATGGGCTCTTTGTCAGCTCTGCTGGGTCTGTGAGCCACTGATGGAGAGCAGGGCCTGGACTGGGCGGTCACGGGCAGTCTGTAACAGGTTACCTGCTGAAGCAAACCGAAGCCGTTTTTTGATGTGTTTTCATTTCTCTGCTTTATGCTTTTTCTCTAGGCAGCTTCCTCGGCGCTGAGCAGTCTGGGCCACGTGTACACGGCCATTGGAGACTACCCCAACGCGCTGGCCAGCCACAAACAGTGCGTCCTTCTGGCCAAGCAATCCAAAGACGAGCTTTCCGAAGCCCGAGAGCTGGGCAACATGGGGGCCGTGTACATTGCCATGGGGGACTTTGAGAACGCCGTGCAGTGTCACGAGCAGCACCTGCAGATAGCCAAGGACCTGGGCAACAAGCGGGAAGAGGCCCGGGCCTACAGCAACCTGGGCAGCGCCTACCACTACCGGAGGGACTTCGACAGAGCCATGTCCTACCACAGCTGCGTGCTGGAGCTGGCGCGGGAGCTGGCGGAGAAGGCCATCGAGATGCGGGCCTACGCCGGCCTGGGCCACGCTGCCCGGTGCATGCAGGATTTGGAGCGAGCCAAACAGTACCACGAGCAGCAGCTGGGCATTGCCGAGGCCCTCAAGGACCGGGCTGCGGAAGGGCGAGCGTCCTCTAACCTGGGTAAGGACAGAGCGGCTTTGCGGTTCAGGTCACGTCCCCGGGCTGGAAAGAGCGGGAGTAGCCCACTGTCTTTGTGTTCTATCCAAAAGAATCTCTTCAGTGTGTGTGTTGTGTATTTCCTTCAGCTGTATTTCCGTGGAGCCTGTCTGCTCTAAATCACACGATCCTTCCTGCCATCACAGTGCTCAAAGGATTAGAACTCTGAAATACTGGAACAACAGAACACCCCAACCTTTTAATCTGTCTAGAGAGAAGAATGACCAGCTTTATCTAATTAGAGAGAAGGGGAATGAAATGAGGATGGAAAGCTATGTTTGGTTTAAATGAAAGAGAAGCTGCTAGGAAGCCATCAATGAAAGAGAATTTGAGACGTTTTTGTTCAAAGGGGTTTCTTTACTTGGTGACTTAAACCCCACAGGAAGTGTATTTTTCCTCAATAGTATGTGTGTTCCCAAATGATGCTGATAGTTTAGTATAAATGCAAAATTATTTTTTTTGAAAGATCTATTGAAATAAGATAGATTTGAAGTCACTATTTTGATAGTACTTGGTTGTAGTTAAGACTTACATATTCGGGTGGATTTATATAGTAAAGAGACACTATGGGTAATGGTGTTATCATCTTGTCTCTATACCTAGGTATGGGTTATAGAAGATGTTATCATCTTGTCTCTATACCTAGGTATGGGTTCCTAATGAGTGGAAGGAACAGGTGTGTTTGGAAGTGTAAGCTGAAATCAGCCCTGTGCCTGGATTTGTTCTGTGTCCACAGGGACTGAGGAAGGGGAGAGGACAAGGAAAAAGTGACCTTATTGGTATTAGTGTGTGCTTATCAGACATTAGTAGCAGCAGAATGTAAAAACCAGGTCTTATGTGACCTACAAAACCAAAGCACCTCATCTCTAGGTAATTTAAGCCCTTCTCCTCCCTCTCCGCACCCCTGCTTATTGTAACCAGATGTTTCTTGAATATGGTTATTAGGAAACGTCTGGAAGACCCCTGGAGATGACTCTGTCGATGGTATTGAGGTCAGAATGAGAGTCTGTCAGAACTATAGAAATAAGCTTTTGGCATTATATATTCGTTCAATGGATCAAGTATTATCGAATCAGTCATTTATTGAATCAAGTGCTAAGTCCTGGAATAGTTGCCTTAAGGTATAGAGAAGTTAAAAAAAAAAAAGCTTACAATTTAGTTGGGGAAATAAGACTAATACATAGGACAACGGTGGCCTCCCTGCGGGACAGTGTTAATAATGTTGTAGTGCCATGCAGTTCCCAAAGGGAGACCCCGAGGGCTTGGAATAACCTAGAAGCTTCTTGGAGGAGCTTAGACCCAGGTAGACCTTAAAGAATAGGTGAGATTTGGCCAGGAATGGGATGGCATTGATGGTAAGGAATATGTGGAAGAAGGTATAAGAAAGTTAGGTTGGCGTATCTGAGGGATGGTGGCGTGATTAAACTTCAGGAATGTGCTAGAGGGTGGTAAAAGATTACTATGAAAAGTAGGCAAGGGATATGCTAGTGAGCAGGAATTCCTGATGGTTTTGAAGTGTAGGCCTAAGAAGATAGATATTTAAGGAAGACAAGTCAAGCAGTGGCACATAGGATAAATTGGAGGGCTGAGAACCTTAAATGACTGCGCAGCTTGGACCATTTAGATTTTCTTTATCTTAGTTTGAATTAATTTTGTTTTCCAAAGACTTTGTTCAGGTCATTTAATTTATTGAAATAAAGTTACTTATAATGTTTCCTTATTTTTCTTTTCATGCTTATAGGATATATAATGATATGCCCTCTTTCATTTCTGGTATTGGTAGTTTGTGGGTTGTTTTGTTTTGTTTTTTTACACCTACCATTTTCTAGATCATTCTAGCTTGATATTTATCAGTTTTCTTGATCTTCTTAAAAAACTGCATTTTTATTAAATTTTTCATTGCTTGTCTATTTTCATGTCATTTATTTCCAATCTCATATTTATCATTTCCTTCTTGTTACTAACTTTCTTGTTTCTCAAGGTTGAACTTTAGGTCATTGATTCTAGACCTGTCTTCTTTCTAATACAAGTGTTTAAAAATATAAAATTTCCTCTAAACACTGTGACAGGTGCATCCAGTAATTTTTGATGTATTAGGTTACCTTCAATAAGTTCAAAAGATTCCCTAAAATCATCTATGATTTCCCTTTAACACCTGTGTTACTTAGAAGTATTGTTTAAGTATTAATATGTTGGAGATTTATTGTTACTAAATTCTAATTTAATTTCATTGTGGTCAGAGAACATATTTGTAGGATATATATTGTATTTTCTATCTGTAGAATTTACAGTTGGTTCTTTTAATGAAAATTTTCATTTAACTGCTAAGATTTATATGTTTATTACATGTATGTTTTCCTTTCCATAGCTGAGCCTAGATATTACAAAAGCTTTTATTTTATTTTATTTATTTTCATGTGTGAATATTGCCTTATTTTATTTTTTTCAAACCTGTTATAGCAGCAAAGAATAAGCCTTGGATCACAGCCCTCTCGATGGCTGCTCCTCGTCCTGCGTGTTGACGGGGAGGGGCCTCCACCATTCCCAGTTCCGGGTGGGAGAGAGGGAGACAAAACCTCTAAAGCATTGTCTGCCCACCCCGCGTCCTTCCTCTTAGAGTTGGACCATGTTGACTATCCATTGTTGATGCTGTTTTGTAACAGCTTGGTTGAGATATAATTCACATCCCATATAATTTAAAGGAGATAATTCAGTGGTTTGTAGTATATTCACAGGATTGTGCATTGATTGCCTTTTGTGCTGAGTATTAGTGACATTTTATTGTTTCTTTCTCGTTGTTGTTAATCCTCACCTGCGGTCATGTTTCCCATTGCTTTTTCAGAGAGAGTGCAAGGGAGGGAGGGAGGGAAAGAGCAGGGGGAAGAGAGAGAGAGAGAGAGAGAGAGAGAGAGAGAGAGAGAGAGAGAGAGAGAGAGGAACATCAATGTGAAAGAGACACATCCACCAGTTGCCTCCCCAGTGCACCCTGAATGGGAGTGGGGAGTGAGCCTGTATCCCTTTGGGGTGCACACCAATGCCCTAATCACTGGGCCACACTGGCCAGGGCTGTTGTTTCTTTTTATATCCTGTGCCCAGTAATATGGAACTATATCCAACCTTGTGAGTGATACTTGACAGAGGTTCTCAATTCTGATATATTTCTCTTAATAGTATTGATTTGTTGTGTTACCCGTTAACTTGACTGAACTCAGGCTCCAATTCTGTCTTCTCTGTGGAGGCGGCAGTTGAAATCTCTGTGGGGGTCATTCACCTTTACCCGGGCTGCTCTTCACATACATGTTTCAGGAGTTAGATTCCGTTAGAATTTACATTCAGAATTTAAGGCCCCCCACTATGGCTCTCTATGGGGTTTTTTCCTCTGGTTCTTCAAGCCAGTAAGGCTGTGTTTTCCTACCTGAATGTTTAGCCTCACCACCTTATATTAATTGGGGAAGAAAAGATGCTCTTTGGCATTTCAGAAATGGGAAACTTCCTTACCCAATGCCATTCTCTTCTTCAAATGTTCAGCCCCCACCTCTCTCTAGCTTCTCACCCTTACGGTTGAGCTTCATTGCCTTACACAGAGTCCTCCCCCAGCCTCCTCCATGCCTGTGTCCCCTGCCCCCGCAGACTTCATACTTCTTATTTATAAGGGGGTTAGCCGGAAAGGAACTCCTCCTCCATTACGGACCAGAATTCCCGCTGTTCTTTTTTAATCCGCTGCAATTTGACTTGCTTCTTTTGTCCCCTGAAAAAAGATCAGCAGTGAATCCTCATGCTGGCTTTTCCGAGCTTTTGACAATTCTAAATTTCCCCGATCAGTATGCGGCATCGGCGTGATTGACTCACTGTTCCCTGAAATGCTCCCCCCGCCTCGTTTCTGTGGAGCGTGCTCTCCTCGTTTTCTGCTGGCTGTTCTTCTTGTGCCTCCATCTCTGATATTTTTTGAAAATGGGCAATTTAAACAAGTTACAAAAGTGGTACTTACTTTTATAAAAAGAAATTCTTATAGCTCATAAGTGTAAAAAGTAGAAAAAGGAGATCCACTCCCTTATGTTTTTACCTTCCCCTTTCCCACTCCTCAGAGTTGCTTAGAATCTTTTCAGAACTTTTTACTCTGTAACAAGCACATGGCAGTACAATCATTTATGTAAATATACACATGTATGCATAGGTTGTTCCTGGGTTTTGTTTCTTGATTTTTTTCTTCTTATATATCTCCATGTATCATTTTCAATTACTGCTTCAATGTGCATTATTTCTAAATTTTTGTTCACCAGCTCTGACCTCTGTCGGAGTATTATTTTTGCATTTCCAACTGCCTAGTGGATACTCCATCTGATTTTCATGCTGATCTGTCAAAGTGAGTGCAAACATGACATTTTTTTTCTGAATTAACTGCTTCTCCTGGATTGCCTAATTCTCTTGATGACAGCCCCACCCCTGTGGCCATCTGTATTAATTTCCTATTGTCGTGGCAACAAATTGCCACAAACCAGTGGCTTAAAACAACACAGATTTATTCTCTGACGGTCCTGGAGGGCAGGAGTGTGCCATCAGTTCCGTCAGGCTAAAGTCAAGGTGTCGGCAAGGCCGACTCTTCCGCAGGCTCTAGGGGAGACCCGGCCTCTAATGGCACCTGTGTTCCCTGGCTTGGGGCTTCTTCCTCCGCCTTCAGAGCGCATCGCTCCGCCCTCGCTGCTGTCAGCGCCGTGCCTTGTCTTGTGCCCTGCCTTGTCTTGCGTCCTCTTGTGCCCACTGGTGTGACTGTCGGAGGCCACTTGGGGAATCCAGGTGCCCTCGTCACCTCAAGATTCTTACTCACACCTGTTCAGTCCTTTTTGCCATGTAAAGTAACACCCAACTTAGGACGAAATTGGGGAGAGGGGGCATTATTCAGCCTCTCATACCATCCTAACTTAGAAATCTAAAGTCATCATTGATGTCTTCCTTTTTTTTTTTTTTCTTTTTTCTTAATTGACTCTAACAGGTTTCAAATAAATATTCTTATAAAGGTTCTTTTCTTTCATTGCCTCTTCCTAATTGCCCGGTCTAATGTATTATCTTACTCGCTGGGTTTTCTTCACAACCATCCCACCCTCCCCTGTCTTCTCCATCCCGCGCGTGGGGAAGACTGACCTGCCTGGAGCTGTGTCCGGGCAGCCATCGGTGCACACGGCCTGATGCCACGCTGTGCTCAGAGTCCTCCCCTTAAACCGTCATCCTTTCCTCCCTTTCATTCCACTGCTCCTCCATGCGGGCTCCTTTCCGCAGACTCGCTTTTCCGTCTGCCCTGACCTCATCGCATTGGCCATGCTTTCTCGCTTTCATATATTTTCTCCAGCTATTTCTTCCCCTCTGGGTCCCTGTTTTGTCTGTCTGAAGTGTACTCTCTGGGTAATAAAACAAGTTTCTTACCTTGTTGAGCCCTAGTAACACTTTAAAAATGTCTTTTATTCTATTTATATTCAATCAGGAATTATAGTTCTTTGTATACTTATGTGGTGAACATTACTGGATTAAAATCATCACAACTACGAGCAACATTCTACTTATAGTTTCTGCACCACTGAGTATAGTAAGCGGTACACAGTATATACTTGTTGGTGAGATTGAATGAGTCAAGCTTATAGCAAGATTCTGTGCCAGGTGATGGGGAGAATAGCGGCGCCACTGGAAAGAGAGCGGAAAGCCGGGGGGAGAAATGAGCTTTGGGAAGCACGTGATAAGTGTGATTTTTGTACATGGCCATTATGTGTTTGTCTCACTTAATGCAATATGAACAAACAGAACCGGAAGCAAGTCTGAAGATGGCATAATCCTAACAGCATTTCTGAGATGGGGAAGGAAAGCCCCCCAGCGGGTCTGGGCCAGAGTCACAGAGCGGAGGGATGGGGGGAGCTCAGGGAGAAGAGGGCTCCGGGGATGGAGGGCATGTCACCTGCCTGAGAGAAGCCCAGGACAATGAGATTTGGGTCACAAAGAAGGTTATCCGACAAGAGAAGCTCCTGAAAGGAGAGAAAGAAGGTGGAGATGACGAGAAAGCCTTGTGCTGTGGTGCTCCGCGTATACTAATATTTACTGAGCGACCTTCCATTTGCTTTTAAATAAAACAAGTAGAAAAGATTTAGACTCTTCAGGTTTCTTCTGAACAACAAAGACTAGCCTAGCTCCATGGTCGGCAAACTGCAGCTCGAGAGCCACATGCGGCTCTTTGGCCCCTTGAATGTGGCTCTTCCACAAAAGACCACGGCCTGGGCGAGTCTATTTTGAAGAAGTGGCGTTAGAAGTTTAAGTTTAAAAAATTTGGCTCTCAGAAGAAATTTCGATCGTTGTACTGTTGATACTTGGCTCTGTTGATTAATGAGTTTGCCGACCACTGGCCTACCTGTTTTTCTAAGCATGTCTAATTGTGACAATGTTAATGTAGATTTTGGCTTGGAAAATATCCATCTTTTTCTTTTACGCTCAAATCAACTATTAGCTGCATGGCAGTATTTCTGGGGCCTCTGTTTTTGTTGTTGTTCTGTTTGTTTGTTTGGTGGCTTCTTTATGGCTCTCATTTAGGCAGTGGGGAGTCAAACCTCAGGCTGCAGAACAGGTCACTGGATTCCAGCTTCAAAGTCCTCTCACCCTGAGCCTCACAAGTCTTGTCATCTGCTGGGGAGCCAGACAGAATGGCCTCTCATCTTACTTAGAGATAAACTGCAATTAGGAGAGTGAAAAAGGAGACAATTAGAAGGATGGCGGGTTTCATCCCCCCTCCCACCCTGGGAGTCACGTGTTAGAGTAAAAGTTCGGTAGTAATTCTGGTGGGTAAACATCTTTCCTGTAGTAGTTACAGTGCACCAGAAATGGTGCATCTCAGCTGTTCTAATTCTAGGATTTAAGAGATAGCACCTCGATAACTCTTATTAAAATTACACTTAAAAAATTAAATTCTGCAGATCTGAATGAGAAAATGTGGAATTCCCAAGGAAAGGGGGAACAATGTTATATATTCTGTACATGATACACACACATAATTCACTGTAATTAATTTTATTCCTAAATAGATTTTATAAATTAAGTCTTATTATGAACACATATAAAACCAAGTATCCTGAAAAAATCTTTTAACAAATTTCTTTTGTAAGAGAAAAAAAAAACAGCTTTGTAATATGTTAGTCACTTTCTTTTACCTGTTTTTCACATTTCGGTTTTTACATGGTGGGCTTTCTTTAAGTGGAGATAAGCTGGCTTTACAGGTCAAATGTTTATAATAATCGTATACAGTAATTGATTCACACTAATTGGGCATGTTTCTTTGGAAATACACAGTATGATTAATGGAATCATGTTTAAAATAACTGCTCAAGATTACAAAGGGTCTGTGAGGACTCACATAGAAATTCTTGGTACAGCAATGTAATTCCGTTATATTTGTGTTTTGCAGTACTTGTTTGTTTTTCTAAGAACCCTATGAGGTAAACTATTATTATTCCTTTTCACTGATGAGGATTCAAAGAGAAATAAACGTTTGTGACTCACCCGAGATTATAGAGTAAGAGGCAGAGTAGAGGCTACGTGCAGGTCCGTGATTCCATGCTCACAGTTCTCCCGTGATGGCATGTGCCCACTAGAGAAGTGGTTCCAGCAGCAGCCAGGCTAGCGGACCTGGCCTAGGGCTGAACGCCAAAGATGCTTCTTGTTCAGCACCTAGCCATCCTCCGGCCTTGCCTCCCTGCCCCCCAGCCTACACAGGAAGATGAGAAAGAGGAAGCACCAATGGGAGGGCTTATAGACCACCATGGGGCAGTGGCCCTGCTCATGCCTAAGTCCAAGGCAGCGAGCATTCCTAGAAAAGCATAGGCCCCGGTAGGATGGAACAACACTTTCCTCTTTCCTAGAGAACCTATTGTCTATTGGTTACTTGCACTGAACTACACGCTTTGCATTCATTATTTCATTTTACCCTCATTACAAAGCTCTGTGGTGGGCATAGGGTTTGTCCCACATCCATGCAGTTGATCAGCAGCAGAGGCAAGACCCAGACCTAGGCCCGCAGGCTCTCTCCTACTGGAGCCCACAGGACCCCTCTGAGAGCTGCTCATTCATTGAACAGGTGGTTCTTCTGCTTGAGAAGCATAGACAAGACGATATAAATTGTCAGAGTTTAATAATGTCCACAATATAGGAAGCCAAAACCACACATCCCAGCTTGCATTCGAAGCAGATCTTATGAAGGGTCATGAAAAGGGAAAATATAAATACAGAAAATCATGTGTCCCAGAGCCTGAAACAGATTTTTCTAGACATCTAAAAGAAAGGAACCAGAATGTGCTCTCCCCGTTGGAAAGGAATGAGGACTGGAGAGAGAGCATCAGCCAGAGCAGGAGATTTTTCTGATCAGGCACCAGAGGACTCCCAGAAAATGATTCAGACCCTCATTAAGGTTATGACACGCACATCCTGTGCTGTGGCCCACACCTCTCAGTGCCTAATAAATATTAATAATATTTATTCTCTCTCTTATGTCAAGATTTGTTCCCCTGCTTGTCTAGACATTGCTATTTGAAAGGAGCTGCGATTTGCTTACAGATAGAGCACGTCTGTAAACATGTGAGCGGGAACAGCCGGGCAGTAAATCTTGGTCAGAGCTGCGCTGGGGACGGCTGCAGAAGAGGCTGCAGAGCTGTGGTTGGAATAATGAAGTGGGTGCTCACCGCCAGGCCCCACAGTCGTGTCTCCAGCAGGCAGAGTCTGGCAGTAAATTAGCTTATGTTTCAGCTTGGCAGTTGGCACTCGGTTCATTTGTAGATGCTAATTGTAATCTGATGTTATCAGCAGCAGGTAATTGAAATGGGCTTGATGAATTACTTAATTTTCTTTAATAGCTGAGTCTTCAAGAACTGAATAAAGAAGATAAGGTGATCCGGAGCAAAATACAACAGCTCTATCTTTCTAATTAGTGCTCCCAGGTTTTTCCTTCTTTACACAAATGATTATGAACAAGTGACGCTGAATAGGTTTATGAGTCAAAAGCCCCCATGGGGGCATTTCCCATTAGGCAGCCCGGTCCTGAGCATTGATAACACTTCTGCTAGGACTTCAGAAGGAACACGTTGAGTGATAACTTTGAAGAGCATTGGTTTCTGAACACAACTTTGTTTTCCCAGACTTAGGTGGTCCCTGCGTGCTGGGGGTACTGCCACTTTGACACTCACCCTCCCTTTAGCCTCTGTTTTGTGGCCATTTTCTGGGAGCAGCGCAGCCTGGCACCATGCAGTGGGCAGGGGAGCCTCTCAGTGATGCTAATCATTGGCTCCTACACCCACACCTGGCACTGGCACCGCCCACACCTGCCTGTACCCAAGTCTGTCCATCTGTAGCAGTTCCTGTCTAGCCCTTCGCTTTGCCAGCAATGGTGGGTGCAGATGTGATCCTGGGTCCTAACCATCTGTGCTGGACGCTGCATACTGGACTTACGCCACGTGACTATGATAAGGTTTGGGGTCTTCCTTCTGGAATCATTTGGCTCTGCTTTTAGTCTCATCTTTTTTCCTTAAGGAATCCATCTGTTGTGAGGTGACTTATGAGGAATTTACTTTTGGCTGATTTCTTGAGAAAATCAAAATAGTAGATGTCGAGTATTAGAATCCGGTCTCTTAGCTAGACATTCAGAGCAGATGTATCAAGTGATTATTCAGATTGTCCCTGTGGTTCTCCTTTAGAGCAAACTCTGTTAAAGAGAACTTATTGTTAGAGGTGAAGATTCCCTAACGAGGAAGGAAAAAATAGGTTTTCTCTTTATTCCCGGCATATTTATTTTTCAAAAATCTTTAACATTCAATAAGTATTTATTGAGTACCTACTATGTGCTAGCAACTGTGCCAGTGGCTTTTTGCTAAAGCGGGCATTTTAAGTGCTTAAAGTAAAAGTACTTAGTGATTTCAGAAAGTATTGCATGGGGTGTAGTTCTAATTGAGCAGGTGTCAAAAACTCTTCCCTGAGTAAGTGGCCCCAATTTATCTTATTAATACCATTTCGTGCCATTCCACCCTTCACACTCATTGCTCCCCACACCTCTGAGTCCTTGTACTTCTCTCTGGCTTTCTTCATGCCATTTCTCCGGCCCTGAGTTTCTTTCTTGGGTCAAGCCTGTGAAATCTTACTTATTCTTTCAAACTTCAATCAAAGATCTCTTTATTCTTAAATCTTCCTCTCATATTTTTCCAAGAAATGTAGTGTTCATCTGTATTCTCCTACCATTTTTGTACATAGCACTTATTAAGTATTGTAATTACCAACTAGATCATAAATGCCAATAATGGGCAGGATATCTATCTTAACTTACTTGTGTCCTTACCCTAGTGTCTAATGCTTGTACTACAGTGGGTATACCCACTATATCTGTATTTATAAAAGGCTAAGTGACCATCAGACTTTCCAACCTTCTAACTGGCTGGGAGGTATGAAGCACACTGACCACCAGGGGGCAGACGCTCAATACAGCAGCTGTCCAGCTGCAGCGACTGGGCAGCGGTGGTTCTTGGGTGACACACCCTGGAACCACATAGGAGGGAGCCCGATGCTTTGTGGAGCCACGTGATTCCATCTTTAGCCATGGGTTATGTTGTTGCTGGGGCACTGTTGGCCCCAAATCTGGTTTAGTGCACATTTACGTTTGCGTTCCACACCCTGTATGACAATGGGACCCCTGGGGGGATGTAAGAGAGCCAGTTTCACCCAATCTCCACAGGCCAGGCCGAGGGACCCCACCTGCTGGAAGGACCCTGCTCTCTCTACAGATGCCTTTTGAGCCGTGGTGCCACCCCAGGTGTGACCTGCTGGGGAGGGACTGTGGGAGGTTGGCGTGTTGGATCTGTATCGCCGTCCCGCCCCACTGACCACCTTCTAGTTGATTTCCTTTCAGTGTGCAGGAATCTGTGCACCGGGTCACCATATAATATATTTCAAATGGATGAAGGATGATGTGAGCCAAGCACTATGGGAAATGTCAGAAACTAATAACTGGAGTCTAGGGTTCAAATAATTACTCTTTCATATTTACTATTTTCATCCATCTCCTGCTGCTTCTGATTCCATAGCCCAGGGTGACTAATTCTGGGAACCAATGGCAGTTTCTGTAAATAAGCTTTGGACCTTCACATTCTTGTCAGAGTAAATGATGTCTAAAACTTCTTACTACTCTCTAAAGCTCAAATTCTATTATTTTTCTGTAGAAAGACAATGCATATGGAAGCTGAAACTTGATTCCTAAAGCCTTTTAAATAGAATCAGCTTGATGGTTAAACCAGCGGGTGGTGATCAGGTTTTATGATATCTTTTCAGTTTCACTCCTTACTGGTAGTGGGAATACAGAACTGAGTAGATTTTTCTTCTTTCTTCACATAGTCCTTTGGCTTACAGCTGGATGAGACCGTCTGATCAGCAGGCTAACTAAAAATATATTAACCTTTCCGTGTTTGTTTGTTTTAATCCCTCACCCGAGGATATTTTTCCATTGATTTTTAGAGGAAGTGGGAGAGACAGGGAAAGACAGAGAAAAATGCTGATGTGAGAGAAACACATCGATTGGTTGCCTCTTATACGTGCCCCGACCAGGCCCTGGGCCAGGGAGGAGCCTGCAGCCGAGGTCCCTGCCCTTGACCGGAATCGAACCCAGGACCCTTTGGTGCTCTGTGCATTAAGCCAAACCGGCTAGGGCTATATTAACCTTTTTGGATGTTTATCCAAAGAAGTTTACAAAACTCTACTAAAATGAGATCCTTTGTGCGGCCTGGAAGAACTCTAATATTACTTTTGGACAAGAAAATCACTAGGATCTTACACTGTTTCTTCTTTTAAGTCTGTGAACGTAACAGTCTCTTCTCCTCTTCATTTAACATCTGGCCTTGGGAAACTCCTTAGGCATTCAAGCAACAGGCTCCCCGGAGACTGTGGGGAAGGCCTTCGTGGTCTCTTCAGCGCGGTCACTTCTCTTTGGAGTGGCACGGAAGTCATCATAATAAGAAACGGAATGCCCCGGTGCCAACACTGTACTTTTTGTGCAGGGTTTCGTTAGCTCATCGGAACGTTCCGAAATGGAGGCCCATTGTCCCCAGCCAGAAACGGAAAGCCTAGAGAACAGGGAGGCCTGGCTGTCAAAGGCCGCACAGCGAGTTCCCTGGGGCGCGGCAGAGCGGCCTGAACGGGAAGTCGGTGTCTACACTGTGGCCCCCGCGTCTCTCAAGAGAAGGGCCAGCATCGTTTAGGAGAGAGCTAAAGCGCCACTGTGTTCGCGTGACAAGGACAACTTGACCCTGTGGCTGGAAAGGGAGCCTTTCTTTTCGCCTGCAGCTTCTTTTCATTCTCGCTCCCCGCTCCGATCCCCGTGTTACCAGCACCCCTACAGACCGCGTGCAGGGCGAGCGCGGCTGCTCACGTACCGCCTCAGCTCCCCCCCTGCTCCCCGGCATGAAACCCACAAGAGGCTCAAGTGTTAGGACCCTGTGCAGCATAATTAGTCATTTCAAGGTGCCTTGGAAAAGGAGCTTTCGCCAAGAACCGTTTCCAGCACGTTGGCCCAGAAATGCTTACGGCTCCCTCTGACACAGCAGAAACTGCACGCGTTGAATTGGATTAAAGCCGGAATGCGCCTCCTCGTCGGCATTGCTGACTCAGCCTGTCCCCACTTGACTTTTAAAGGCTTTGTTCGCTCCTGAGCGCACAGGCTCTCGGTTTTCAGCAGCTTTCAGAAAACGGGTCCTTTCTGCCCTCCTTTGAAGAGTTAAGTTACTCTGGGAAGCGAGTGCTTTCATTTTCTCTTAAAAGTTGCACCGGTGCCATTTAACATGGTTCCAAGAGCAATTAAAAAGCGAGATAAATGCTTTGTCGTGACGTGCCCAGCGTGCCTGTCAAGGCAGCCTGGGCAGCGCAGCCCCGCGGCCAAAAGGAGCAGATTTGCGTTCCGGAGCCAGGATGGCAGAGTTGGCCACGTCTTTGAAACAACAACAGTTTTGTAATTGTTGTTTGCCTGACTCCAGTGGAAGGCCCCACAAACCCATTACCTGATACCAAATAAGACCGAGACAGCTTATAGCATGGCCCAGCTGCCCGAGCGGTCTGCAGGGAGACATAATATGCTCCGTGACTCAGTAAGCAGAAGGTAATGGACTAAAAGTTATCAGGCCCTTCGCAAGGAGAGCTGGAGTTTAACCAGAAATTTCAGACTGTCAACCTTCACAAAACAGATGGCGCGCTCCAGTTCGCGGCACCCTCCGGCGAGCTGGCATGCCTGCCCCGACAGCTCCTGGTGCTTCTTAAATGCCTGATGGAGAAAGACATCCTTTGTCATCGGAAGAACTCGCACCACTGTGTGTGTGTGTGATAAAGGGAGCAAGAAGCACCCACTTGCTAAATCCTTTCCTAAACACTACGAGCTTTCTGTCCTCTGGGGCTTTGACATTTTTATATAAAACATCCTGTTGGACTGTTCTTTTTCCTTCTGGTACCATGGAAACCACTCGGATTGTGTGTTGATTTCTCTTCATTTTGATCACTCAGACATAAATGGCTTCCCCTCACCACCAGCATTATGGGTTTTACAGTGTTACTCAGCTACGGTGACTGTATTATATAATTTATCCCTAGGACCGTTTCAGGCCCCATCAGGCTATAGAATGTAGAGCCTGCCTACAGCTAGCATACGTGGGAAGAACCTGACTGCTGGACTCAGATGGCCTGACTTTGACTTTGAATCTCGGCTATGCCACTTAATGGCTTTGTGACCTTGGCTTAGTTGCACCCTGCCTCAGCTTTTTAATCGGCGATGTAGGCACGATTGTAGTACCTGTCGCACAAAATAACTGAGGACTGAGTGAGTTGTGTGGAAAGCCCTAAGACAATACCCGGAACATCATAGACACTCACAAATGTTTTCATCGTTATCATAGTTTTATATCATGTGTGAGAAGAGTATATCGTTTAACACAAAACTAAGTTTCTAAAAGAAAGGCAAAAAATGTTACTGAAATACATACCATTCTTATCCTTCAAAATAATAATTTTTAAATTTGAAAATTGGAGGGCCAGCAGTACCTGTTATTTTATTTCTTCATCTCTTTTTTTGTTCCTGGCTTTATTGAGATGCAAGTGGCATATAACATTGTGTAAGTTTAAGGTGTACAGTGTGACTATTTGATACATGTATATATTGTGCCTTAATACATCCTTCACCTCATATAATTACCATTTTTTGTGGATGTTATGCTAAGATCATTCAAGACCTACTCTCAAAGCCAGTTTCAAATATTGTTAACTATAGTCACCATGCTGTACATTAGATATCTTGAAATTTGTACATCTTCCCATTCCCCCCACCCCCTATTTCTAGCAGTCACCCTTACACTCCGTTTCTATGAGTTTGGTATTTTTAGAATGTACATATAAGAGATTATATATTTATCTTTCTCTGCCTGGCATTTACTTAGCATAATGCTCTCACAGTTAGCGTGTGTGCTTTTGTTGTTGTTTAGTTTCCCCCTGTGAGATTTCTTCTGTGGCAGGTGCTTTAAGGAGGACATTTTCCTGTGACCACAGCAAGAGAATGGGCAAAGCATGGCTTTGAAGTGATGCAAACAGCTCAGCCCACTTCATAGCCATGTACCTGTGTATCACTTAACCTCTCCGACCCTGCGGTTCCATCCTCTGGCGTTACAAGGAGACGCTACCTCTGTAAGAAGCTTTCTCATACTGACATCGGTGCTCTTCTGCACCCTGGCATCGCTCTGTGCCTGGCAGGCAGGGGGGCATGCTTCTTCCTGCCCTGGGTCATCCTCCTCGTCTATCCCTTCCTTCAGCCTGCAAGCCCGGAGGAGCCGCAGGCTCGCCAGCTGATGCATTTGTATTCCCAGTGCTGCGCTCTCTGCTTGTTAATCTTTGATGCTGCGTGAATTGATGAGGAGTGCTTAGCACATAGCAAGCACTCAGTAAATGGTGCTGCTGTCATTATGCTCGGAGAGATTTGTCTCCTTTAAAAGAAGCTTACAGATGTCTCCACTCATCTCAATTAGCTGTATGGTAAAATGCAGACTTGAGTAAGAATGACCATCATACAGTGATTTTGGCTCTCCAGAAGGTTTAAAAAAACAAAACAAAAACCAAAGAAAAGCGATGGCTGCCAGTTGTTTTGTAATGGGAAGCCAGAGTTTTGAAACTGACCAGCGATCCCAGAGCGCAGTCTTGAAAGAACTTGAAGGAATACCTGGCAGATTGCCACAGCACCTTCCACTGTCAAACCTGGTAAAGCCACAGCTTCCTGGGGTTCTCAGAGGGGAGGGACTGTGGCAGCCAGGACGCAGAAGCACCTGCGCCTGGGTGTCAGCGAGGCCTGGGTTTGAATCGGAGCTCTGCCACTTCTGAGCTGGATAGCCTTGGGGAACTTAGGTCAGCTCTTCAAGCTGCACTTTCCTCATCTGTAACGTGGAGGTGAGAGCAGAACATCTGGAGTGCGTGTGGCAGCAGCAGCCTTTCTCAGGATGAGATGAGACCGTGTATGCGAAGCGCTTTGCCTGCTGCCTGGTGCACGGTCCCGGCTCAGGAAGTCATGCTGGCATTGCTCTGAGAGCTCCCGCGGCCTCGGGCACTGCTGGCACCTCGAGACTCTTTTCCTTCTTTCTTAGACGTTCCCTTTCCTTCTTCCACACTCCTCCTCTGAGTGATGTCAAAACTTGGGGAAAATTAAAAGTCCGTAGTTCTTCATGTCGAAAACCGGAAGGTTTTCAGCCAGATGATCGGAGCTAGTTCCTGTTGTGCTGTGGGATTAGTTAGAAGAAAAGTTTCCTCCCATGCTGGTAAAAAAAGAACTTTCTTCCTTTATATGGTTTTAACTTGCCATGAGCCCGTTTTCCCTGTTTTAATATTGTAGACCTTCTAGATCTTGAAAAGCATGTTCTTTTCTTCTCAGTATGTTTGTAATAGTTGCAGAAGCAGTGATGTGCTTGTAAATTACATGTCTGACTTCTAGTCCATCTCTGTGCCAGGGCCTTCCCCCTCTTTACCTTCTCTGTTTTCCCTTGAAGAGAGAGGCATACTAAATGTTGTCAAATAATAGCAGTTCTCTTTAACAAACTTGTTCACCCATGTTTTTTCTCACACTCATTACTCATCATTCCATTTGGATCCCTATCTATCTATCTATCTATCTATCCATCCATCCATCCATCCATCCATCCATCCCTGGTAGATTTCTGAATCATGTAAATTTCTAAATCATATGTATATCAATCAGCATTCTCCAGCACAAAGGTATACTTGAAAGATTTGTTGAAGTCATATTGGGAATGCTACTAAGCATGATCCATCTGGCTTATTGGTTATTTTCTTTATTTCTATAGTATTTTAGTGGTGTGTTCTCTCTGAATTTTTCTATGAGCATTGACCCACAGAAGATGGTTTTACTATTTCATTAATTTTCTACTTATCTGTTTGCTCATCTGCTCACCCATTCTTCACCCATCTGTCCATGAGATAACGTTCATACACCTGCCATGCCCGAAGTGTCATTCTGCAAGTCTGACCTCAGTGGGTTGGGAGTCAGAGATTGTGTTTCTGTCCCAGCTCTGCCATTGACTCACTTTCCACAGAGCAGAGAAATGACTTGCTCCATAGCATGGTAGCAAAGAACTCTTCCTCCCGCTGACATTTTAGCGTACATCCATGTAGAGAATTTGACCACTGCCTGTGTGCCATGGTTGGACAACTCACATCCCTTGAGAATCATGAAAAATCTACAGATGGCTCTGTTGTGCATGTAGGCACTTCAATTTGTGTCAACATTCAAGCTTTCTTTAAAAAAAACACACAACTCACGTTATTCTGGGGAATCTCACGGTGGTGGTAATGTTTATGAATGACATTATGCCCATCATAGCGTTTTGGCCTGTCTGATGGTTTCCTGAATGTTACATATTCATTTTGTGAAACCATTAACAAATGGTGGACAAGGAATGTCAGAAAAGTCCAACCCTGATTTTTCTTTCTTGCCTTGCCTTTGTTCTGCTTTTTATGGCTCTGGTAACAGAAATTTTATTACAGCAGTTTGTGTCCTCAGCTCTTTTGCTGAGGCTCTGCATAATTTATGATCTAGATTCCAAAATGTTAGTGAATTGCTCTACCAGAAATAATGGAATGTGACAGCAATGGATTCCACATTCTTGGCCCAAATATTTGTGTCTGTGGTTTACAAGTCATTTCAGAGCACGATTGCTACATTGTTCAAGCTGTTACTGGGAATGGATTCTGACAAAATAAGGGAATCTGGGTAATTATAAAACACAGACTGGGTCTAGGCAACAGCATTCTGCTTATGGGTATCTGGAAGAGGAGCAGATCCACTCCCATCCTTCCCCTTCCCCAGACATGGTTCCCCCTTCTGTTCTAGGCCACATTGTGGAATACTAAGTATGTGATATAGACTTCAGAGTATCTATTATATCAAAGGTATATGTGATTAATGAATCAGCATTTACTGGCACTTATGGAGCCTAAATAAAGTAGGTATGAGCCTTTAAGATGTACCCTTGGAGGCATCACTTATTTTTTTAAATATATTTTTATTGATTTTTAAGGAGAGAGGAAGGGAGAGAGATAGAGATAGAAACATTGATGAGAGAGGAAGTCATAGATTGGCTGCCTCCTGCAGGGCCCTCACTGTGGATCAAGCCCACACCCTGGGCACGTGCTCTGACAGGGAATCAAATGGGTTCCTGGGTCAGCGCTCAACCACTGGGCCACACCCGCCAGGTGGCATCGCTTCCTTTTTAAAGATTTATCTTCCTGGGTGAATGCCTGATGAGATAGTGAATGATATGTCTCACATAAATCCAGATGTCCATAAAGCTCCATAGTCTGTTTAATTCTTTTTTGTTGAAACACGTTTTTATTATTATTATTATTATTATTATTATTTACAATATAACTTATATTTAATAGTAGTACATATGTTTTCCTTTTCCCCCCCAATATCCTCCCCTCAGCCTCCCTTACCCCCCAGAAACACGTTTTTATTAGCTATATCTCCCAAATATATATATATTTCAGAAAGAGCTGAGAATAGAGCCTACTTTAAATGCAAAATAATTTAGATGACCAAAGATTTCAGTTACTTGAGAAGTACTAAAGAGACTGTTTTGGCATAATAAATGAATCCCTGTCCCCACGTCGATGTGACTTTTGTTGGTAAGTCAGAAGAGGTTTAGTGGTTGTGGAATTAACTGTATGATCTGGGGAGTTTGGTATTAAATTGTCCTTAGAATGGCAAAAAAAAAAAAATCATTTAAATAAATTTATGTACTCTGCATGAAAAGAGTTCTTATATTAATCCTTGTAACAGAGCTGATAGAAAGGACAAAAATACAGTATGGACAAGAGCATGCTTCTGTAGTTGAAAGGGTGTCCTCTAATTGCTAGGATACAGCTGCTCTTTTATAACTAACTCTGACCCTCAGAGCAATCAAGGTTGACCAGCCCTCCAAATTCCCTGTCCACAGCTCTCTATTATTAAAACAACTAGGGGCCCGGTACATGAAATTCGTGTACTGGAGGTAGTGATCCTCAGCTCAACATGCCCCCTCACACATACTGGGAGCCCTCAGGGGATGTACTACTGACTCCTCACCCCTGGCCGAAGCTTTAGGCCTTGGGCACCCAGCCATCACCCTGCAATGGGGCTGATGGCTGGCTCTGCCCCGGCCCCCTCGGCCCCAGCCACTCGGCCCTGGTCTTAGCCCCGGCTGCTGGCAACCAACTGGCGACTGCCTGGCCCTGGTCCCCCGCCCAAGCTTGCCGATGACTTGGCCCCGCCCCCCCAGCCCAGGCCTTAGCTCCAGCAGTGACCTCCCAGCCCTGGGGGCAACCCACACTCTGCAGCCGCAGCGGCCTCCCTCGAGCCACGCTCAACCCCGCCTCCTGCTCCTGGTTGGCTGGTAGTGTAGCAAAGATATGATCAAATTTGCATATTACTCTTTTATTAGATAGGAAGATATTGGTGAGTTGTCTCCACAACCAATTTGAACTGTTACTCTATGATCATACCACCCAGACCAGGGACAGAATTACTAGTATAAAGTAGAATACGTGTACATGTGTGCGTGTATATGTGTATGTATGTATGTGTATGTGTGTGTATGTATCTGCTTTCTTTACTATACTCTCCAGTGAGACGTGAAAAATGCATGCACTTGGGATTTGTTATTCTTGTTTATTTAATGAGCACCATGTCTCAGGCACTGTTCTATGCATTAGAGGCAAAGCAGTGAATAAAACAGAACCCCCACTTTCACTCTAGTGTAGGAGACATAGTTTCATTTATTTATTTTGAACATATTTTATTGACTTTCCACAGAGAGGGATAGAGAGTCAGAAACATCGATGAGAGAGAAACATTGATCAGCTGCCTCCTGCACACGCCCTCCTGGGGATGTGGCTGCAACCAACGTACATGCCTCTGACCGGAATCGAACCTGGGACCCTTCAGTCCCCAGGCCGATGCTCTGTCCATTGAGCCAAACAGGTTAGGGGCTAGGAGACATAGTTTTAAACAACTGAAGCCAGGGAAAGGTGAGAAAGGGGATGGGGAGGAAGGAAGGAGTCTGAGTGCGGGCTGGTTTGTTTTAGGTGGGAGGTCCAGGAAGGCCTTTATGGGGGGCCAGTGTTGGAGAGAGACCTGAGAAAGCACAGTGTGGGCTCCAGAGTGAGCCAGACTCGGTTTCAGTTCCGTCATTGTGGCTGATTCGCCGTGGACCTTTCTGAACCGGTCTCGTCACCTGTTGCAGTGCAGTTAATCACAGCTTGCTAGCAGGAATGGATTTATTGACAAGTCTCCTCCTCCTTTCTTCTTTTGCATTTAAAAGTTAAATGCAGCTTTATATTCTCTGACCATGCTGGTTAGCCCAGAGTTTATGGTATTTACAGTAACCATATTTTCCGAGTAAAATTCAAGACTCAAGAATCTGATCTGAAAAAAAAATCCATATTTCTGATGTATCTGTATGAATAAATATCCAAGGGAGTTATAAAGATTAAGTGTACTTAGTCATACAATTAATATTTGTCTATATTGAGAAGAAGTTTACATGAAATTGGCCATTTCCAGAAAATCCAGGCCCCTGGATGCCTTAACTATGTTAAATGCCCATGGTCCCAGAAAACTCTTCTGGGGAGTCCAGAAGTCAATTTTAACAGATCTTAACTTCCTGGAACTTTCAGTGGGCCCGTGGGTGGCATGAATGTTGACCTAAGTGGGAAGTGACAGAAAAGCTCTCCAGTTAGAATTTCTCATGCGGTGCGTTCCAGAGACTGGGATCTGCGTGGGATTGATGTGGACAGCGTCACTGACAGTTCACAGGAACGTTAAAAGCTTCTTTAGAGAAAGAGTCCGCTGGGACCTTATTAGTTCTAGAGCCACTAGCTGCTCTGGGGAGAATTTCAGAGGCACATCAACTTCAAGGCTGTGTCTGTTTTACATCAAGCTTCCTCTCAGGGAGCAACGCTGCCCACAGCTCAGTGCTGGCACGACTTCCGGCTGAAGGAGCCCCTGAATGTGGAGCATTTAGCCATCACAGTCATCGTCGTAACACTCTGTATTTATACAGGGCTTCACTCTGACCCCTTAACAGCCCGGCAGAGAGGCAAGGCAGACCCTCTGGACCTGGTGGGTGAGGAGCTCCCATGTCCAAGATCACCCAAGAAGCCAGGACTACAGCCAGATCCCAGCTCGGGAGCAAGGTCCCCTGGGCCATTGTGCTGAGAGGGACTGTCCTCTTCAGCACTGGAGCCACTGACCTGTGGCAGATCCTTCTGCAGAGTACCCTCTGGGCTGTTGTAGGTGGTGCTGCGATCCTGTCATTTGTACGCATAAGTCAGGGCAGGAGAGGAAGCTTTGGCTCGGGGCTTGACGCCGAAGAAGCCATGCAGGGACAGATGGCACCTAAGAGGGCTTTCAAAGAGACTTTCCTTGGAACATCAGGATCACAAATTTTGGAGCTAGAGGGGAACTGTAGTGATTATGTCATCCGATCTCCTTAATATGCAGAAAACAAAACCACAGCTCAGGGAAGCGGGGGATTGAAATCACAGAGCAGTGTGAGCGCCTGGTGCGCCAATGCCGGGCCGGCCAGCTCCCTTCCTCAGATCAGGCTTGCTCCTTAAGCTCCCTCCTACGATGGAAAACCTTTACGTTTTGACCGTTTTATATTTTATATTTTAAATTGATCATCGAATGCTTCTGCTTCTCCAAAGCAGTCCTGATGAAAATGTCTTTAACTGAAACAAGAGCAATGATGAAGGCCTCCTCTCCTTGTACGGTGGGTCTACCTTCCTTACCGTCATCTCCTCGATTTGTGGATGTTCCCCAGAAAGGAGCTCCCTGGTCACTGGAGGTAGTTGTTCATTTCATAGACTGTTTCATTTTCTGTGGTTTCGTGGATCACAGTGTGCTGTTCTTATTTCTTCCCGTGACTCTCCTCCCATCTAGGCTGTGAGATCCTTGAAGGTCTGGCATCGGATCTTTTGAGTCTGTAGGTTGCGCCCCCTAGCACAGTGTATCACCCTCAGAGGCATTCATTAAATGTATTTGGGGAGCATGTTTATACTGCCTCTCCCTCAATCCCCTCAACCTCACCTCCTCCTCTTCCCCCCCTTCCAATCCCCCACTCCCAACCCCAAGATGGAAGCAGTTGTCTTCTAATCCTAATAGCTAACAGGAAAATGTGGAACCTCATGATTCATGCTCATGTTGTCCTTCTAAGTAACCTGTGTTTGAGACCTGGTGGCCATTGTTATTCTTTGTTCATTTGACCTGTCCTCTGCTTTTGTTCGTTATCCGTGAGTTCAGTTCAGCAACATTGATTCCCTTTCAATGGCCTAGGAGCAGCCTCAGATCTCCCCTGCATGCTGAGTTCTGTTTTGATGTTTAGGGAGGCAACGCCGCCTAGTGATTAAGGCTCAGGCTGTGGAGTCAGAGGGGCACCAGGGCTCTCAAATCCTGCCTGTGGGGTTCTCTCTGGGCAAGTTGTTTGATAAGCCTCAGGATTCTCCAGGACTGTTAAAGCCAGAGCTGTACTGACCAACTCAGTATCATTACACTTATAAGCAGCAACATATTCGCAGGTTGTTTTCTTCTTCCATCATTCAGGCAGATGGAGAGATGGGCTCCTGCCAGGTTGGGCATTTATATATATATATAATATTGATTTTTCACAGAGAGGAAGGGAGAGGGATAGAAAGTCAGAAACATCGATGAGAGAGAAACATCGATCAGCTGCCTTTTGCACACCCCCTACTGGGGATGTGCCTGCAGCCAAGGTACATGCCCTTGACCGGAATCAAATCCGGGACCTTTCAGTCCTCAGGCCGACACTCTATCTACTGAGCCAAACCAGTTTCGGCAGGTTGGGCATCTTGATGGTGATAGTGAATAGGAAGAAAAATATCAAATTCTCACCCTTTCAACTCTCTTGTTTTATTAGTTATTAAAGCTTCCCTGTGCAAATACTTGTAAACATTTGCTCAGTGTTTTTAAAAATTTGCAGCAGAAAGAGATTTGTTGGAACATTTAAAGATTTTTTTTGGATCTCATTTCCTAAGAGTCTAGCAGTACATTACTTTATCCATTATTAAACATTTATAAAAGTAAAGCTTTTGACAGTATCTTGAGATTACATTGATTTTGTGTCAGACATTTATTTGCTTCAAAATCTGGCAGGTTAATACTATAGTTCTTTTCCCAGATTGAGTTAGAAAGTGTTTGAGGTGTATGGCGGCTTTAAAATCTGTCCACGGCCCTAACGGTCTGATTCAGTGGAAAGAGCATTGGCCTGCAGACTGAAGGGTCCTGGTTTAATTCCGGTCAAGGTCACGTATCTAGGTTGCAGGCTCAATCCCCAGCTCTGGTTGAGGCGTGTGCAAAGGCAACCAATCAGTGTGCCTCTCTCACATCTATGTCTCTTTCTCTCCCTTTCGCTCTCTCTAAACAAACCAATGGAAAACTGTCCTCAGGTGAGGATTAATAAAAAATAAAAATAAAATAAAACCTGTTCACGAATTCATTGATACTCCTCTGTTCAGAAAGCAGAGCCTGATTATCCTTCTCTTGAATGTGGGCCGGCCTTAGTGACTCCCTTTTAGCCATCAGAATATGACAGAAGTGATGCAACATGACTTCTGAGGCAAAGCCATAAAGACGACACAGCTTCTACGTGGCTCTCCTCCTCTTGGATCACTCATTCTGGGGACATTCAGCCTCCTGTTTCGAGAATGCTCAAACTGAACCTCCCAGGGGAGGGCAGATGTGGGTACTTCCCCTCCAAACCAGGAGGGATTCTCCAGGAGAACTACTTATAATGTCTGAGGTGCCTGCAGGAACGGGAGTCACGTTCCTTAGAGAGATGTCTGATTGCGGAATGAACTTGCTGGTCTGGTCCCTGTAGCTTCCTGACCGGGAGAGGAGAGCAGTAGAGACGGGCTAGTAGCAGAAAAGTGGCAATCCCTGTTGGCAAGTCAAGCACGCATGAATTTCCTGTGGACCAAAGAGAGTAGAAGCTGGCTCGAGATACCTTTCCAGAACCCCTCCCAAAGAGGGCTGCCTCTGGACTGTAACTCGAAGGATGGGATCTGAAAGAGGGGTCCCCCATCGGGGAACTGTACTCCAAGAACTTATATAAGACCCGCACAAATGGGGCCATTGTTTGAATGCCTGCATAAAGGCAGCATCAGTGGGCAGTGTTAGGCCAGAAAAGCCAGCAACAGCCGAAAGGATGCTGGTTAATTAAGTCACCTGTTCCTTTCCATGCCCCTTGTCCCCACAGCCTGGAGGAGTGAGGGGAAGAGAGAAGTCGTTCTCTACTGGTCGTTTTCCAGTAGAACTTCCACAGACCTTTCTCAGTGTCGTTATGGTTAAAGCGGTGTGCCTAAGTGTCCCAGCGTCCTTGGCAAGGATGTGTTACCACTTCCAGCCAATAAACCGGGAGGCCCTGGAAAGCTCACGTGCAGTTCTCCCCTGTCAGTTTCCTGCCACAGCCACTGAGGTGGTGGGTGTGCAGAACAGAGCCTCCTGCTGACTCACCTTGGACTTGCAGAGTAAGACTCAGACGTGTGGTGAGCCTCTGAGACCGAGTGTTCTTCGTGACAGCATAACCTAGCCTCCTCTGATCCGTACAAGCAGGGGCACGGGAATGGAGCGCCCTCGCGTCAGACCCATCCCTGGACATCTGGAGCCCAGTTGAGAAGTGAGGTTTGAATCTGAGGTCTGTGCAGCCCGAGGCCTGCCTTAGAGAGCAGTGCTGCTGTCAGTGTGGGCTAGTGCCGGTCCAGGAACTGTCTGTTCCTGTCCACGAGAAGATAGAGAGAAAGAAAGCAAGAGGAAGCATTTCAAAACTTTCATAGCAACTGCTGGGATATTTTATTGCCTTTTATAGTAGTCATAGAGGTCCGGTGCATGAGATTTGTGCACTTGGGGAGGGGGCGTCGTCCTTCATCCGAGCCGCGCCCTCTCGCAATTAATAGCCCCGCAGAGGGAGGCCCCACCCACCACCGCCGGCCCGGTAGCCTGGGCTTCCCTCTTTGGGGTGATCACAGAGCTCCCCGGCCGGTGGCCTGGGCCTCCCCCTGGGCGATGGCAGGGCCCCCTGACCAATCGCATCGCACCCGCCTCTGCTGCAGCAGGCAGTGCTGGGTTGCCATTGTGCCCAAGACCCAGGAGGGCCCGGGAGGCCAGCAGTTCAGCTCACTCGCCGGTCCCCGCCCACGCGGGCCTGCTGCGCACTCAGCCTGGTGCTCGGGCATCCGTTCAGTTGTTTGGACGTTATGGACCCTGGCTCTTTATATACTAAGATGAGTCTGCAACATATTGTAAACAGCAAACTCCCCCTCAAAACTGGCTCTTCACCAAGATAGTTCGAGAAGCACTATTTTATAGTATATTCAGATTCGTTTTAGCTAAAAGAATAATCAATTTCGGAATTATTTACTGTATTTATTCCATATATTCATTCTGTTTTAAGGCTTCTTGATCTTTCTTATTAAATGACTATACTATAATAACAATTACAATAGTAATATCAGAAGCCATCTGATGTAAATGCCTTTATCAAAAGCTTGGTTACCATTCTGGACCCTTAGGAAACTCAACTGATTTTGCTCTTGAAATCTCAAACTGCCAAATCTGGATGCCCAAATTGGCCAACTCCTCTAATGCATCTACCTTCTTGACTTCCAGAGCAGACAGATATTTTCAAGAGTCGCTGGTATGTTGTATAGTTCACTGCATTTATTCGCTGAGGATTGGGGACGGCCTCTGCCCTTGGGCGCATGTGACCTGAATCAAGCTGTCAGTGGCTGCTTCCTAGCATTGCCAGAGTCATGTTAAGAAGTCAGAACATTAGGTTATCCTACCATTAAAAGGGTCTGAGGACCATAGAATGTTTGAATTAGAAAAGCATTTTGTAAAATATTATTCACTCTAACTCCTTCACTTTCCTGATTAAAACAACAACAACCACACACACACACACACACACACACGTCCCAGGAGCTTTATTGACTAACCTGATCACACACCAGATTTATGGCTAACCCAAGAGAAAGAGACATTTCTCCTGGCTGTCAGTCTGTTTCTGGGCTCCAGTGAAGGTCCTGTTGGCGTCACCAGGCTGAGAGCCGTGCTTATGAAACATACTGCAATCACTGGATGAGAGGTTACGAATGCCTCTCACCATTCAGCATTTCCTTCTCAAAGGGTTGCCTTATTAAAACGTGCAGTTTTATGGAGTAACAAATCCGATAGAGCGTGATGGCTTCTACCAGCCCACCCTCTGAGATACACATCTGTAGCGTCCACACGTTGGTCTCCAGGAGCCCAGAGTTTGCAGTTGTGTTTTGCTTTTTTAATATATTTTCATTCTCTTCTGTTTTTTATTTATTTTTTTATTGCATATAGCTGCACAGTTTTCCTTTTGCCTAGAATGGGATCCTTGGAGACTGATCACAGAGGTTTCACAACACTAATGGTTTCTGGGTAAAATGGCCACAAGTTTCTGAAATCAACACTTCTGAGTCTTTTCAACCATGAACGGTGTCTTTCCCAGGGCTGTTTTAGGGATTAGCCCACGGGACAGAAGAAAATAATCAGAGCAAGCAGTTGAATAGTCAGTGCTTTATAATAAAAATTATAATCTCTACCATTTATTGAGCACTGATTTCATAGCAGCACTGTGCTAAACCCTTAATGTGCAGCTCATTCCTTACAACAAACCTTGTAGTAAATGTCACTACCTTTTTATTGATGAGGAATTTGAGGCTTAGTGAGGGTGAGAAACTTACTCAAGGTCATAGAATATATGATAGATGTAATTATTTCATAAAATTAATCTGGAACTTATCTCAGCTAAAAAATATTTACCTGAAAAGACTTTTTGTTTGTTTGAAATCAGAACCAAGCCTCTCAACATATAATACCAATTACTTGATAATTTTTTCAAATAAAAAAAGGCCTATTGGACTTATTTTCTTCATAGTCCTTGCCTGAACACTTCCAGTATCTAGCACTGAGTTACCTCCGATATAGCAGGCACCACCAGTGTTTGCTGGGCATCCGGCTGGTATCCAAAAGGTGCTATTATCCACAGTACTATCTATTATCTAAAAGCACCCAAATACCTGTTCCTCTCTGGTGACGGATAAAGTTGTGTTCCGCCAAGAAAGCAAGAAAACAGAACCCATAAGGCTGGAAGAACCTCTGTAAGAAGTGATTACTACTTGAGGTGTTTCAATGCATTCATGTAACAACATGAAAATCCAGATTTTCCAAAAACAAAGAAGACATTCAAGGATGGTGTTTAGGATTATCTTACATAGAAACCTTAACTAGCCAGCTGTCTTTCTGCATCTAAAGTTGGGTTTCATTCAACTAGAAGTTTTTTTTAAAAAATATATATCTTATTGATTTTTTTATAGAGCGAAAGGGAGAGGGATAGAAAGTCAGAAACATCAATGAGAGAGAAACATCGATCAGCTGCCTCCTGCACACGCCCACTGGGGATGTGCTACAACCAAGGTACATGCCCTTGACCAGAATTGAACCTGGGACCTTTCCGTCTATAGGCCAACGCTCTATCCACTGAGCCAAACCGGTTTTGGCCATCTAGAAGTTTTTTATGCCCACTTTTTTGGGGTCATATTTATATGTAAACCTGGATGCACCTGCAGAAAACAAAAACCCGCTATCGTTCTGCTAGGGCGCACACAGGACTGAGTTATTAGCTAGAACAACGCTGCTGCGGCTGAGGAGCACCATTGCTCCTGTGAAGATAAAACGAGGCCGTTTCTGAAGCATCAGAGAGACAGTTGGTTGTTGTTTTTTGCCAAAGTGGTGAGACAATCCCAAAGCTCCTGCAGGTTGTAATGGGTATTCTGCTTTTCCCCAGGAGCAAACAAAGGCTTTCACTCCTGGGAAACTGGAAGCCACGTGTGTTGCTTACCCTCTTGCAATTCAGAAGCGTGTTCATTAAATTGAATCGGATCTTGACTAACGGGCAAAAGAAGACTATAAGATGAAAAACAGTGAGCTCAGCCCGCAAGTTTTCCACACAGGATCTCTGATGTAGACTGGATCCTTTGTCCATGTTAAACTTCCTCTAACGTCCACGAAAGTAACAAAACACTTAAAAAAACATTTTGAAAATTCAACAGAGTAGGTAATATGATGATATTTCCCTAAAGTGTATTAAGGAAATAGTAGTAGCGCTTTAGTCTGGGAAGATCTTTCCGAAACATTTATAGTCTCGGTACTCAAAGTGTGGCTCTTGGATCGGTAGCTTCTCATCTCCTGGGAGCTTGTTAGGAATGCAGGTTCTCAGCCCCGCCTCAGACGCAGGAAATCAGCTTCTGTATGCTAACAAGGTCCCTCGTGATTCCTGTGCACGCCACGGTTTGAGAAGCCGTGGTCTGTCTGATACTTTCACGTGCATCGCCTCCCCGGCCGGCATAGCATGAACACAGGAGGAAACGAAATTGACCTGACCGCACACAGGACTCACTCCCCCGAGGTGGGGAAATGATGATGATGGCAACTGCCTTTCCGTGAGCCCCTACTAGGCGCCACTCTGCCTAGGTGATCAGAGTCCCTTTATCCTCCCACACCTCATCAGGGAAGGATTAGGAGCTCTTCTTCAGAGTTGAGGAAAATGACGCTCCAGAGGATAACTCACCCAAGATCACACCACCAGGAAGTGCTAGAAGCCAAAGAGCTCCCTGACCTCAGAGCCCCTGCTCTTGGCAAGTGGCCACCAACACGCCAGAACGAGAGGGCGGCTACCACAGTGGGCTTCGGGAGCATTAAAAACCACTGGTGCTCACTCTCTCAGCCTGTTTGTAACCAAATACTGCACTCCGGGTGACTAACAAGCCAGAAATCTATTGCTTCCGTTTCTGGAGGCTGGAATCTGAGATCTGGGTGCCAACATGGTTGAGGTGAGGTGGAGCGACCCTCTTCCAGGTCATGGCAGAAGGGGCGAGAGATTTCTCTGCAGATTCTTTTACAAGGACACTGATCCCACTCTTCACGACCTGGTCACCTCCAAAGGCCCCACCTACGAATACATCACCTTGGGGGTTAGGATTTCAATATACGAATGTTGCGGGGATACAACAGTCAGACTCCAACACCCGCCCACCCTCAGAGATTCTGATTAATTGGTCTGGGGTCTGGACCTGGCATTGGGGTTTTTTAAAGCTCTCTTGGAGGGTTCGAATGTGTACCCCACGGTTAAGACCTACTGATTTCCAGATGAGCTAGATGTCTCTCTGTCTGGCACTGTTGACAGGACCTTCATCGGGAACAGCTCACCTGCCCTGGCGCACTGGTTGCACGGGTAGACTGAAATTGCTGGCACTGATGAAGCCAGGGTAGTGGCACAGATACCTAAAGCACGTGATGCTTTCTTACATGCACCAATCACATCATGGTCAGGGGGAGAGAGATTGATTATGGACAGTCAGATCTGGCTGAATGTCTGAAGGCAAATGTTCCCCTTTCCCAGTCTTTATGATGGTACATTCTCTTAGCTTACTACACACACAGCCCGGCCCTCATCTCCAAGTGCCACTTAAAATCTCGTGTGTTGGTCTGCGAGTGGTTGTCGGTATTAGGCAGAGCAATGCTGAATATAGCTACCAAAGTTCTAATCCTGCTCCACCAATTGGTGACAGAAGTTGGCTATACTTAATTCTTTTTACTTAATCCTCACTGTGCCCTACTTCTAGGGCAAGCAAACTGAGGTTCAGAGAAAGTAAGAAAGTTGCTGGACCTGTGATTCAACTCAAAATAATGCCTAACAGCCTATTTTCTTTTCTTTTCTTTTTGCTGTACTTTCTAATAAGAAGGAGGTTCTTGCCTTAGAGAGTCAAACCCTGGGAATTCAGGTTAGTTCAATGAAGACTTTCGGAGACAGATGTGAGCCAGACACTCAGCCGAGTTCTGGGGACCTAGAAATGAGGAAGGCAAGGTCGTTTGCCTCATGGAGTGCACCGTCTTGAAGCGGAGACATAGGGCTTCTGCAGCGCTGTCCAATAGAAAGATAACGTGAACCACATATATCATTTAAAAATTTCTAATGGCCACATTTAAAAGGTAAGAAAAGATGAAATTGATTTTTAAAAAATATATATTTTATTGATTTCAGAGAAGAAGGAAGAGGGAGAGAGAGGAAAAAAAAAAAACATCAATGATGAGAGAGAATCATTGATTGGCTGCCTCCTGCACACCCCTACTGGGACCGAGCCTGCAACCCAGGCCTGTGCCCTTGGCCGGAATCAAACCTGGGACCCTTCAGTCCACAGGCTGACGCTCTATCCACTGAGCCAAACCAGCAAGGGCTGAAATTAATTTTAATAATATGTTATTTAGCTCAAGACATAAAAATATCACTTCAGCATATAATCAATGTGAAAATTAATGGCAGATTTTACATTATTTTTCATTCTAACTCTGAAATTCTGTATGTGTTTTATGTGCCAGCGCATCTCAGTTTGGACTAGCCACGTTTCAGGGGCTCAGTAGCCACGTGTAGCCAGTGGCTGCCACACTGAATGGCACATGTCTAGAGACAGAGTGAGGAAAGCTTTTATTTGTAGTTGGGGGAGCAGGGATTAGGGGAGGTTAGTTGTTGATACAATTTTCTACTTTAAAAAGTATCTAAAAGCCCCACATTGAGGTGTGTATTCCTTAGGCTAATCTCTGTATTCATTGAAATAATGCATTATGTGTCTTAGAGCCTCTCAGTTGTAAACGCTCTCATATAGAGAAATTTCAGCCAAATGGCTGATTCCCTCTATGGGCAGTGTCCCACCGTGCTTCCTGTCAGTAACAGGTGTTTTGTTTTGCTTTTTCATCCTTACCCGAGGATATATTTTCCATTGAATTTTAGAGAGAGTGAAGAGGAAGAAGGGAAGGAGGAAGGAAAGGGGGAGGGAGGGAGGGAGAGAGAGAGAGAGAGAAAGAGAGAGAGAGAGAGAGAGAGAGAGAGAGAGAGAGAGAGAGATTGATTGGTTGGCTCTCGCAGGCACCCTGACTAGGGGACCAGGGAAGAACCTGTAACCCAGGTACATGCCCTTGACCAGGAATCAAGCCCGAGACCCTTAGGTGTGCAGTCTGACCACTCTGTCCACTGAGCAACACTGGCCAGTAACATGTGCATTTTACAGGGCTTGACTTTGTAACAATTGTAGTTATATAGTGTTTCACTGACTAGAATGTCTTAAAAATTGGCTAGATCACAAGCTGTTCAATGGAACCACTCTAACTGGAGATGTGAATAAGGCTGTCTTTCTGTGATCAGACAATTTGGGATATTACACCCCCCCTTTAGGAACTTTATCCTGCACATTAGCGTATGAAAGGCTCTGAGAAGTCCTGTATTAACTTTGTTTAACCCAGTGTTTCACACTCATTTGATCACGGAAGACACATGTGTCTCCACATTTATCAGCATCTTGTAGAACACAGCTGCTCTGGGGAGCAAGGTTTGCAAAACACAAAACTAGATGATTGCTTTGCAGTGACCCTGTATTTACGCGATGGTAGCCTTTCCCACCAGAAGGGTAAGGCCTAAAACCTTTCCTTCTTCAATCTGAATTGACACAGTGTGAGCAAGAGAGGACTCTTCAGCCCAGCACACCTTGAGAACTGTCGTTTTTCTGTGGAAATTCTGACTTTGTACCTCAGGGTTGAGCCACTCTGTATTTGAGGAAACTGTCACAGAGAGCAAGGCTTGAAGAGGACTGTGGGCTGGGGATCAGCTGCAGACACCACCGAGGCTGGAAGTGCTGCCCACCGCTGGGCCGCACAACACTGGAACCCCACAGTTCCCTGTGGCCATGCCCAACTAGGGTCAACTGAATTTGTCATTGTGAGCAATCTGACCAGCTGGGGTCCCGTCCAATAGTCAGACTTAACTGTTTCGTGATTGGATTGTTTCCTTACAGTAAGGAAAGGCCATTTGTTCTTCTGGGGAACCAGGATTGTCCTTCACCAGCGACCCCTCGCGCCGAATAGCTTCGGAACTGTTCGGATGGGATGTTGACTTCAGACACTGGGCGACAGTGCTTCATGAATGCCCAGTGGAGCAACCAGTCGGTCTGCCGCATCGTTTCGGATCTGACCGGACGGAGAGCCGCAGTCGTTCTTTCTCTCCACTCCTCTCTAGGACCAAAGCATTTTGTCTCGTATGTGGTTTCTTGCCTCAAAGGCACGGGTCTCTCAGTAATAGAGAACGTTGTAGTGACTGTGCCGCTTCCTAATTTCCATTCCCCCAGATCCTCTAAGGATTGCCAATGGGTATGCGCAGTCTCTGAGCCCCCAGTGTGGTAATTTATGTAAATGACTCATAAAAGAAAACTCATTCTTTTGTCTCGTACCCAGATTTTTTGTAATGAGCTATGCAACATTTTTTAAATTTAATGGTTGGGTATGCTTCAAGCATTTGTGAAGTACTTATGAATGTATTTTTATGCTGAATAAATTTCATTAGTGATTTTTTTTAAAAAAAATCACTATTAAGCCAATTAGCCTACCTTATTAATGATTGGTGATAATCCCCTTTTCAGACAGACCTCTATGAACTGTTGGAAATAAAAGGCACATTATGCATGGAAAGATGAATCCTCTTGCTGCAAGCTTACACAGTATTGATCTATATACTGTTCTGTGTTAGCAAAGTTCAGGGTCTAAAGCTTTTTTTTTCTCCCCACTGGAAGGTGGCAGCACCAGTGGTCATTACAGAGAGCACCTGCCTGCCAGAAGGCTCTGCGTATTGCTTGTGGCACTTCCATCCCCACACTTATGACCCTAGGTCAGTGGTCGGCAAACTCATTAGTCAGCAGAGTGGCAAACCTTGCGAGCCGCAGTTTGCTGACCACTGCCCTAGGGCATGATGGTGCCTTCCCCATCGGGTCGGAGCATGTGCCTGTGTCCATCATCCCTCAGTCCCAATGCCCACTCTGCACTGCAGTAAATGTTTGCTGAAAAACCGATAAAGGCATTGTAGCAAGTTATGTTCAAGCCCAAAGAGATTGAGAAATCAGTTATTTTTCACTCTCAGAGCTCACAGGACCTGCTCCTGAGGAGGTGAGATGGGAAGCAGGTACCTATTAACAGTAACCAGCTGCTGGACTTGGGGTAGGTTGCTCCCCCTCTTTGTACTTCATTTTCTCCATCTGGAAAATGAATGATTAATCACTTTGCCGCCCTCTGAGTAATACTTTATTATAAAGATAAAGGGAAGAGAGAGATGAGAGCATGGTGAGCTCTTTGGAGGCAAGATCTATGTAACACTAAGTCATCCTAATTGCCACGGTTATTATTTCTCTAGGGTGTGCGACGTATGCAATTTATTCCTTTGAAGAACACAGAGGAGAGAGCTAGCTGGAATGGAGGGTTCACACCGGTGAGACATGGAAGATGAGGCAGGTTAAGCATCATCTTTTTAGTAGCAGGGTGTCTTATGGGACTTTGTCCTAAAGAAGTACCTCTCCCCAAGCCCATTGTTGATGAAGAGACAAATGGAGACCAATGGCTAGATCTCAGGTGACCAGATTCCATCTTCTTTTCCTATAACCGGCTTACAGAAGTCTTGTTTTATGGCCCAGATGCCATTAAATGCTATTAGATATACTGGTTAAGAGCTTAAACTTTAGACTCAGACTGCCTGGTTTCACTCCCTAGCTTGCTACTTTCTAGTTGTATGGCCTTGGACACGTTCCTTAACCCCTTCGTGTTTCCTCTGGAACACAAGATGACCCTTGAACAACACGGGTTTGAACTGCATGAGTCCACTTATACCTGGATTTTTATCAACAAATATACAGTTAGCCCTCTTTACCCGAGGTTTCCCATCTGTGGGTTCAGCCAACTGTGGATGAAAAGAGAGTATTTTTTATTCTTGTTGGGAATCTGCAAATGTGGGGGGCGACTACATGCATTCTTTTACACCAGTGGTTGGCAAACTCATTAATTAGTCAAGAGAGCCAAATATCAACAGTACAACGATTGAAATTTCTTTGGAGAGCCAAATTTTTTAAACTTCTTCTAACACTACTTCTTCAAAATAGACTTGCTCAGGCCGTGGTATTTTGTGGAAGAGCCACACTCAAGGTGCCAAAGATCCGCATGTGGCTCGCCAGCCTCAGTTTGCCGACCACTGTTCTTCACCATTTTATAGATAATAAAAGAGAAACATGCAAATTTGACTGTACCTTCGCTATGCTACCAGCCAATCAGAAGCAGGGGGCGGGCAGGGCCACACGGCACATGACCCCGCCCCTCGCGCCACCTCCACGCGGCCTGGGGAATGGGCGCTGTGGGCCTGGGGAATGGACGCTGCACTGGCGGTCCCGGAAGGCCCACGGCGCCCATTCCCCAGGCCTTGCGGAGGCTGGCAGGAAGGCCGGCTACCGCCACGCTTCACTGCGGGCACCGCGGGTCCCAGATCGCTGGTGAGCATGTGAAGGGTGGGGCTGCGGGAGGCTGGTGGGAAGGCCGGTCACTGCCACGCTTCGCAATGGGCATCAGGGTCCCAGATCCCGAAAGTCACACGTGTGGGAGTCCCAGATTACCATGGTGGCGGGGCCAAGGCAAAGGCCGTTAGGGTGATCCGGTCAGGAGAGGAAAGCAGTTAGGAGTGATCAGGTCAGGAGGGGAGGGCAATTGAGGGTGATCAGGCTGGTGGTGGGGGCCAGTTGGGGCTGAGCAGGCTGGCAGAGGGGACCAGTTGGGGCAATCAGGCCAGCAAGCAAAGTGGTTAGGGTGATCAAACAGTCAGGCAGGTGAGCAGTTAGGAGCGGATTGTGAGGGAGTTGTCCAAGTGCCAGTTTAGGCCCGATCTCACAGGGGTCTCAGATTGGAGAGAATGCAGGCTGGACTGAGAGACAACCCTCCCCTACCCACCACGTGCATGAATTTCATGCACCGGGCCACTAGTTTTATAGAAAGGACTTAAGCATTCACAGCTTTTGGTATTCGTGAAGGATCCTGGAACCAATCCCCCATGGATACTGAGGGATGACTGTAGTTAAGTTTTAGGGGAGTCAAAAGTTATATGTAGATTTTTGACTGTGTGGGGTAGAGAGGGCCCACATTGTTCAAGGGCCAACTGTACTTAACTCATAGCTCTTGTGAGAATTAATTTATACATGTAAAATGCCTAGAACAGGGCCTGGCAAGTAGCAAGTCTTCAGTAATTTTAGCTATTAAAATGGATATTATTATACATGGGGAGGTGAGCTGGGTACTATATACACATCATCATTCTGTCATCTAGCTATACATCTGAACCAGGATTTGACTAGCCCCCAAGCTGGAGAATGGAACCAAATCCCATTGGAGCACAGATTATGTACTTTATTTATAAGTAAATATTAGACACAGCTTGCTTTATTTGAAAGTCAAACAGAAAAAAATAGAGCTAAATTAAAAATTGCTACAGAATAAGGGAGAGGCAGCATTGATTCTCAGGACTTAAGCAGACCTTTAAAAATTGTTTACTGTAGGTATTAAGGTAATGTGTATACAAGTTTGGCATCCTTAATAGATGCAAAAATACATGAAATAAAAGTAGAAAATAGCCCTAGTTGATTTGGTTCAGTGGATAGAGTTGTCAGCTGCAGATTGAAGGGTCCTGGGTTCAATTCCGGTCAAGAGCATGTGTCTCGGTTGTTCACTCCTCCCTGGCCCGGGCTCTGGTATGGTCATGTGCAGGAGGCAACTAATGGATATCTCTCTCACACATTGATGTTTCTCTCTCTCTCTCTCTCTCTCTCTCTCTCTCTCTCTCTCTCTCTCTCTCTAAAAATCAATGAAAAAGTGTCCTCGGGCGGGGATTAAAAAAAAAAAGAGTAGAAAATAATATTGAGAAAGCAAGTTGGTTTGGGAATAAGGATTAGAGGGAAAAGAAGACAGGTGAATTGCGGGGAACCTAAAAATGTGAAACCTGCAATAAAGTTAGAACTGATAAAATAGGAAACTGAAGCAGTGAAGGGGAGAAGTAGCTCTATCAGAATATAGAGGAAAAGAACAGGGAGATGAAGACAGCAATTGGGAAGTGTTACTAGGCTTCAAAGGGTCTTTTTCTCATCTTGCTCCCACATTGTGGTTTGCTGGTGGTGTCAGATGGCTGCTATTGACGAGAGAAAGCTGAGCCTGTCATGTACCTATGAACTGCCCTACTTTGGCTCCCTGGCCAGCACCATACAATGTGTTTGTTTCACCACGTCCTTCGCCCTCATTTCGAATGGGATCTCCTGTCTGGTGTGATACCCCTGAAAGCCAGCTGATAGAGTGCTGTCCCAGCACTTCCCAGAATGGCTCTTTTTTCATTGTGAAAACACTATGAGAAGAGCAGCTGAACTAGGAACATCTTTTATTCTACAAAACAGAGCTGTGGAGTGCAACGTGATGACCACTTTCCTAACCAAGAAGCTATCAAGACAAGAAATGATTTGTCTACATCTGTAAACCCACACTGAATGACCTAATTCTAAGCAAAGAGCTAATGCAGACATCTGTCATCAAAATACTTTTTAGTACTATCTTCCTTTAAGAACCTGATCTTCTTTTAATTATGTTTAAAAATCAGTACATATAATATGATCTCAATAATATAAACAAAAAAATCCACACCAACACCAAAACAAATTGTCAGGAACTATACTGAAATGTTAGCAATGATTATCTCAGAGAGTCATGAATAATACAAATATTGATGGATAGGTGAATAGATAGATAAATAGATTTAAAAAAAGAATTTTTCTGTATTTTACATTTTCTTCATTGAATATGGTAATAGTAATTTTTTGGCTAAACAGAAAATCTGATTTGAAATTGCTTAGACAGCTGAAACCGGTTTGCCTCAGTGGATAGAGCGTCGGCCTGAGGACTGGAGGGTCCCAGGTTCGATTCCGGTCAGGGCATGTACCTTGGTTGTGGGCACTTCGCCAGTGGGGGCTGTGCAGAAGGCAGCTGATTGATGTTTCTCTCTCATCGATGTTTCTGATTTTCTATCCTCTCCCTTCCTCTCTGTGAAAAATCAATAAAATATATGTATTTTAAAGATAGCTTAGACAAATAGGGGCTTCTTTTTCTCACGCAATAAGTGTGAGGCACCTGACATTGGTTCGGAGGTTAAGGATAACAGGACCTGCTCCTCTGCAGTTCTCTTGTCCTTTCTCTTTATGCCTCATGATCACCTGATAGCTACCGAAGCTCCGGGCATTAGGACTTGTTCGAATCAGGAGAAGCAAGGGATGCTGAGCCAGCTTCTCTGCATCCTCTTGTCAGAAAAGCAAAGCTTTCCTTAAAATGCCCGCAGACTTCCCCTTTCATCCTCTGGCCACAATAGTGTCACTTAACCAGCCCTGGCTGCCAGCGAGACCAGGAGAGCGAATAGCCAGCTTTCCAGTCTTACAGCCAGAGGCAGCAGGGAGAAGGGGGAAGTTGAAAGTGAGTGTTGAGTGAGCCAAACTTTGCCGGCTGCCAGAGCATTTTTTAACCATGTATTATTTTTATAATTGAAAACATATTTTTGAGATTGTTATGTTCCATTTTAATCTATGATAGAATCTCAATAATGTAAAAATATGTACACCAAGAAGACAAAAAAACAAAAGAAAGAAAGAAAAGAGAAAGCCACAGGAGCATTAAACTTGTCTGCTCTGGGTCTTGGCACAAATGGTATTCTCCGTTAGCATTGCTCTGTGTGGTCAGGTGGGAGAGACGGGGCGGCTCCTTTATTTGTATTTATCCGGGAGAAGCGGTTGGTGAGACAGGAGTGTAGATGGCAGGGACCCAACCCTTCCTGATGTAGCAGGTTTGCAGTTTGTCAAGAACCAACAAATGGCCGAACCAGTTTTGCTCAGTGGATAGAGCATCGGCCTGTGGACTGAAAGGTCCCGGATTTGATTCCGGTCAAGGGCATGTACCTTGGTTGCAGGCAAATTCCCAGTGGGGGCTGTGCAGGAGGCAGCTGATCGGTGTTTCTCTCTCATCAATGTTTCTGACTCTCTATCTCTCTCCCTTCCTCTCTGTAAAAAATCAATAAAATATATATTTTTTAAAAAGTACCAACAAATGTCTTGAGAAGCTCTAGTTCATTTGATTTCTACAGGCTTCTCTGATGTGAATCAATGCGGTAAATGGGGTTTTAGATTTAGAGTGGTCATGAGAGCTTTCTAGGAAGACATGCTCGAATATCATCTCTGCTACACACGCATAAGCCAGTATCAGGAGCCTCTAATTTCCTAAGCAAATCTCTCTCAATTAAACAGAATGGGAAGCAAAACTGAAAGTGGTAAATGGATTCACAATGTCAACCCCATTTTGCTCTTTTCCATGTTTTTGAAATTGCCCTAACCAAAAGCCCATGTACTAATAGAAAAACGAGCAGAATATATGAATCACTTGTTTTGATAGCATTATGCTTAATCTAGCTAGAACACTTCACACAGTCATAGGGTATGAGTTTCCTATCCAGCGTGAGTTTTTAAAATGAAGCTTTTCAGTCCTGATTGCCTTGGGAAAGCAGATTTCATAATTTGCTCTCCAGCCTGGCTGGAAAATCCATCTGTCTTTGCAATCGAATTTGCAAAGTGAAATCATTGCGAAGGGCTGTTCTTTTGGCCAGCTCCTCTGCCCCTCCTCCCTTCCCCTGTCTGTCTCCAGGGCTCCCTGTTGGCCTGGGCAGACCGCGCCATCCTCTCATCCTCTCTGAAGGAATGATGTGGCCCTGGGGGATGGGCTTTGTCCAGCTCTACCCCCCACCCCCCCTTACCTCACAGCTGAATTCTGCAGCAGTTGTGCCTCAGACTCTCAGAGCTGCAAAGTGACCCAGGAGAACAGTGCTGCGCTGGGGGGCGGTGGACCCCAGTGCACCCCTGCTCTGTAACTGGGCGACCGCATGGCCTTGGTGGGTGTCTTCAGAGCAGACCCAGCCTTTGTTCTGGAGTCAGTAAGAGAACGGAGGCCCAAGGACTCCGGAAACTGACAAGTGCCATAAAGGGTTAGGTTTAATTCTGCTCCACAATTTACAACCATTTTTGGAAACCTTGAGTTTTAGGTTACCTGAGGAATACATCCAATAGGCAGTTAGACTTACGAGACTAAGATGCAGGAGAGAACTCGGAGCTGGAGTCGCATATTTGGAGTCACACAGTGGGTCTTGGTGTCATGGTATTAAATGAGATCACCAAGGAAAATTTTGTATATTATTTTTATTATTTAGGAAGGGTTCCATTCTCCTTTATGAAAAAATTTTTTTAAATTTATTTCAGGGAGGAAGAGAGAGGGAGAGAGAGATAGAAACATCAGTGATGGGAGGGAATCATTGATCGGCTGCCTCCTGCACGCCCCGCACTGGGGATCGAGCCCACAACTTGGGCACGTGCCCTGATCAGGAATCGAACCATGACCTCCTGGTTCACAGGTCAATCTTCAACCACTGAGCCACGCCGGCCGGGCCCTCCTCCCTCATTAATTATCACACTGAAATTGAGAGGAAGCCTATAACTTATTTTCACAGTGAATCACATTTCACGGGTAAAAAGAAAAACTGTGGTGAAGGCAATCAGTCAGTAAGCCAGATTTTAAAATTAAGGTTTCCAATTTCTCAGTCTTTTGCTTAAATTATTGGATACCAGCCAACAGACTTACCAAGTAATTAGCTTTGATGATTAATTTTAACAACTTCAACTGGATGACAGTACAGAAATGACTTTATGTGTCTCTCCCCCCCCCCCAGATTATTAATTAGTGGCAGGGTATAAAATCACCTCAGAGCACCCAGCATTTCTCAGTGTGGTCTGTTGACATTTGGGGGGGTGATAATTCTTCATTGTGCAGGACTTTCCCATACAGTACAGGCTGTTTGGTACCCCTGAGCCCACCCAGTGTAAGCCCCCAGATATTTTGACACCCCAAAACGCTTCACCACATTTCAAAATGCGTTTGGGGGTCTCCTGTCTCCCATGAAGAGACTGACGCTTAAGGAAGTGTACCCCATTCTCACATCACATGCAGAGCTTGGCTATAGTATTCTCAGAGTCTAGGACTTTTCCCTCCCCTTTATGAGATGATCGGGTGTCAAGTTCCTTTAGCGTACTCACTTTAGAAACATGGCTGCATCTAAGACTTAGAGTGAATTACATTCTCTAGTACGATAATGCTAGAGGGAGTGGCATATTTTGAGGTTGTGAATTGTAATAATGAGGGCTATCGTTATCAGAGCAGTTTGGAATAATAGCAGTATTCTAGAAAGTGGAGTGCCACAAAGATGAAAACTTGAGGCCAGAAGAAGTAACCTTTCGAAGACCATAAGCCAGTGAAATGGTAGAGCCAGGAATAGGGAACATCCAATTTGGTCATAGTGCCTTTCTTCCATAAAACACTACGTCCAGGCAGCTGGGACTTTTGGGTTATTAGAGTTGATAGAAAAGGGTCTCTGAAACAAATTATTGCAAAATCGCGAAGTGGTAGACTAAGGGGTAGGCAGTGTACCCAGGCCAGTGGTCGGCAAATTCAGTCCACAGAGCCAAATATCAACAGTACAACGATTGAAATTTCTTTTGAGAGCCAAATTTTTTAAACTTCTTCTAATGCCACTTCTTCAAAATAGACTCGCTCGGGCTGTGGTATTTTGTGGAAGAGCCACACTCAAGGGGCCAGAGAGATACATGTGGCTCGAGAGCCGCAGTTTGCCGAACACTGACCTAGGCCATCAATTGAGAATGTAACAAAGGTAAAAGGGTTTTCTGATGGCTTGCTCATTTATAACTTTATTCCATAAAGGACTTTTCTTAGCTTACCGTATCAGATGATGATACAATAGAAATAGAAAATTAAGATCTGGTAAATACACATCAAAGTAGGAAACCAACGGCAGGGAAAAGAGCCAAAACAGGCAGCCCACAGGCTAACAGTTGTCGCAGTGGCGGTCCTTGTTGAGTTGGAGCTTCCTGGTGGCCAAGCAAAAAGAGTAACACACAGTCTTCATCACCCAAAAGAAAAACTGTGGTGAAGGCAGTCAGCACAGCATAGAACTCCTCCAAGGAAGGCAAGTGAGTTCTAAGAGATTTCTCAAGGGAGATTTTCTATAAGGTATTCTGGTAATAAAATTTATAGCGTCAATAAAATTTTCACAGTAAAATTATAATAAATTTCTGTATGCTTTCTCTAATAGGAAACTTTAATCAAAACCAAATCCAGCCTGGCCCTGGCTGGGCAGCACGGTTGGTGAGGGGCTCATCCAGTGACAAGGTTGTGGGTGTGATTCCCAACCTGGGCACGTACAAGAGTCAACAAACGAACACATAAATAAGTGAAACAACAGACCGCTGTGTCTCTCCCCCACCCCAACTCCTCCTCTTTCTCTAAAATCAACCAATCAGTCAAAGTAAAGAAAAAACAAGTCAACCCTAGATCATTAAAGTTAAACCTCAATTAATTGAAGCCTATCCTAGTCTGAGGGTCCAAGGTCATTTTGTTCAAGTTTATGGATTTGAGTGGGCTCACTTGATTCCGGGCTAGAATTTAGAACATCCAGAGGTGTGGGTCACTTAGAATCCCTTCAGAACACCTCTGTTAATAGGTGTCTCTCCTCTCGCACAGACTTTGGAAGGACGGTTTGAAATTGTAGGTTCTGACGAGGGCTTGGTGGATCGATACTGTATGACACATCCGTGAGGGCGTGCTGGGACCTGGTACGGTAACAACAGTCCACAAATCTGAGTGACCCAAAACATGAAAGTATATATCCCCCACAGCCTGCCACCAGCTCACATCGCTCCAGGGGCAGCTCACTACCCCAGATCCACAGCGGGACCCCCGGAAACGCATGCTTCCGGGTCAGGGGGACAGGCAGAGAGAGCACGGACTGTGGTAAAATCCAGCTCTTTTTAAGAATATATATATTTTATTGATTTTTTTATTTTTAGAGAGAGAAAGAGGGTTAGAAAATCAGAAACATTGATGAGAGAGAACCATCGATCAGCTGCCTCCTGCACGCCCCCTACTGGGGATGTGCCCGCAGCCAAGGCACATGCCCTTGACCGGAATCGAACCTGGGACCTTTCAGTCTGCAGGCCGACGCTCTGGCCACTGAGCCAGACCGGTTTCGGCTGGACTCCAGCTCTTCGAGCTTCTCTCCGGAAGTAACACATAGCTTGTATTCAACACTGCAGCGGGCCCCTGAGTAGGGAAATACGGATCTGAACGCAGGGGAGAACAGAGAGTTCAGATGGTCAGTACAGCCTGCCGCAGAGCGGGAGAAAGGCAGCCCCAGCCCAGGACGGAGTGAGAAAGGCAGGCACAAAAAGGGGGGGTGGGGGGGTGGAAGGGCGAGCGCGGCTGCTCTGCGGCTGGCATAGCCCAGGGAGCCTGGCCAGGGAGGAGCGGGCTAGAGCCGGTCCAGAAAGCTCGTAAACGCATTCTAATCCATCAACACTTGACTCGGCAGGCTGGGGGGCCTCAGAAGGTACTCCAGGGAGGGGGGCTTGGTCCTTTTTTCTAGAGGCTCAGCTCAGGGAGGAGCAGAGGGCTATCTCTGCATTTCAGTAATTCCGCCTCCGACTTTGAGACAAAAGCACTCCCTGCAGCATTCTCCGCATTGTTAACTTATGAGGGCGCCTCCCACCTCGCGCTGTGATCCACAATGGAAACCAGGCACACGCTGCCTTTTCCAAACAGTGACTAATGGCGGAGCGTGGCCAGGCAGGCCCGGCATATTTTTCACTCGGCTCTGGGCTTCCCACCAAGTTCCCCACAGCGGCCGGCCGCGGCCGTTAGGGATGATGGTGCCTCGCACTTCCTGCCTCCTCATCCATCTCCGGAACGCCCCGCTCCAGCCACCTCCGTTTTAAATAGGTTTAATTATTATTTCCCCTGCTTCGTGGCACAATTCATCTTCCCCACCACCTCGGAATGTACGGCCGTGCGGAACCGGGGAGTGGCCGAGCCCCTCACCTGCAGTCTCGGGTTAACTCTGAGGGAAGTAGGAAGTGGGGCCCTGTGTGCAGGCAGTGAAATGCCTGTGGGCTCTGGTGGCTCCAGGCTGGCTTCTTGCCGTATTCACCCCAGGCGGGGGACAGTGGCAGGAGGGGACTGCAGAGGGACTGGCTTGGCCTCTGGTCAGCCTATGGGGAGCCTTGAGGGCCAGGAGTGAGCAATTAGGGCTTTCTATCTCGACTACATTTTATTTCCTCCAAGTTTGGTTATGAGATGAATAAATTCTGGGGACCTAAAGTACAGCAGGGCAGCTATAGTTAACAATACGTAATATCTACTCTCAGCAAATTTCAAACATATTAAACATTCTCACTGCAAAAGCTGATGAATGTGCTATTTAACTTGATGGTGGCAGGAATTTCATAATATGTGTCTGTGTACACACACACACACACACACACACACACACACACGAGGCCCAGTGCATGAAATTTGTGCATGGGGGGGGGCAGGTTTCTCAGCCTGGGCTACACCCTCTTCATTCTAGGACCCCTCAGGGATCGGGCCTAAACCGGCAGTTGGACATCCCTCTCATTATCTGGGACCGCTGGCTCCTAACCGCTCACCTATCTGCCTGCCTGATCACCCCTAACCCCTAACCGCCTCTGCCTTGGCCCCCACCACCATGGCTTTTTCCAGAAGAATGTCCAGAAGATATCTGGTTTCATTAGCATATTTCCTTTTTATTAGTATAGATATATAAAATGATCACATTCCATACTTCAAATATTTACAGTTTTGTCAATGATATATCAGTAAAGCTGGGCGCAGAGGAAGTCGGGTAGTTCCTAAAGGAGTGTGTTTGCGGGAGAGGTGGCACTCTCAGCCTCCTAGCGGCTCCTCCGAGTGGAAACTGCAGAGAAGAGAAGGCAGTTGGGGTCTGGGACAAAAGTGCCACTCAACTCTCAGTGTCGCTAAAGACATCCTCAATTGCTGCTAAAGCAAAAGAAGATAACAGGCTCTTAGCTTCCCTTATCCTTTGGAGGAGCATAAGGCCGGGTGGGTTGGTAGGAAAAGGAGACAGATGTAATTAAGATAAATGATGGCAGAGGAGACATGGATGGCCCAAGAGGTGGGGCCCACACTAGTGATTACATCTGCCGCCTCCTCCTCCTCCTCCTCTTCCTCCTCCTCTTCCTCTTCCTCCTCTTCCATTCCTTGGGAGCACTTACTGTTCTTTGCTGCAGATACAGATTTAGCCAGGCTGTTAATATAGTGCCACGGAGCTGCTGTGGCCTGACAAAGAAGTGGGTATGAAATCATGACCGCTTTCCCCTGCCTCATTCCAGAAGGGGAGCAGGTGAAAGAGATGGAATCCTGAGTCAGAAGAATCTAGATTGGGGTGCTAGTCTGGCCCCTGAGAGCCCAGTGGCCCCCGTACTTTCTAGAGTCTTCCGGGTCTCTGCGGTCACAGCAGCGACCTCAGGGCTGTTGTGGAGTGTGAGATGGTCAGATGGAGAGCAGGCACTGTGCTCAGGAAAAGCTTACCTACCGGGAAGATGCTTGTAGCTGATGTCACAGAACTGGGGGAGTTTCTGCCATTTGAAAATAGCTGTACCTTTGCTGTCCTTTGGGGACAGAAAATAATGGGGACTTGTCTCTGGACACATAAACAGTCACAGGGAATGAGGTAGAGAAAACATCCAGTGGCCGCATGTCTAATAGCACTCTGATTCCAGCCATCTGTTGACCAGTCAGGCGTTTCTCCTCTTCCCCACCCCAGGCTTTGAGATAGTTTAGGTACAAGATACGGAAGCTCTGTGTGGAACTTGAGAGGGAGAGGGTCCAGGGAACCTAAAGGTGTCTGCAGTTAGAGTGATGGGAGTCCTGGAGGGACCGGGGCCACTCCTCCTGGTGAGGGGCGCCTTGGGAAGAGCAGTTGAGCATGGGCAGCAGGTGTTCCCAGCTGCTTCCACCGGCCCCGCCCTCGTTTCCTGTTGGATAGGCAGAATACCAGGCTGTCCTTTAGGATCACTTGAAATGAAAGGTACGACTAACTATCGTGGTTATAAAATGGAAACAGTGGGACAGAGCGCCGTGTTTTCAGCGTGTCCATGCCCTTCCCCGGGCCTGGAGAAGGACAAGGAGGGGGGTACGGCTGTTAGAGGCTGGCGACCAGCTGATTCCTCTCTCCTGTGGTCCCAGAGACAAGGACCTGAACTTCAACATCCACATCAGGACTTAGCTATGAGAAAGTTTCCTGGTCCAGGAGGGGCTACAGAACAGCTCTCTGCATATCTTTACTAATTGACTTAACTTTCTATTGTGGAATTTTACACATATGTACACACGCGCACACACACAGACAGAGATAGGACAGTGGCTACAGAACAGCTTTCCGCATATCTTTACTAATTGACTTAACTTTCTATTGTGGAATTTTACACATACGTACACACGCACACACACGCACACACAGAGATAGGACAGTGGCTACAGAACAGCTTTCTGCATATCTTTACTAATTGACTTAACTTTCTATTGTGGAATTTTATATATATATATATATATATATATATATATATATATATATATAGAGAGAGAGAGAGAGAGAGAGAGAGAGAGAGAGAGACAGAGAACAGTATAATGAACCCTCAGTAAACTCATAACCCAATTATCATCATTTTGCTAATCTTGTTTCATCTATTTTCATAAGTACATGCACATGCTTACTTCCCAACCCCCGCTAGAGTATTTTAAAGTAAATCGTAGACACCATGCCATTTCATTTGTAAATGCTTCCATATGTATTTCTAACAGATGAGAACTTTATAAAACACAGCTACTGTCCCAGTTCACACCTAGTGAAACTGATTAATAACAGTTCCCTCATATCTTCTGCTTATTTTGAAAGCAGATGGACTGCGGGTCTAGAGTCCCTTCCTCAGCTCTGCCACTAAAGCACCTCCTCTCCCTGGGCCCCGTCTGTATAGAGTGATCCTGGGAGCGGGCCTCTTCCCATCCCCGTTCTTAGGTTTCCCCTGAGAATAGCTGGCGATGTGGCCAGGATGGAAGCAGTGGATGCCCTCTTTTTAAAAAAATATATATATTTTATTGATTTTTTACAGGGAGGAAGGGGGAAGGATAGAAACTCAGAAACATCGTGAGAGAGAAACATTGATCAACTGCCTCTTGCACACCTCCTTCTGGGGATGTGCCCGCAACCAAGGTACATGCCCTTGACCGGAATCGAACCTGGGACCTTTTAGTCTGCAGGCTGATGCTCTATCCACTGAGCCAAACCGGATTTGGCAGTGGATGAACTCCTAAACCCCCATTTGGATCATGAACCATTAACAGTCAGAACAGTCATATGTTCAGGGAGTGAGAAGAGCACCTCCATTGTCTGTTGAGGCACCCCGAAGCCCTGCTTTTACCGAATTCACACGTGGAAATGCAGCCAGAATCCCCTGCTGGAACGCTAATCATTCTAGTCACAGCAGTTCTTCTGCTTGGCTTGTCCTGTGCAACCCTCCACTGATGTTTGCTGGCCATGGTTAGTGACAACAGCAAAGCGCACTGAGCACTTCCTATGTCCCCATCCTGCGCTGGCTTTCACAGCGGCTCTTTGTAGTCGGTACTGCTCTTCCCGGGGGCAGTGGCCACTCCTGACACAGAGGTGGAGGCCGACGGCGCTGCTGTATACCTCCATAACCACAGCCCCTGTGAGAACTCTGCTTTGTGGAAGGCCTTCTGGCCCACTAATCTTCATTTAACACCCCTCCCCGCGCACACTGTCACCTAGCGCCCCCCGCTGACAGGCGCTCTGCAAGTCCTCAGCTGAGTGACGGCCCTGGAAAATCAAGCTGTGGGCTCCAAAGGGAAGGAGGATCTGCAGATTATCTCCTCAGCATGTGCAGTCACTCTGCTGGCAGCTTTCATGTTGCCTCAATAAAGAGAAAGGCTGCCAATTGTGTGTAATGTTCCGTTCCGAATTCTCCTGGCTGGCAGCGGCGAGCCGGCGGAGACACAGGGCAGATGAAAAAAATCCCCACTCAGCCAGATCCATATCCTTTTACCTTTGCCCGTGTCCAGAAGTCGTTTTGAAAATCTTCCTCTAATTCTTGATAGATCCTTCAGACCGGGAGGAGAGGGAGGAGGAAAGGGGGGGGGGGGGTGCGCGGGCAAGCTGGCTGGGGGTCAGATCATTTTGCCATAACCAGCAGGCAGTTTCTTTCACAAATCATTGAACCCTGAGTAGCCATTATCTTCCCAACTGCTCCCTATTAACCAGGCCAGACTCTGAACAGCATTTCTTTTCCTCTCTCCCCCTCTGCTCAGACCATGTCAGAAAGCATGCTGGAGTTTACACAGGTAAACTACATATGGACATGTACTACTGTTTCTCAGACCATTTCTTTGAGATGATCAGAACCTGACCTTGTTAATAAGAAGGCAGACAACATCAAGTTTCCAATTTAAAAAAGAAAGAAAAGCCCAGAGATGTAAAGTGGCTGTCTCAAAGATGCTCAGCTAATGCGATGAACTAGAACAGGACCTCTGCCTGAAAGCTCTGTTCTTTGCCGTTATGGGGTGCCTTCTAGATCTTTAGCCAGCTTCCTGGATGATGGGTACCAGTGGGCAGGGGGGAGCTAGCAAGGAGACCTGTGTCCTTGGTGGTAGGGAGTAGGAAAAAACCTGAGCTTCCTCTGATTGCCTTCTCTGAAGGTCCCAACACCCTCTTAGCAACCAGCTAGTGATCAGATTGGCTCAACAATCATTACAGTGAAATCCAGAAGCTGGGTGGGGGCGGGGAGATCAATGTAAAGACATTGCTGGGGAGAAAGTGCTCAGAGGGGTTGGGGCGCTGCTGCCACCCTCCTTGGCTCTGGCTCTGTCCATGGCTGTGGACTGGTGGCTGGGCAGATAGTTTGACTCCTGTTCCAGAAATGCAGAAGCTGAGGAGAGAGGGGGTGAAATGGTTCATTTTCTTTTCTTTTTTAAAAAATATATTTTATTGATTTTTCACAGAGAGGAAGGAAGAGGGATAGAAAGTCAGAAACATCGATGGGATAGAAACATCGATCAGCTGCCTCTTACACACCTCCAACTGGGGATGTGCCCGCAGCCAAGGTACATGCCCTTGACCGGAACCGAACCTGGGACCTTTCAGTCCGCAGGCTGACGCTCTATCCACTGAGCCAAACCGGTTCGGCGAAATGGTTCATTTTCTCTCAGGATACCTGGAAATTTGAAATCTAAAAGTTTTCTCTGTAGATAAAAGCATTTTAAGGGTCCAGGCTAACTGCCAGTCTTTGGAATGGAAATGTTGATGTCACTGATAATGTTTCGCCTCTAACGGTTCTAGGTGATGCTGAGGTGCTGCCTCTTGGGCGGTGTAGACACGTTCCGAAAAACTCGCATCCTTCCAGCTGGATGCTGGTGTCATCCCCAACCCAGGGGAGTGGCCGGACCCAATCCCCGGGAATATCACTCCTCCTATCGGATCAGTTTCAGAAATGCTTTCCGTAATTTTTAAACCAAGGGTTATGCATTCATCATAGAAAAAACACTGACAATACAAATAATCAAAAAGAAAAAGCTGCCATTCCACCACTTAAAAATTATTACTGTTAACATTTAAATAAATTTTATGTTGTATGCGTGTATATTATAAATGTAAACATATACATATATCCTATTAATATTTTTACTAAAATATATTGTTTGTGACCATATATTCCACTAATACAGTGTAATTTTTTCCCATGTCAATATGTAAACTTCTGTTTTACCATTAAAAATATATATATATTCCATTGATCTTTTGACAGAGCGGAAGGGAGAGGGATAGAAAGTCAGAAACATCGATGAGAGAGAAACATCTATCAGCTGCCTCCTGCACGCCCCCTACTGGGGATGTGCCTGCAGCCAAGGTACATGCCCTTGACCGGAATCAAACCCGGGACCCTTCAGTCCGCAGTCTAACGCTCTATCCACTGAGCCAAACCGGTCTCGGCTGTTTTACCATTTTTAATGGTACCATGTTATTGCATTGCATAGAATTCCATGATTTCTTAATTATTTTTAAATTACATATTTTACTCATACAAGCAAACACACAGAATTGCCATATTTTATTTAACTCTGCACCTCCAGCATTTCTTTTCCTTAACACATCTAGTAAGTCTAGTATTTGAATTTCACTTTATAGGTTACAATACACATGTACACACATTATTTCATTTGATCCTCACTACCACCCTCTAAGTCTTGTATCATATTACTGTTTTCCTCATTTTATAGATGCACCTTAAAAAGCTCAGAGAGGCTAAATGATGTATGCAGCACCCAGTTAATGTCAAAGAGATGCTGGGCCCAGAGATGGACAGACTCCTGTGGTCAGACAGACCTCCATCATAGGCAGGGAGGAAGTGGGGACCAGAAGAGTGGCCCCCCCACTTAAGCATTGATTATGTGTACTGACTTGTTTCGTGACTGTCTCCCTTGTGACTCTGCTTTTTGAGAGCAGACACCTGTCTATTTCTCCTCTCCTCTGCTCCCACCACATTAGTATACAATACCCAGTTAATGTTTCCTGGGTCGGTGTGTAAATGAATGAATGAGCAGGTGAATGAATGAATGAAGGAACTAATGAAAAGTGTCATAGAGATAAGCAAATTGCAGAGGCTGGATTTGGACAGCTTTCTCCGTGCCTCTATTTTCAGTTCAGATATTTAAATAACCCATCGTGGCGTCTGGGAGTGTTTGTACTTGTGCAGGTTTTTGTCACCACTGCAAAGCTCCCACACTGATGCAGGGAAAAGCATGTTCAAAGCCAAGGGCAAGGAGAAACCTGTTTGCATGCTGGATCCCTCTAGCTTTTCCAGTGCCCCACCTTAGCCCCAACTGGGATGGACCAGGCTCACCTTAAAGGCATCTCCGAAGTTACCTCTATAATACCTCTCATTTGGAACTGCTTGATACTTATGATCTCATTTGAACTGCTTGGGAAAACAGTGGCTTAGCTTAGCAGCTTATAAGCATAATTTATGAGGATTGTTTGAAGTGCTATTATTGTTGACAGTGAAAGCTGTGGAGCAGAATTATAAGAAATTCTGGAACAAAAATCATTCAAATCTTATCACTTAACAAGGCATCTATTTTTATTTTTGCATAATCTCCTCAAAGTCTCGTCCATTTGCTTGTTTTTTCCTACTCGTCACAGGGAGCATGCAGCATTGTTGTCTGCTTTTTCCACTTAATATTATTATAAGACGCCCTCGCCGGTTGGCTCAGTGGGTAGAGTATCAGCCCGCAGACTGAAGAGTCACGGGTTTGATTCCAGTCACGGGCACTTACCTTGGTTGCAGGCTGGATCCCCAGCGGGCCATGGTCAGGGTGCATGTGGGAGCCAACCAATCCATGTGTCTCTCTCCCATCTATGTTTCTCTCTCTGTCGCTCCGCCTCCCTTCTACTCTCTCTGAAAAAAGCCAAAAAACATTGTAAGAATTCCCTCCCCCCATTTTTCTGCATAGACTTTATAATTATCTTTTTTGAATGTTGTTATTAATTTTTTTAGAGAGAGAGGAAGAGAGAAGGATAAAGAGATAGAAATATCCATGAGAGAGAAACATCACTTGGCTGCCTCCTGCTCACCTCCTGGGGATCAAGCCCATAACCCCGGCATGTGCCCTGGCCAGGAATCCAACCATGTCCTTCCGGTTCATAGGTCAATGCTCAACCTCTGAGCCACCCCAGTGGGGCATAATTATCGTTTTAATGACCACAAGTCCTCTATGGAGTTGAGATATGGCGGCCCCTGTGTCCGACATTTCAGATGTTCCCGATTTTCCACTAAGCGATACTGAGGGGGTAACACTGTTATGCTTATAGCTCTTGCCTTTGTTGCCTGGTTTCCTGAGAGCGCCGCCCCCCGGTGAGGAGCATTGTGGGTCTGAGCGGCACCGTGTGTGGCTCTTGCCACGCTGCTTCTCCAAAGGCTGGGCCACTTCTGTCCAGCAGTTGACGTGTTGACCAGTCTCAGGGCACCCTCATCAGTATAGGATGTTGTTCAAATTTTCTGTTTGCTAATTTAGTCAACGGGAAAGGGTACCTCGGGGTTGCTTTATTTTGCATTTCTCTGGTTATTAAAAGAAATTGGCATTTCCCCTCTGGGTACCGTTTGGATTTCCTGGGATGTGAGTTGTCTGCCGCCTCACTGCTTTACCCGTCTCAGAAATTTAAATCTTGATTTTTTTTTTCAAAAAGTCAGACCGAGTAAATTCTTTACACACAATAGCTATGGAATTTTTAATATATTTTCCAGGATTGTGTTTGCCTTTCAATTTTAGATATATATTTGTAGGAGAAAACATCTTATTTTTACAATCAAATCTGTCACTGGTTTTTTTTGTTGTTGTTGCTTCGAAGCATAGAAAGCTATCTTCCCTCTGGAGACCTAATAAATATTTAATTCTACCTTCTGTTATTTTAAGCTCTTTAATTCATCTGGATTGTATTTGAGTATAACTTAAGTTGCAAATTACATTTTCCCCCCCAAATTGCTAATGTTATGGTAACCCTTTGCCGTTCTCTTTCTCAGGAATTATACACCAGATGAAAGGTGACTATGATACCGCCCTGAAACTCCACAAGACCCACCTGTGCATCGCCCAGGAGCTGAGCGATTACGCTGCCCAGGGCCGTGCCTACGGGAACATGGGCAATGCCTACAACGCCCTGGGCATGTACGACCAGGCGGTCAAGTACCACCGGCAGGAGCTGCAGATCTCTATGGAGGTGAATGACCGCGCCTCGCAGGCGTCCACGCACGGAAACCTTGCCGTGGCCTACCAGGCCCTGGGTGCCCACGACCGGGCGCTGCAGCACTACCAGAACCACCTGAACATTGCCCGGGAGCTGCGCGACATCCAGAGTGAGGCCCGGGCCCTCAGCAACCTGGGCAACTTCCACTGCTCCCGGGGGGAGTACGTCCAAGCTGCCCCCTATTACGAACAGTACCTCCGGCTTTCTCCAGACCTCCAAGACATGGAAGGGGAGGGGAAGGTCTGCCACAATCTCGGCTACGCCCACTACTGCCTGGGAAATTACCAGGAGGCGGTGAAGTACTATGAGCAGGATCTGGCACTGGCCAAAGACCTTCATGACAAACTGAGCCAAGCGAAAGCTTACTGCAACTTGGGCCTCGCATTCAAGGCTCTGTTGAACTTCAGCAAAGCTGAGGAGTGTCAGAAGTACCTGCTGTCCCTAGCTCAGTCCCTGAACAATTCCCAGGCTAAATTCCGAGCCTTAGGGAACCTGGGCGATATATTCATCTGTAAAAAAGATATCAATGGTGCAATAAAATTCTATGAGCAGCAGCTGGGCCTAGCTCATCACGTAAAGGACAGAAGACTGGAGGCCAGCGCATACGCAGCCCTGGGCACTGCCTACCGAATGATCCAGAAACATGACAAGGCCTTGGGCTATCACACACAGGAACTGGAGGTGTATCAGGAGCTGAGCGACCTGCCAGGGGAGTGCAGAGCGCACGGGCACCTGGCCGCTGTCTACATGGCCCTCGGGAAGTACACAATGGCGTTCAAATGCTACGAAGAGCAGCTGGATCTGGGGCAGAAGCTGAAGGATCCAAGTCTGGAAGCCCAGGTCTACGGCAACATGGGCATCACCAAGATGAACATGAACGTGATGGAGGAAGCCATCGGCTACTTCGAGCAGCAGCTGGCCATGCTGCAGCAGCTGAGTGGGAACGAGTCCGTGCTCGACAGGGGCCGGGCCTACGGCAACCTGGGGGATTGCTACGAGGCCCTGGGTGACTTTGAGGAAGCCATCAAGTACTATGAACAATATCTGTCTGTGGCCCAGAGTCTGAATCGCATGCAAGACCAAGCCAAGGCTTACCGGGGCCTAGGAAACGGACACAGGTAAACACGGGGCTGAGAACCATGCACAACCAGCAGTTGTGACAGCAGTGGCATGTGGTTCGCTAACTACAAAACATTTCCCTACCTCTCTCATTTGTCTGTCCCGGGGGTCTGTGACTTTAGCAGGGGACAGGACTACCTGTATGTTAGGGAGGGGGAAACTGAGGCCCGGAGAGGTTAGGTTAGTCTCCGAGATTACACAGTTAAAAGCGACAGCTGAGACTCACATCCAGGGCTCTTTGATTCCAACCGCATTGCCTTTTTGACTGCATCGCAATGAGCAAGATAAAAGATAATAAGAATGGGAAAGACGAGTGAATCAATTTAACTGAGCCTTTCTGGATGCCTCCCACATTACATGAAGTGTTTTTTAATACATCATCTGTACCCACCAATTATTTGGCCCCCATTTTGTTGCTTTTAGGGAAAGCCATTCGATAATGGCAGGAGTGAATAAATATATACTATCATCATGCTGGGTACCTTGCACATATATCTTGCTTAACATTTATAGCAATCCTCTACTGCTCTACATGTATTATCATCTGCTATAGGATGTGGGATTTATTATCATTTAGAAACTGAGGCTCGGGAAAAGAAATCGACATGCCTCCACACAACCAGTTTGGTCTGCTGCCAAAATCTCTGTTCTTCCCAGCCTCATCACGTCACCTCTCAGCAGCAGCACAGAAAGATACGCTGTTGGCCAAGGTGATGCTTTTCCTTCCGAACGTGGGGAGCCCAAGAAGGTGTCCGAGCGCGCAAAATATATGGCTTCTCCAGATAGGCAGGGGATTAGGGCTCCTGGAGCGGGGGACAGGCAAGGGTCAAACTAAATCATCACCCACAGAGTGCTCGGAGGAGCTCAGGGTGAAGGATTTATAGCTGTTGTAAAGTGATTTCAAAAACATAGTCTAAGCAGTAGTGGAAATTGGGAGGCCCGAAGAAGCAAACAGTTCACTTGCTATCATTGTACCTATTAATATATTTTATGTTTCCTCTGGGGTGTATATCCCATTGAATCTCAAGCTCTTGGGAAGGTCACTAAGGGATGACTTTTGAATTGCTTTCCAGATTATGAAATTCCCCTGCATCTCACTCTAAGGGCACATGATAGATTTTAGCTAGGAGAGGAGTTAAGAGCTTCTATAGTAAGTGACAGTGACAAATGCTTTTCATTTTCTCAGGGGCTTTAGTGTGTCTGCACCTGCACAAAATAATATCATTGCTTTTCTGTCTCCATCCCCACAGGGCCATGGGGAGCTTGCAGCAAGCCCTCGTGTGCTTCGAGAAGAGGCTCGTGGTCGCCCATGAACTCGGGGAGGCCTTTAATAAGGCCCAGGCCTACGGAGAACTGGGAAGTCTGCACAGCCAATTAGGGAATTACGAACAAGCCATTTCCTGCCTTGAACGCCAGCTGAACATTGCGAGGGAGATGAAAGACCGAGCTCTGGAGAGCGATGCGGCCTGCGGCCTGGGCGGCGTGTACCAGCAGATGGGGGAGTATGACACGGCCCTGCAGTACCACCAGCTCGACCTGCAGATCGCCGAGGAAACCAACAACCCCACGTGCCAGGGTCGCGCCTATGGGAACCTGGGCCTCACGTACGAATCGCTGGGCACCTTTGAGAGGGCTGTGGTCTATCAAGAGCAGCACTTGAGCATCGCTGCCCAGATGAACGACTTGGTGGCCAAGACGGTGTCATACAGTAGCCTCGGAAGGACCCATCATGCTTTGCAGAACTACTCCCAGGCGGTCATGTACTTACAGGAAGGTAAGTGCAAAGGCCCACGTGGTCTCTGAGATGGAGCTCAGAGTCTGCGCAGTGGCCACCCAGCTTGCAGTGAGCATCTCAGAAGCCACTTGGGTTCTACCAGAAACCATGGCGCCCCGCACTAGGTGTTCTCCAATGGCACAAAGGCATTCTGGGGTCCAGAGCGCGTTATCCAGCTTGTCTTACCAACCAGCCGCCCAAGGAGCAGATACCCTCCTTCCCTGCTTTTCAGAATCCTCTGAGTGAACCGCACATGCTGCCAAGGTGAATCAAATAAGGTCTAATCCTGTAACATTTAAGGGCCAGAATCGGAGGAAAATAAATTCTTAGACGAGGTCACAGCTATCCAGAAGTCCATTTGGATGTAGCAGCTGAGGTCTAATCCTGAAGCATCAGAATGAGGGTCACTCAGGCAGTTGACTAGGCTTCCTTCTCAGAGCTTACTCAATGCTCGGGATGGTGGCGCAGTAATCTTGTTCTGGGCAGGCCCAGAAAGTGGCTGCAGCTGCTGGTGCTCCTCCCCCTCTCCCTCCTCCCTTCCCCTTCCCCTTCCCCTTCCCGCTCCTCCCCCTTCCCTTCTGCTGTCAGGTTCCCTTCAGTCACCTGAGCAGTCAGTGCTTGGAGGCTTCCTTCCTCCCCTCTCTCCCCCGGAAAGCACTGCTCCTCCCCCGGGCACACTGCATCCCCCTCATCCCCGGAAAACGCAGGTATGATGGTCTTGGCTCACTAGTAAAAGGACATTGTTGCTGATTTTAAGCAAAAACTCTCAGTTATAGTTTCCAAGGTGTTTTGTTCTTTTAAATATATAGTTTATTTAATTGGATTTAATTCTCACAGTAACCTTGAGAGGTTCTTATTCCCATTTGCAGCCAAGTAACCTGAGACTCAGAGAGTACAATGACTTGATTCTGACTGCCTGGTCAGTCAGTGGGGAGGTGGGGCTCCCCCAGCCTTTTGGACCCCAGGAACCATGTAAGAGCCTGTGTGGGGTTGCTCCGAACCCCCCAAGAACAGAACAGGGTTGGAGCAGTCGTATCCCTCTTCCTCCAGAGCCCCAGCTGGGAAGCCGGGAGAGAGGGAGCAGGAAGCGCAGTGGAAAACGGGCCAGGGGCTGATGTTTTCGCTCAGACCAGGGACTGCTCTGGCCTGCAGGCTGCGAGGTCACCGAGGGGCTGAGCGCCGCTTCCCAGACCTCATTTGGCTCCCGCTCGCCGGGAGCTTGCCTCGATGCATTAAATATGAGAATTGGCTTCTGGTTTCCTGAAACTCGACTGTGGTAAAATTCCAACAGACTGGGGGCGATTTTCAGTTGAATTTGTGAAAACTATTAAATTCAGGCCCAGCATATGACAGCCTTTCAGCTGTGTTCTTTTGTACTTCCTGAAATATTGTTTCCATAAAGCAGCTGCTTTGCCTGAGACATTGTAACATAATTCTATATTTATGGGAAACTCAATTTCACTTTTATTGTTCCTTGTCGTTTTCCGTCTCGCAGAGACCTAAATCTATCTGGTGGCATCTCCTCGGTGCTTGCTTTGTGGGTGTGCTCTACCCGAGAGCGGTGCCCGCGGCCGAACCAGACACCTCTCGTGAGGAGCTGTGACAGGCAGGGCACCTGGAAGGCCGTTCGGAGGCCTCCGAGTCGCGTCTGGACCCGCTTTCGAGGAGGAACAGTTCAGTCAGAAACCACCTCCATGCCTTCTCTCTGGTTTTCAGAGGGGCCCCACTCAGGAGAATCTCACACCTGGAGCCTAGTCTGGGTCTATTTTATTGATTTGTGACAGAGAGGAAGGGAGAGGGATAGAGAGAAACATCGATGAGAGAGAAACATCCATCAGCTGCCTCCTGCGCACACCCCACTGGGGATGTGCCCACAACCAATTGGCCGGAATCGAACCTGGGACCCTTGAGCCTGCAGGCCGACGCTCTATCCACTGAGCCAAACCGGTTAGGGCTAGTCTGGGTCTTTTGAACAAGCTCTGCAGGTGAATTGTATGGATGCCCTTGGTTAAAACCACTGGTCTCACCAACCTTTTCTCTTTTTGTTTTGTTGTGTTTGTTTTTGCAAGTGAAGACAGGGAACCTGGAGCAATTGAGCGGCCTTACCTAGTCGTGCGGCTAGCTCCGAGCAGACCAGCTCCAGGAGAGCTGGCTGGGTGGGTCCGATCCCTAGGAGACAAGCAGATAGAAATGGGCATAGCAGGTACGATGTCTGTCCAGTGGGCGCTCAGCTCTACATTGTTGGACCTCCGACTATGGGCCAGGGAGTGCCCTACCTGCTGGGGACCTAGCAGGGAACAAACCAAAGCCCCAGTTTACACAGAAGGAACCTCAGGATTTGGGGGAGGGGGGTACCTCAATGATTTTACTTCCAACTCTAGAGCCAGAGCTGGCAGGGATAGCTGTGCTGAAGAATGAGAATGGTTAGCTTGTTGAAGGTTTAAACAGCCAGTATTGTCCTGGTTTTCATCCAAGAACCATCTTCTTTCATTTGTGTTTCTACTCTGGGAGGTATTTTAAAATGTGAATAGCTTGCAAGTATTATTTTTGTTACCCAGTAACATGATTTAAACACTAAAATGCTATTTCTAAGTTTCCTGAGTTATATGCATATTGAAATGCGGAATATTTTTATGAGCATGAACCTGAGTATTGCTTTTATTAGCCTCTCAACTGACTCAGTCCCTTTTCAAAAGCCTGAAACCGCACGGGCCCAGCTTGCTCAGAAGCGGGCTCCCATCCGCCCCGAATTAGATTAGAAAAAGGAAGTCCTTCCTCTGTGTGCGCAGCTGTAGCGTGGGAGCCTTCACGCTGTCTTCTGGACAAGCTCACGCCTGTGTTCAGAGAGCGGGGTCATGAGGACAAAGTGATGCTGAGAACCACTCAGTGGCCAGTACAATAAGTGGGTGCCCCCCTTATTTGGCTCCCACGAAGCCTTGGAGGTGGCTGGTGTCCTGAAATTGAGACGCTTACTGTGGGTAAGTGACCGGAGCCGCAGGTGTCTGGTCGAGAGCCTTCAGAACGAGGGGCTCACAACAGCGCTTATTCCGCAACCCCGCCGAGCCACTCCCACATCTCAGCCTTCAAGGAAAAACAGATCGGACATGAAACGCATCAGCCATAGGAGGCAGTGTCAGGCGTGGGAGCACTCTGCTTTCGGGGGTACTTCCGGTCTGCCTCCCGGCCACACTGATTGAATCTGTGCAGGTGACATAGGAAACTGTCCGCGTGGCTTCTGTGCTTGACCATGGCTCTGTCGGAAAAGCTTTTGCAGCCAAAGAATTGGGTTAGATCCGTTTATAGGCCCAGTTTTCCTTTGCAAAGCCAGGGGCTTCACATCTGGGAGGGGGGCAGGTGAGGTGGCATTCGTTCCAGTGTTTCTGCCTGCCGTGCGAGCCTGTCTCCCGCTGGTGGCTGTCACCGGAGCTCTGACTGGGGCAGTGGCTGCCCTCGAAAGGTTGCTCCCGTCACAAAATTCCAAGAGAACGCTTCCTCTGCTCGGCTGGCTCTCCCTTTGCCTGCACTTTATCCAGCTGCGTTCACATATTTCCTTCACACTTGAGGCAGAATTACCCTCCTGGACTCCTTGGCAGGTGGAATTGTGTATCTTCTATGCTTCCTTAAAATTGCTGCCTCTAATTTCAGGTTTAAGGTTAGCTGAGCAACTGGGCCGAAGAGAAGATGAAGCCAAAATTCGCCACGGTCTTGGCCTCTCCCTGTGGGCTAGCGGGAACCTGGAGGAGGCGCAGCACCAGGTGAGCGGGAGGACCCTGGTCCCAAGTGGAAATCTTGGGATTATTGTCCCAGTCATAATTGGCCGGAAGGTGCTGGCCTCAAAAATACATACATACATACATACATGCATACATACATAAAAAGGTGCTGGCCTTTGTACTTGGGTTGGTGTGAAGGTTTCCCAGGCTGTACCAGCCCACAAGGGCTGAAGCATAGTCAAGATTCTTGCTCAGCTGTGTGATAGATTTCTCAATAATTTCTTTGACATTCTTGTATTATGTGCTGCTGTTCCTCATTAATCCTTAATATGAAATTACATACATACATTTTATAATAGAAGTAGTCAAGAATTCATGAACATTGGATTTAGTGTCCTGATTTCTCTTTCTCTCTCTCTCTCTCTCTCTCTCTCTCTCACACACACACACACATACACACACACACACACACACACGAGTTCATGGTTCTGCCTGTGCACAAATACTGGAAGAGAAGCCTGCTCTCATGCTGGCTCTGGAGATTGGAAAGATCCCTGGAGTTAGGGGTTCCTCTGGCAGGTTGGAGGAGTTGTGAGATGGCAGCATCTAAAATCACACAATCACTTAAGGAGCACGTGAGTGATCATTGGGGAGGGCGTTGTGCTAGGCAGAAGGGGCAAAGGTTGAGGGAATGAAGGCTCCTAGCAGAGGTGCTCACAGGAGCTGAGCACATGATGTGACTGAATTTGTGCCACAGCATCCTGAAACGTTATGGTATTTTGCTGTGCTTTTTAAACAAAGGCAATTTAACTCTCCAATTTCCTGGTTTTAAAAATTAAAAGTTGAGTCGATGTAGTAATTTACAGTTTTCAAAGTACTTTCGCTCACTGCATGTGTTCCTGAAGACTCGCTGGTCGGTAAACTCACAGATACCAACAGCACAGCGATTGAGATTTCTTTCGAGAGCCAAATGTTTTTAGACTTAAACTTCTAACACCACTTCATCAGAATAGACTCGCCCAGGTCGTGGTATTTTGTGGAAGAGCCACAATCAAGGGGCCAAAGAGCTGCATGGGGCTCGTGAACAGCCGTTTGCCGACCACGGCCTTAAGTAACCATGTGAGGAACAATAATAACTGTCCTTTGCAGAGAAGAAACGGAGGCTCGGAAGCTCACAGCAGGTCAGGGGCAGAGCTGGGAGTCATCCCTCTCTCCTAGTCTGTCTTAGTCTTAGCATTCTATTTTTTATATTGGCATGAACTTAATATTTAATGCTGTATTTTCAGCACGTAAATATCAGAATGGTTTTGTGATCTCACTGACAGAGAAGCCTTTAGAGCAGCAGGAAAGTGGCTCCTAAAGAATGTTGAGTGTCGGGTCCTGCAGTATCCCTGTGAGTGTGCGTGGCTCTGAGGCGGCTTGTCCAGCAAAGACCTGACCCCGGGACACTGCTGTGGAGGCCAGTGTTTGGTTTAGCTGCACTGCCTGCAGGACTGCCTCTCTGGGGAGTGGGGCCTTCATCTTGTTCCCTGCCCTCTCGCCCTCCCCTCGTCTATTCCCAGCCTGCCTACACCGCACCTGTTCTCACTTCACTTCTTAGGCACTGAAAAGTGTGTGTGCTGAATTATGGTTGCTTGATGACAAGAGGGGAGACATTTTTTAAAATTCAAAATCAGCACTTGGTTGGATTAGTAGCTGATTTTTTGTTTTACAACTTTCAAGACTATAAGTCTATAACCCCTGTTTTCTAAAACCCTTTATCCGCCCAAGCCTGGTTTGCTCAGTGGCTAGAACATCGGCCTGCAGACTGAAGGGTCCCGGGTTCAATTCCAATCAAAGAAACATATATTGGTTGCAGGCCTGGTTGGGGCGCATGCGGGAGGCAATCAGTCAATGTGTTTCTCTCACATCGATATTTCTTTCTTTCCCTCTCTCATTCTCTCAAGAAATCAGTGGAAAGGGATCCTTGAGTAAGGATTAAAAATAAATAAATAAATTCCTTCATCTGTCAAGAATTGATTGCATACCATAAACTAGTTTACCAAGTATATGATCTGATGTCTTTCCACTAGGACCTACCTGGAAATAAAATTCATCCTTTCCACCCTTTAAAAAATTCTTTTAGGTTGTACACCAAGCTGGGAGCAGAAGTTGTTTTTAGTCAGTGGGTGGCGGGAGTGTGGTTTCCGGGGAAGGGTTAACGTTCCTTTCCCTCCTGGCAGCTCTACAGGGCATCGGCCTTGTTTGAAACAATGCGACACGAGGCGCAGCTGAGCACGGACTACAGACTCTCCCTCTTCGACCTGCAGACGTCGTCCTACCAGGCCTTGCAGCGGGTGCTCGTCAGCCTAGGTGAGAGCAGCGGGGCTGCCCACTCCGCGTGTGGGCTTTCGTGTCTACGTTGTTTAGTGATTGCTGAGATGAAGTGTGGATTGTTGTCACACCAAAAATGGGTGGGCCAGAAGTTGGATTGAAAGACTGAGGGAAAACTTAAAAGAGAGAAGCAATTTCAAACAACTAGAGATCTCATGCTTAAACCCTTTGCCCGTGGGGGTTAGAAGAGAGAGGAAGAGTGTGTGGGAGCTCACAGTGGAATGAGGTATCAGCTTGGGCAATAATCACCTGTTATATCCGTGGTGCTTTGAATAATGCCTCGCAGGCACATTCAGTGCCTCATTTAATCTTTACCTTTAAGATGGGCAGGGCAACTTTAGGGTCCCTCTGTTTGAGACAAGGTCAGTGAAAGGGGGAAGGACCTACTCAGCAGAGGGACCAGCATGCACAAAAGCATAGATTGGGGGGGGGGGGGAGATGAGGAAGTATAGAGGAGCTGCATTGAGGAGAGAGAGAGAGAAAGACAGTCAAGAGCCAAGTCCTTTAGGGCTCATCTGCCAAAGTCAAATCAGAATCAGAGTTGAGCAGAAAGTAAGAGGATAACCAGAGTCCAAAGAGCCGAGTGAATGGGGTCAGAGGCCGGAGGCAGATGCTAGGGATGAATCCCCTAAACAGAGCTGGCTCTCTTGTCGTATGGCTGCAGACAGGAAGGCCCGAGACCTTAGGTGAGGTGGGATTTGAAAATATGGGGTTTACAAGAGGGGGCACTACACCTGTCATCAGAGGCTGGGGGTTGGAGTGCAGGGGTAGTGAGGCTTCTGCCCAGGGTCTCTGTAGCTGATGCCCCTCTCTGTAAGCACACGCCCCATGGAATCCTCAGTCTGTCCCTTTGTCTCATAGGCCATCATGACGAAGCCCTGGCTGTGGCAGAAAGAGGACGGACGAGGGCGTTTGCGGATCTTCTGGTGGAACGACAGACAGGACAACAGGACTCGGACCCCTACTCTCCAGTCACTATCGATCAGATCTTAGAGACGGTGAATGGCCAGAGAGGACTGGTGCTGTACTATTCTCTGGCCGCGGGCTACCTGTATAGCTGGCTGCTGGCCCCTGGGGCAGGTAAGATCTCTTTCTGTACGAACAGGGCAATTATGCACAAGACTGTGAACGTCTAATGAATAGAGGCGCATTACCATAGATCACACTAAGAAGCTGGTGTGGGATTTCAGCAAAGTCTCAGCCACAGTGGATAGTCCACGGTGGAGCATTCAATTAATAAGACAGTCCGGCTTTCTCATTCCCCCAAGAAATCGCTGCTCCGCACTGGCAAATGTGGAAGCATTTATCAAGCAAGACTAAGAGCAGGAGGATTAATTTCCCTAGCAGGACTGTTTGGAGGCAGCTGCTGTTCATTAGCTAATAAAGCGATGACTGTAAGTCCTAAGGAGTTCTTTCTAGCCATGACTTAATGGTTTTAACCCTTTGTCATGGTAAAGTTAGGGACTCAAATGATAGTGGCGCCCAGTTGGCATGGCTCAGTGGTTGGCATTGACCTAGGAACCAGGAGGTCATGGTTGGATTCCCAGTCAGGGCACATGCCCGGCTTAATCCCCAGTAAGGGCTGGGTGTGCAAGAGGCAGCCGATCAATGATTCTTTCTCATCATTGATGCTTCCTTCTCTCCCACTTCTCTCTCTCTCCCTTCCTCTCTGAAATCAATAAAAATGTGTTAAAAAATAAAATAAAATGAGAGTGGCAAACTCTTCTCACAGTATGTAAAAGAAGTCTTATGCTTGGCATTTTGAATGTATCAGAATCCATGTGAACCAGTTTCATCCATTGTAAATTTATTTCAGAAATAAAAAGTTCCTTTGATTAAATTGGCCTTAAGTGTTCAGGCTGTAACAGTTTCACTGAACACAGAACCAGTAATTAGCTGTGAGGGCCTTACTTTTTGCATAATAAAATGCTGATGGCTTCACCATGTTGGAGACACACCAGACCCAATTAAGAGTTTATTGACTGGGGAAGTGGATCTTCTAATTGGGAATCTTGAAGAATGAGCTTCTTGAATATCGGTAAGCCAATTTCACAAAGTTCAACTGCCAGGAGAATTGATAAGGTTTCTTGATTGTGTCTCCATCGCTTTGATTTTAAAAAGTGATGGCTGGATGACAGCCATCTGATGCTTCTTGGGTTCTACGCACTCGCCTCATGCCTATCCATGCTGGGCCTCAGCACCCCTGTTTATAACCTGGCCCCTTAACTCCGTTGTTTTATGGGCTTTCAACAAAGAACATTTTTACCTCTGACCTTTTTATGCTGAAGGTTTTAAGCTGTGATGTTCATAGTGACGTGGCGAGTGTCGGCCACAGGGGAATGAATCCCTGTGTATTCCAGCCCCCAGCAGGGACTAATGCCCAGGAGGACACGGCTGACAACAGCGATATCAAGCTCTTTCTCTCTGGTTGTTACGTTTTGGGGACATGATGTGACAGGTGGTATATCCATATCCCTGTAATAATGAGCCGTGTATAATGAGGCTCCTATTGTTTCTTTCTGTTCCTCTTTGCTCTTAATGAGACTCTGAAGCTTTCGCTGGGGCCCTCATCAAATCAGAGCGGACCGGCGTTTCCCAGCGCTGACACACCTCATTACCACGGGAGAGCGTGTCCTATGTTTAGCGCTAGACGACCACTATGGATTCTGTCAGCTTCATGGGGCCGTCATTTTTTTTTTTTTTTTTGCTTCTTTAATCCATTAATGATTGTTGACCAGTTAGTCTTATTTAAAAATAGTCTTAAATGTTTTTATCTGGCCTTTGTACTACATACTGGTTTTGATTAGCTTTTGTGACATGAAAGGGCTTTGAATACCACTATTTCCACTTGGCTGGTTATATTTTTATTCAGGATTTCAGTTTCTGGGGAGACGATGTGCTGGCGTGCTTCTGCACTCTTCTGGAAAAAACCCTTTTCCCTAGTTGGTGAAAGTTCCTGTTTTGAAATACCTGTGAAGTAGTCATCATTTCAGGGGCTTCAGAAGAGATCGCCAAAAGCAAAAGCCCTGTCTTGAATTCCCTGTTTCGGGCACCAAACCTGACGGTGCCAACAGGGCGCTGACCAACCTCTGGAACCCTGGGAGCGGGCGATTTCAGGATCCCTCCCTCCACGTGGTTCGGAGCGCGGCACGCTGTCAGAGAGGTCACACAGCGTCGGCATGGCTGTCCCATCCTTCACCTCCCCCTCCTCCCAGCCCCAGTCCCGTAACGTGGCCGTGCCTGTCTTGTTTCAGGAATCCTGAAGTTTCACGAGCACTACCTGGGTGACAACGCCATGGAAAACGCCGGTGACTTCCAGGCCGGCCGCAGCGCAAACCTGCCGCCAGCCGCCAGCTCGGCCCTGGAGCAGCACGTGGCCAGTGCGCGCGAGGCGCTGGGCGCCGAGTCCTACTCCTCCAGGCGAGTAGACCCCGGCCGCGGACACGGTCCCGGGAGTCGTTCGTTTTGTGCTTGTGCTGGTTAACCCCGTCTGAGGTCTTTTGGAATTCACACTCTTGCGCTTAGACTTCGCCCCCCTGCCGCAGCAGAAAAAGATGTGTCTCTGGGGTACAAACCCCTTCGTTGCTGGGTTTATTCTTGATGGTACTTTCCTTTCAGAGAGGGAAGGGCCTCATCGGAGAGGCCCATTTCGAGGGAGGGTTTATGGAATGTCTAAACATAAATGGGGCTTTGAATTTAACACACCAGCTAATGAAAGCTGAGACGAGCTGTGGGTTATGAACAGGTTCATGATGAGTTTTACTGCAGCCGAACGCCTGTTTGAGGGAGGAGCTTAGCACAGTGACAGGGTCTGTGCATGGGTCTGTGCGCTGGGGGGCTGAGGTGAAGGAAACTGAATCCCTATATCAGGAATAGGGAAGAGAATGGCTTGTTGCAAAGATTGGAGAAGTTATGTGCTTATGGAAACACTTGGTCATGATTGACTATTTTAGAAATGGAAAGTAATTGACGGGAAAAATCAAGAAGAGGGTGCCTTAGAGCTAGCTGGTTGTAGCGAGATTGCCCGGCGTTTCAGTCCTCCATCCTGAGATGAACAAGTGTTGAGGAGGTCCGCGTGCCACAGAATCTGCCGTGTTAGCTGGTGGCAGGTCCCTAGGATTCCTGCTTGTCTCTTGAATGATTTCATTTGTAATCATGAAATCCTAAGACATTGCTGTGGTTTCTGTAGAGATGCTTATGCCAGGCCCCTGGGTGTGGGTGGTCGTTGCCCGCAGCTAGGCTGACTTTTGAGATGCTTACGAAGTTGAGGAGAAGTTCTCAGGTGAAAAAGAATCCTTGGCTAGTGGAACATCAAGACTGGAAGTGACGGTAGTGGTCACCTTGTCCAGTTCCTTCATCCACATAAGCCAGCGCTGCATCGGGCTTGCCGACAGCCGACTCAGTGTCAGGGCCAGGATCCAAACAATCTAGTTCTCACCCAGACTCCCAGGCCCATGCTCGTTTTGTTTCTAATTATCAAAATTAGTATCATATTCTGAGAAAATAGCTGAAGCATGTAAGAATGTCATCGCTAGCTTCTGCTTGTATGAAATCTGAACAGGCGTCAGCCACACGCACACATTGTTGTCTTATTTCTTCTATGACTGTGGTGCACCCTGAAATATCCCCAAACCCTGGGTAATGGGGTGGCGATTACAGGTGCTCCACGGTGTCGAAATCCCCAGGACTTGGAAGCAAGGCTCCTCCCTGAGATGTAATTGACCAGCAAATAGGTCAGGCCCGGGGTGGACAAGGCACTTTAGCAGCCAGCAAGGCACTTAGGCCGGTCTGATTACACTGTAACCTGACCAAAGGTGGTGCGTGTCCAAAGCGGGTATTCAAGTGGTTGCCAGCAGTGGAAACACACAGGAGAGCAAGCAGGGCAGTGCCCGTTTCTGACACCATCAGAGGGACAGGGAATCTCGGCTCAGGGACTCGAAGTCCCATCAGAGGCTGTTCCCGGGGGGGACTTGCAGTCAGTCACTCTCTTATCCTCCCTCCCCTCCCACAAGCACAAAGTGTCCACAAAATGCAGGCCCACTTCCACAGCCGGAGCATATTTTCTAACACTGCCTTTATAAAAATCAGGGTGTGGGTACATTTTGGGGAACACCCTATATTTGAGTGCCTGCGGTGAACTGTGTGCACTTGAGATGGGAATACAATGTAAGGTGAGCGTGCTCTGGCTCTCAGGGAACTGAAAGTTAGTAAACAACAGAACATATAAAATCCTTTAACTAAAATTGTTGCAAGTGCTTACATGAAAATGCAGGGTGTGATGAAAGCATGTAGTGGGGGTGGGAAACCTCTACAGGGAGGCTGCCTTGGGGAGGGGATACTCGAGCTGAGCTCCGCAGGAGGACCGGGTACAAACTAGATCAAGGCAACCCAGGCAGCGTGCCGAGGCCCTCAGTAGCCCTCAGGGGAGACCTCGAAGGTTGTCTTAGTGCCTTCCCTGTTCGGGTCCCATGCTTCTTTGAGACCCTCTGATTGTCATTTGGTTTTGCATGTGAGTTGACTTGCGGACAGAGCATGCACATCATCAGCTGGCGTTCTGGTTGCACAGCTCGGCAGGCGCGGTCAATGAGAGGGGGCTCTCGGGAGGCGGAGCCTCTGTGAGCGCATCAGCAACAGCCGCTTTGCAAACCGGGAAGGCCACAGTCTAGAGCCTGAACTGAGAGGAGGTCAGGAAGGGACCCCGTGTGTGACACCTGCCATTTGCGCCTTTGCACGTGCAGAGATGGTTTCTGTGTGCCATCTGTACTTACTTCGTCCTTTGTTTTATAATCACCTGGTTTGGGGTTCTTGGCTAGTTGATGCCATAGAAAGCAGGTGCTATGTTCTTCTCTCGGAATTCTCACTGTCTAACCCGGCTCCCAGACCAAAGGGAGACAGCAGTACATTTGAAATTTAGTCACAAGGAGGTGCGCTGGGAGCAGACGCTCTGTTCATGCTGGGCTAGCTTACCGACGTCTTTTTCTAGTGGATGTAAATACACTGTGCCCCTAGCAATCGATCTCCGTGCGTGGGGAGCACCATCCTTCAATCACCACGGCCTGGCCATGGCGTCCATGTTACTCTGCAGCCGTGTTTGCTCTCCTCGGTGGCATCTTGCCGCTGAGAGGAAGTGCAGTGTTACAAAGGAGTATCTGACAACGCATTTAAAGTAAAAGAACTGCTTTTATTAAGTGTTTAGTAAGAAATCCCCTTCCCTTCCTCCCAGATCAAGAGAAGTGTAGATTGAAACCACTGTATAGAACAAAAACCTCTCATAAGGGAGATGTTATGAATTTCAAAACACATCTTCAGCTTTTAATTCTGATATTTAACCACAGTCTTGCTGCTTCCTGGGTACCTGGGACAGTGCAGTAGCTGTGGGGATGCTAAGCTGACTGAGAGGGCTGTGTTCATAGGAGGTCAGATGGAAGGAGTACACTCAAGGGGTTATAAATGACTTACAAGTATAGAGTACCTTTACCCCAATAGGGTAAATATTCCTTCATTGTAAGTGAATACTAAACCTTGATACGCTGTAACTCTTGTGTGTTTTCCTTTTGGTGCTTTTCTATGTTTCTAAATTTTCTACAGGGAAAGTTATTTTATATTCAAATGCATTTTCTTATTTCAAAACACTGATTACTTTAGATTGCACCAATTCGTAAATGTTGGTGATTCCAGTTGGTTTAGACTGACAGGAAGTGGCCGTTTTAACAAGGCTGACAATGCAGATTGCTGGAGGGGCTGTGGCTGGTGAGCGAGTAGTTTGGCATAACCACATCAGAAAGCAGTTCGGCATCACCTTTTAAGGCTGAATATTCACCTGTCCTTTGGTCCAGGGATATACCTTAGGTATAACATCCACGAGAGGCTATTGCACATGAGCAAGAATGTTCAGAGCTGCGCTGTAAATAATAGCAAAACTCTCACATGTGCCCACTGCCATCAGTGATAGAGTGCATGAGCATATGGCAGTGTAGTTCCCAAATGGAATATTAGATAGACAATAGTCAGAAAGAGATGTGGCTGAATTTTAAAAATATAATATAAAGTGAAAAAAAGTAGCATGACATTTTTAACAGATAAAATAACTAAAATAAAAATATGTTTTTAGGACTACAGCTAGAGGCAATAAAACTTGTATAGAGACTGAAAGGTCCCAGGTTCGATTCCAGTCAAGGGCATGTGCCTTGGCTGCAGGCACGTCCCCAGTAGGGGGTGTACAAGAGACTTTCTATCCCTCTCCTTTCCTCTCTGTAAAAAATCAATAAAATATTAAAAAAAAAAAAAACTTGTATAGAAAGGACAAGCAGGGAGTAATAGCCATGGAATTCATGGTTGGAGTTGCCTTGTTCTGGGGAGGCAGGGGATGGATTTCGTGGAAGTTAACAAATAATTAACAAATAATTATGTATGTTATTCTCCAGCTTCTTTTTGGGTGGTGGTTTTATAAGCACTTATTGCATAAAAATATTTTTTGTGATTTTAGAGAGAGGAAGGGAGAGAGAAACATCAGTTGGCCGCCTCTTGTGTACCCCTCACTGGGAACTGAGCCTGCAACTGGGCATGTGCCCTGGCCGGGAGTCACACTGTGGCCCGCTGGTTCATGGTCCAGCATTGACCTCCGAGCCACCCGGCCGGGCCCACTTACTGCGTTGTTAACAATCGCTAAACAAATGAGAGCAGGCTGTGGATGGATCAGTGATGAAAGGCTGTCATGAACCAAAGGTCATGATTAATCCAATTTCAAAGAGATCCCACCGCCATCCCCCCAAAGAGGAAAAAAGCAGGGATTTAAAAAAAAATGAGTTACACAAGCAAGGTTGCAAGTAGGATATATTTAATCAATGTAAATGGACAATGGATAGGCTTATTCAAATTATTTATATTTGTCCTTCTAAGCAAGTACCCAAGCACTGGTCATTGCTGCACCAGCTTATTTTAAGTGACAGTGGGTCATTAAATGTTTAAAACCATCTTCCTAATATTTTCTTATTCTGGCTTTTTACTAATCAAGGTTGATCTTCCAGTTAATCCCAAATAATAAGGTTTTACTTTACAAATAAAATACTTTTCCAGAATTCTGTAGTTGTAAAAGTAGACATAATACTTTGGGCCATTTATTTTGTCCCTTAAAACAAAGGGCTTTCCGTTTCGTTCTAAATCAGGGTAGTGCCCGTTTGAAAATATTTCACGAGCATGTAGTCAGCCTGTGCCAGAGCTGGCAGTGAGCCCGGAGGTATATGCATGAATAATAGCTGGAATTCTTGGCCTCATAGTAGCTCCCACTATGGAACAGTCAACAAATGTGTAAATTATTAATCGATCATGTGCAAAATGTTATTGTAAAGTTCTAAACAAAGAAGGCCACGCCTTGCTCCGCCTACTTGGGGGCAAGTCAGTGGTTCAAGAGGCTTCTAGGGAGGCGAGCTTGGCCCTGAAGAATAAGGGGAGAAAGTCATTCTAGGCGGTCCAGGGCAAAGAAAAGAGGGAAGCAAGGGCCCCAGGCCTTCAGCTAATGAATGGAAATTTCCAGAGGATGATGATCTGTCCTTTGCTGCAAGAATTATCTTCTACATCACAGTCATTCGGCTCCGCCTTCTGAGGCTCACCTCTTTCTCATAAGATCTGAAGTGCTGGGTGAGTTTGCCTGACCGAGTCTGTGATGCGGGGTCCTCTTGTGACATGCCTGAGTGCCCGGAGGCAGCTTTATCTGGGGGGACGCACTCAGGCTCAGCTGTCTGTCTGAGTGGGGAAGAGAAGATAATGCCACACCAGGGATTAGAGCAATGCCACATGAGGGATTAGACGCAGCTGCAGAAATGAGTGGACTCTGGCCTTGGGCCCCTGGTTCCCACGTTTGGATTCCTTCCAAAAGGCTCAGTACAGAACGAGCTCACAAGGCTTTGGTAAGCTTCTTAGTGTAAATCAGCAGCTTAGCAAGAAGGATAAGTGGGGTTGGTCATCTTGTATAACCTCTGAAATAGCCTCAATTGAATCCCGTTTAGATTTCTCATGAACTTTTTAAAAAGCAGAATTCCGGGGCTTGCTGGACGTGCGGTCCCCATTTTACGTAGGCGGGATAACCCGGTGACTGACGGCATCCGTGCTAAGATAAACAGCAAATAGTGGCCGAAACCGGTCTGGCTCAGTGGCTAGAGCGTCGGCCTGCGGATTGAAAGGTCTCGGGTTTGATTCTGGTCAAGGACATGGACCTTGGCTGCAGGCACATCCCTAGTAGAGGGCGTGCAAGAGGCAGCTGATCGATGTTTCTGACTTTCTATCCCTCTCCCTTCCTCTCTGTAAAAAATCAATAAAAAAAAATTTTTTTTAAAGCAGATAGCGGCCCCGCAGGGGGAAATGGTCAGTGCCTGTCATTCTGTGAGGGCGGGGCCTGGGACTGCCAAAGGCCTGGCTTCCCTGGGCCCCGGGGACAGTTCTGGACCCGGCCACAGGGCAGGCTAGCTTGGGAGATGGCATGGAGGCCTGGCAGGGCATCTTGGGCACCAGGCATTTCTTCTTTTCCGTCTTGTCCCAGATCCTTTGTTCATGGTTCCAAAGCTTGGCCTGGCATTCCTGTTAGAACAAGGGTCGAGGGGGGAGAGGGTGGGCAAAGCCATTGACCACTCAGGACATTCAGCGCTTTCCTCGGAGTTTCACATCATCCGTTGGCTGGCTGATGCCATAGCCAATTTTGTAAAAATCCTTTGAACTAAGCAAATTTCAATATCCCTGACTCTGTGTATCCTGCCCCTTGCTCCAGTGAAATTCCCTGGCCTCTCCCTTCCGATTGATTCTGTGCAGCTTCATGGACCAATCACTACCTAAGACATTGAATGTGTAACTCCGGACCCGCCTTGCTTTCGGAAAATAAGCCCGCGGTAGCTACCACGTTCCTCTGGGAGCTGCTGAGATAGGCCCGGCTTTGCACCCGGCGGGTGCTTTTATGAGTCAGAACAGGGGTGAGGAGGCTCTGGAGGGGTGCTGGCCTGCAAGGAGCACATTTCACTTGTCAGACCCGCAGCCCACCGCACTAGCTGGGTTTCCCGCCAATAGTGCCACGTAGCACCTCGCCGTTTCTGAGCTTTGTAGCCACAAACGTGCATGTCTTGCTCTACGTCCGTAGGTGAGCTGGGGTTCTGCGTGAGGCTGCCTGTGTGGCTGAGGTCCCCGTGTCTCTCCTGAGACAAGCAGTGACCAAACAAGACTCTTCACAGGGCAGAGGCCCAGGTCACAAGGGACAAACAGTGGGCACACTGAAAGCCCGGCTTACCTCTCGTCCTTTCGTGTTCTGTTGGTTAAAGCAGGGAACCGTCTCCATGACCAGCTCCCAACACACCCAGCTGCTCAGCAGCGGGGCTGGAAAACATCGCTCTCTCAGGAGCAAATGTGCCGAACAGGGAGATAGTCTCCCCTCCGCCACCTGCAGAGACCTGGAGGGAGAGAAGGGGGTTCCTGCAGGCTCCATCCTCCCAGTCCCGCAGCATCTGAACCCTGAGCGCTTTTCTGTTTACCTCTCTGCCCTCAACACAGTGCCGTGTGGGTGCGCTCTCAGGCACTCCTCCTCCTCCCTCTCTTTTTAAAAAATGTATTTTATTGATTTTTTTACAGAGAGGAAGGGAGAGGGATAGAGAGTTAGAAACACCGAAGAGAGAGAAACATCGCTCAGCTGCCTCCTGCACAACCCCCACTGGGGATGTGCCTGCATCCAAGGTAAATGCCTTTGCCCGGAATCGAACCTGGGTCCCCTCAGTCCGCATGCCGACGCTCTAGCCACTGAGCCACACCGGTCTCGGTGATGCTCCTCCTCTCTGGATGGCCCTCATCTTCCTCTTGCTCTACCTCCCCGGCATCGCCCCTCTCTCACACTTGTTATTGGACTTTCCTCAGAAAAATGTAAAGAAATCGTTATAGTTGAAAGTATTACATACGTCCCGCTCTGTCTCCTGGTGTCAACCCTCTGTTCCAGCGGGGGCCAGCTTTCCCCTTGCCATCTGCACACCATGCGCATTCTCTGCCGCCAGTGGGGGAGCCCCGGAGTTCTGGCCTGGGCATGCTCTCCCTCCGGGTCTTGGGCACACACTGAGGGCAGACATCGCTCATGCAGGTGGGGGGAGCCAAGATGGAGAAGGTATTAAGGAGACTGGATGAAGCAGAGCAGTGGTCGTCAAACTCATTAGTCAACAGAGCCAAATATCAACAGTACGACGATTGAAATTTCTTCTGAGAGCCACATTTTTTAAACATAAACTTCTTCTAACACCACTTCTTCAAAATAGACTCTCCAGGCCGTGGTGTTTTGTGGAAGAGCCACACTCAAGGGGCCAAAGAACCGCATGTGGCTCGCGAGCCGCAGTTTGCTGACCATTGAAGTAGAGGATACCTGCTGTGGAGCTGACCCACCCATGCTTTTCTCCGCTCCTCCCACCCACAAACAGGATTTAGAAAGGCTTGGGCATACGGTACAGAGATTGGTAGACTTGCTGGTTAACTAGATTTAAATCACACGAAGTATCCCAGTCCCAATGATGATGTCCCTGAATGCCACTGGTCATGTCTTCTCTCTGCATGACCTGCTCTTAAAGTGCTCGTAGCTCAGAGGCCCTCAGTGAGTGCTCCCTGGCTGAGAGGATGATTGAGAGCGCGGAAGAGCAGAGTGCTGGGAGCTGGGAGGACACCTTCTGAGCAGTCAGCTTCGCATCATTAATGTGTGGTCAGTGTCATCACCAGCGCACGACACGTGCAAACATGTGTCGCACAGTTATTACTCTAGCCTTTTTCTTCCCACCTCCACCTCTGCGAAGCATCATAAAAGCACAGGATTATCTGGAAGCTCAAAGAGTGGACTTATCCAGATCAGGTAGTTAACGCGGACCTGCTTGAACTTACATCTACTTTATAAAACTTGACCCCTACCAAGGCTAGCACATGAAACTCCCCTGTTTCCCCGGAACACATCAGATCTGTGAAGGCCTTAAAAATAACAAGATGTTCTTTCCCGCCTTTTGAGATGCTCATGCTCATGCAGTGAGGAGTCGCCGCTAATGAGCAGGGAGAGGCAGAGTTGATTTAAGGATCCGTCACTTCAAAAAATGCTGTCTAGTGGAGACAAAGTTATCATCGTCAAACTTGTCTTTTTCTTTGTTTCTGTGTGAGCTGCTCGTCTCTCTGCTAATTAGAAACATCAGGAGCTAACCCTTCGTTTTCTGGCAGCCCTCATGCAAGCTTCCTGCTTTTAGGAGAGACTGCACCTTCCCAGCTCACGGGAGTCGGCCCACAGTATCCCGGCTCAGGTCCCTCCCTGCCTCAGCACCAGGCTTCCCTCAGGCACATTGCTGATGGCTTAAGCTCATTTCTGCTTCCCCGCCTGCAGTCTCCCAGGGAGATCAAGCAACAGCGGGCTTCCTCCTAAAACCAGGAGCTGGATTGACACACCCTGTCCATGCAGGATAGAGCGACGAGGTAACTCTCAGCCCTTGCTGTACGTTAATATGTACATTTATTAACTGAAACTGATGAGGCTGAAACTGATTGTCATCTCAAGGCACGAGGTAGGTAGCCTTTCTTCGGAAGATCGGATGGAAAAGACCGAATGACACATGACATTGGTTTCCTTTCCTTCAGCTCTCCTGCAGCCACCTCTTCTTTCCCCCTTGCTCCTTCCTGGTGCTCTGGGCGCCACATCCCTGTAGAGCTCTTAGGGAGCCTCCTGGGGTTGTTGAGAAAGAGCTGTTTGTTATGTCGGGGTAGTTTTACTGCTGTGGGTTTCCATAGTTTTCTATCTCGGACTGGAGTGTTTCCATCTTGGTTGTCCCTAATCACAGTATTATTTATGTGTGGAGTTTATTTTGTGATGTCTGTCTCTCTCACTAGACTAGAGGCCCATTGAAGGTAGGGGTGGGAGCTGTCTGATTAAACATTAGTACAGAACATGGAATATACTTAGTGTACAGGGAATAGTGATTGAATGGCTACATGAAATGGGTCTACTCTCCCCACCCCCGTATAAACACTGTCTTTTCATAATTAGGTGAAAGCTGCAGCTAGGAAAGTTGATCGATGCTAGACTTGGTCTGGCTATATACAAGGAAAAAGCATTTTAAAAGAAAGACACGGAACGAGCAAACTAGGGTAACTCCAGACTGAAATGAAACAGGACAAGAGGACAGAGTGTGGGTGTGCGTGCAGACTGTCTTTCAATCAAGCACGAGCTAATGCCTTATTGTATTTTTCTTCTTGTCTGCTTCCTCCTACTTTGGTTCAATGTTGAGTTTTAAGTCCTCGAGATAAAAGCTCAGCATAGTTTATAGTGAGTAAGGACTTAGGATTGTGGTGTGGAAATGGCCAAGTTTAAAAGAGATAGAGAATTATAATTGGAAGAAAGTTACAAGGAGGAAAAATATATTTGTCTAACTTGTCTTTGAAAATGAGTTGAACCGGCGATAGAATCCAGATTCTGTAAAATATGAGTTTTCCATGGTAGAGGGTTTCTTAGTAGATGGACACCTTTGAGTTCATCTTATTCTGCTAAATAATACTCATAAACCAAGATGCATAAGATGCCTTGCTGGTTGCTCGGCTGTGTGTTAACTCTGACTCCCAGATTGCTTCTTTTTGGACAAGGAAAGGGAGAAGTGGCCTCTGTTGGCCATTTTTCATGTGTGAGACACAGGTGTACGCACTCACTAGCCATGTGTAATGTAGGAAGCTGAAACTCAGAGCCATCCAGTGAGTTGTCAGCGAGTCGCAGCCCGTTAAATGATGGCACTGAACTTCAGAGGTGGCTTTGGAAAGGGCCTCTCACCAACAGGTGCCAGCACCCCGCTCAGGGCTCCAGAACTGCTGCTTTCCAATGAACTTGTTTGAGGATGAGACAGAGACCAGACAGACAGAAAATGACTCATTCACTGCCTTTCCAGACTTCTGGTGTCCCTGTGGAAATTTCAGTAGACTTGCCTCCGCCCCTTCTGGAAACTTCCGCTGAGTCTCCAAGTACTGGGCATTCTCCACTGGCCTCAGCAGCAAAATGGAAGAGAGAAAAACGTAGAGAAATATACAAGATGAAAAAGTAGAGACACGTTCTGTCACAGTGTAGTCTAACACATCATCGAAACGATCTGAGTGGAGTGAACGCGGGCGCAAGGAGAACGGTTTCTCATTGAGATATGAAGTTCCTTTGGCTTGAAGAATATTTTCAAAAAATAAACTCTTCATTGCCCTGGATAGTTCTTGAAATGAAAATAGTTCAGATCAAGCCATATCATGAAAGACGTAATTCAGCAGTCCTTGAGAATTTACCTATTTTCCACTCAAACATTAAACTGCTCATTTAATCTTACATACAATTCCCTGAACTCTCCCTAAATAATTGCTTTGGTGATTTTAGCTCAACCTTGAAACAGACGTGGATCTGTTGTATATTTGACTTCATTTGAAAAAGAGAAGCAATTTTAAAGTACTAGAGACATCAGAGTTTTAAACCCTTTGCCCATGGGGACTCGGAGAGAGGAAAAGAGAAGTGTGTGGAGCTCTGAATGAAAGAGGTATCGGCTCTAACAATAATAATACCGCCTGTTTTATGTGCGGCACTGCAAATAAAATCTACCAGGCGTTTCCACATACAATGCCTTAGTTCATCTTTAGTAGCCCTTTGAGATGGACATGACAACTGTTAAGATCCCTCTTTTTGAGACAAGGAAACTGAGCCTCAAAGACTGACCTACGATCACACAAGTAAAGACTAAAGTCAGAACTTGAACCCAGGCCTCTAAGCTCCAAGCTACTGCCCTTCCTGAAAAGCCGTTTGTCTTTCTTACGAGGCAAGTATTTACTGTGGATAAGCCTTGTTAGATTTGGCAAGCCTCGTGCAAAATGTTTTATTATAACGGAGCTTTTCCTATGTTTGAGACATGTGGGTGTTGCCTGGAGTTTGTAACAATATTTATAGAATGGAATTGGAGCTGCAACAATGCCGTTCGGAATTATTTTCTGCGTATCACTAAGCTTTCAGGTGAGCTACTATAAAAAAATACAAGAATAAACTGGTCTACTTCTACCTGGTTTGGGCATGTGGGACCCAGGAAAAATCTGTAGTTGTTTAAATCAAAGTGGGATATGAAAAAGGTAGAAAAGAGGAAATAAAGAAGAGGTCGCTCAGTGTGATACAACTCTTAAAAGAAAGCTGTGAAGTGTTTGGAGTGAATATAGTGGGGATGATTTTAGAAGTACTTTTCCAAGTAAGTCAGCCTTGTGTCTAAGTAGAGTTTGAAATCTTTTATCTATTCACTCTTTTATTTACTTATTTATTTATTTAGCAGCTATTTGCTGAGTACCCCCAAAATGCCAGTCACTGTTCTAGACCCCCAAAATTTAGAGAATAGACACATTTCTGTTCGCTGAGGAGCTCTCATACCCCAGTAGGTTTGCAGGGGTCGTGGGTAGAGACACTCAGAAGCACAGGTGTAAGATTAACAAAGGTCTGACATTCGTTTATGATGGGTAACAATGTTACCTGCCCCCCAAACTTCCAAATCTTCTATTCTTTTGCAGTTGGAATTTTCAGTATTTCATATTACACAAGATATTGCAGTCTAATTGGTAAGAAAACTCATGATTGAGACATTCACCCACCCATTCATTTATTTGTTCAGCAAACATTTGTCAAGCATGCATACTGTGTGCCTGTGCCTCTACTGGGTATTGGGTTACAGAGATGAGACTAATAGATTTCCTGTCGTAAGGAGCTCTCAGTCTAATAGAGAAATGATAAGCAAACAATCCTAATCTAGTCTCTGCCACTTGCTAGTTGTATGACCTTTGACAAGCAGTTTCATCTCATGGAGGTTTTGTAGCAATAAAACAACGCCTGAGAAGCAGTAGGATAGAGCAGGGCACATAAGAAGCCTTCGTGTAGTTGCCACTGTCAGTTGTTAAGAGAGAAGCGGAGGCACGCAGAGCTCAGAGGGGCCTCTTGTACCTGGGCAGGGCTCAGGCAGGAGAGCCTTCCTATGGGGGTGCTGCTCGAGCTGCATGTGAAGTCCAGTGGCTTTTGCCAGGCCAACGAGGCAGGATGCAAGTTAGGTGGAGGGTGCAGCCAGCTGCAGGGGATGGGCGGCTGCCACCGAGGGAGATGGAGGGAGGGTAGCACACTCCTAGAAACAGGACCTGAGGTGCAAAGGGACCCGATACTGTGTGTGGTCACAAGAGGGGAGGTGTCGTCGTATAGCCAGGGCAGGAGGTTTGCATTTGAGAAAGGACACGTGGTCCAAATTGTTCACTGAGGACTCAAGATCGTTTTGTCCTCTTGTCTCTGAGGCCTGGAGTTAAACATTCTATGTGGCCTGTTATTTTAGGGAGGGAAAGAGAAGTATTTTAAAAACCTGCTGGCTGAGCGGAAACTGGTTTAGCTCAGTGGATAGAGCGTCGGCCTGCAGACTGAAGGGTCCCGGGTTCAGTTTTGGTCGAGGTCCTCTGCCTTGGTTGTGGGCACATCCCTATTGGGGTATGTGCAGGAGGTAGCTGATTGTTGTTTCTTTCTTATCGATGTTTCTGGCTTTCTATCCCTCTTCCTTCCTCTCTGTAAAAAATCAATAAAATATATTTAAATAAATAAATAAAAATTAAAAACCTGCTGGACAGTTAAAAGTCATGTTGAGCATCTGCTTTCAAGCAGCGAATACAATGGGAAGGCTCTTTCTAGTTCTAGAGAAAACTGAAGAATTAATATTCCGATTTGGTCCAGCAAATGCTGTAAGAGTAAGTCAAGTATAAAATATGTACATTTCCTGGTAACGTCTTTGATTGTTTTGGCAGAACTGACCTATCGGGGGATGACTGCTCAGGGGGACAGGGAATGTGGAGCTGTAGACAGTCCAAACCCGAATCCCTTCTCTTTAAACCCACCTGACGCAGCCAGGCCTGACTCAATGGCAGCCTGCTCTGAGGCTGTCACTTTCATTGCGAATTAAAATGAAATGCTTTTGTCACGGAGCTAGTACAAACAAATAAAACAGAAAACAGTTAAAAGAATGGTCTCCTTTTTCTGAAGGGCAGACAAGGCTATATGGCACTTCAGCTGTTTTGAAATCCAGCAGCGTCAGAGCTGACAAAGGAGCGCGCTGGCCCTCACTTTGACCATAGAAAAACATGTCTTAGTAAATTATTTGGGCCTTGTGGGGTGTGTTCTTAAGTGAAAAGTGACCAAAGTTAGCATGCCGGACCCTGTAGGAAAAATGACGATGATGATGTGGCTGATCGGTCTGGAAGGAATGTCCGTGTGCTTGGGTTAAAGATGCCGGCGGGGGGCGCCATCGCGAAGTCCTCGGAGAGAGACCGGGCTGAGGATGTCGGCTGTGACTGCGGCAGAGGAGCCGGGGCTCTCCGGCACCCCGGGTTTTCACCTCCTCCTTTGGGAGGATCTCATCGTGGTGGGAAGTGTCATTGCCCTTGCGTATGCCACTCTGGGCAGAGAGCGTGTGTCCGCAGTCCCCGAAAGGAAGTATCCCGGCGTGGTCAGAGCGTGTCCTGGCCGCCCAGTGAGGTTTAGCAGCCGCTGCCGAGACGCTGTGCGAGGGGGGTGGCCTGGCTGGAATATGTTGGTTTCTGGATGCGGATGGAAAAACCACACATTCCTATGCATAATGAATCAAAATGGTGCATTGGTGCACTGAGAGCTCTTATATGCATTCCTTTTGTGCACTGTATTTTCATCTTAACAATATTAATTTAACATGAGATTTTATAGTAGTACAACATTTTTATTCTATATCTCATTTTACCCATATTACAAGCTAGAAAATAGAGAAGAGCAGGTAGTATGTCCATTTTGCAGTTCAGAAAACTGAGGTGAAGAAAAAGTGCCTTTCCTTGTGTCGTACAGTGAATCTGGCCGAATTAGACCTGAGGTGTTCTGATTCCCTTTGTCAGACTTCTTCCAGTGGTGCCAGCCTGGCTGTAGGCGGGTTTCCCATTGTTGTATATTTTGAGTTGTAAATGGAACCTGTTCTGATTTTAGAAATACTTTTGTCTCGCACTTTGAACAAATAGTGGAAGAAGGACTACTGTGCAGTGTTAAGACTTATACTGAGGGGGAAATCTCATTATAACTAACCTCTGAGCCCTTCTTTGTCCCAGGCATTGTACTAGGTGCTTTATATATGCCATTTAATGCCACACAACTGTGTGAGGTGGATGTTATTGACCCATTTTACAGTTGAGGAAACTGAGGCATGGAGAGATGAAGTAAACTGCCAATGTTATACAACTAAAAGTGGTAGAACTTGAATTCAAATCCAGATCTGTGCCTATTTTGGCCAAGCAGTGATCATTCCCAGATTGGATGCCCAGACCAGAATGGTTATTATCGCCACAACACACGTATTTTATTGATTTAAAGATCCAGCAAATACATGTGGGTCTTGATTATTAACAGTTATTAAAAGGTGAAAACTTCAAGTGCCAACCTCTGTTAAAAATACCATCCTATCTAATAAAAAAGTAATATGCAAATTTGATCATACCTTTGCCACACCCACAGTCATGCCCACCAGCCAATCAGGAGCAGATTATGCAAATAAATCCCAACCAAGATGGTTGCCACCACTGAGAGCAAAAGGAAGGCTTGGGTTTCCCTGGCAACAGAGGAAGCCAAGCTTTCCACCTGCCTTAGCCTGCCTAACCCTCTACTCAATGTTACAAAGTTCCAATTATAGAAGAAACATAATCCAAACAGAAATGATGGCAGCCATGGAGCTGGAGAGAACAGAGGCTTGAGTTTCCCTGGCAACGGAGGAAGCCAAACTTTCTGCCTGCTATTGCCAGCCTAGGCCTCCACTCTAGGCTACAAAATTTCAAACAGCAATGGCTGCTGCCACGGAGAGTGCAGAAGACTTGGCTCCACTCCGGGCTACAAAGTTTCAATCATAGACATAGATTAATCCCAGATACCAGGGCCTCTGCTTGGGTCACTGGGGAGGCGTGGCCGGCCTCCATAGGCCCCTCGCCCAGGCCGTCCCACACCCCAAGGGAACCCCCACCCTGATCCAGGACACACTTCAGGGCAAACCAGCTGACTTCCACCCATGCACCAGGCCTCTATCCTATCTAATAAAAGGGTAATTTGCAGATTGACCATCACTCCAACACACAAGAAGGCTGCCCCCATGTGGTCAAAGATCCTGCCCCCATGTGGACACAAGATTGCCACCACAAGATGGCCAGCAGGGGAGGGGCATTGGGAGGTTCCAGGCCCTGCAAGGAAGGGCAGGTGTGGGCAATCAGGCCATCAGGAAAGGGCAGTTGGGAGGGACCAGGCCTTCAAGGGAGAGCAGTTGGGGGCGATGAAGCCTGCAGGGGAGGGCAGTTAGGGGTTACCAGGCCAGCAGAGGAGGGAAGTTGGGGGCAAACAGGCTGGCAGGGGAGCAGTTAGACATCAATTAGGCTGGCAGGGTATTGATTAGCAGGTGATCAGGCTGACAGGCAGAAGCGGTTAGGAGCAGTCAGGGAGGCAGGCTGAGCAGTTTGGAGCCAGCAGTCCTGGATTGTGAGAAGGATGTTCAACTGCCCGTTTAGGCCCGATCTCGGTAGGATCCCAGATTGGAGAGGGTGCAGGCTGGGCTAAGGGACATTCCCCACCCCCTGTGCACAAATTTTGTATCCCAGGCCTCTAGTAGAATATTAAAGAAGTAAAAGCTTGCTTCCTGCTTTCAGGATGTTTCCGTCAAGTTGAAAGCATAGCAGTCACACACATTAGCGTTAGAACATAAATAACAAGATCATAAAACCACACTTGGAAACATAGAATCAGAGAGGTCTGAAGTTGGAGAGGTTATGTAGAGACTCCATCCAAGCCTGAAGTCATCCTTTTCCCTCTGATTTGTGTGTCAGTGATACCACCAGCCTCCCAAGACACCAAACCCACAGACATGGAGTTCTAGTACATTCCTTCCACCCCTTCAGCTCCAGTCTTCTGAGGAGCAGCCTTGCAAACTGAATTTAAAGTGACCACCAATAATATTGCACCCCTCCTTCATCCACAGAAAAATAAGCCCAGGTCAGTTCTCTCACATCCATACCCAACCCTGCCCATCACGCTGCTGCTTCTTCATATCCTGTCACATCTGAGCTTAAACAGAATACCAAACCAGAGTCCTGGACCCCAGTCTCTGTGCAATACAGGGCAGCAAACTCTGCAGGCACAGGCACCCTCCTAAACCACAACTGTCCTGCTACTCCCCTGCTGGAGGCTGCCAAGACGCATTTCTGCATGGGTCCCCACTCCACTTTCTCCTCTGCCTCCCCAAAGCCATGCTAGTCCTCTCTCCGTCTCCTCAAATGCCTCGTTCACGTGCCTACCTCTGCTTTTCCTTGGGCTGGTATCTTCATCCAACTGTCTTCTCGCCACTAAGACATGGTCAAAAGGACTGTGGGAGGAGTCAGAGTCCACCAGAGCCTCCATCGCTGATAGAGTGGATAGGTAAAATGTTGACACACACCATAGCATATTATGCAACAACTAGAGGCCTGATGCATGAATTCGTGCACGGGTGGGGTCTGGCTGGCACCCCCATGGGGGCCGATTGGGCCAGGCCAGTGAGGGGGAGGTGATGCTGGAGGTAGGCCCACCGGCCCTACCCCCAATCAGGGTGGGGGGGGTGATTGGGGGCTGGCTCTGACAGTGGGGAAGGGACCATGGGAGGTTGGCCAGCGGCTCCACCCCTGATCTTGCCAGGGCCAGCCAAGGATAAGGGTCACCCCTCTCCCCATCAGGCTGGTTGGCCAGCTGTAATGCTCGTCATAGCAACCAGTTGTTCCAGTCATGCTGGCGTTCCGGTCGTTTGGCTTATATATATATGTGTGTGTGTGTATATATATATGTGTGTGTATATATATATGTGTGTGTATATATATATATGTGTGTGTATATATGTGTGTATATATATGTGTGTGTATATATATATGTGTATATATATGTGTGTATATATATGTGTGTGTATATATATATGTGTGTGTGTGTATATATGTGTGTGTATATATATATGTGTGTATATATATAGATATATATATGTGTGTATATATAGATATAGATATAGATATAGATATATATAGATGGATATTGCAGGGACTTTGTTTCCAGTATCGTGAAATAAGCTCCTTCCAGAACTTAAGCTCCTCTCACAAATAACTAAAACCTTATGAGCGGGGAGAAGGGGGATGCCAACCATGTGAAGGTACTAGAGAGGGAATAGAAGCAAACAGTTCTGGAGGAGTATCAAAACTTGGAAGAAAAAAAAACCTAGCATGCATGCAATTGGAGTTCAAGAAAAAAAAAAAGAATGACACAGAAAAAATATTTGAAGAAAAATGCCCCAAACATCCCTAAATTTGGTGAAAAACATACATTTAAAAATGCAAGCTGTGGTACATTTACACAAGGAAATACTACATGGTTGTCAAAAGAAGGAGCTCTTACTATCTGCAACAGCACGGATAGATCTGGAAAGTATTATGCTAAGTGAAATAAGACAGTTGGAGAAAGATTAAGTATTGCATGATCTCACTCATATGTGGAATCTAATGAACAGAATAAACTGATGAGCAGAATAGATCCAAAGACATAGAAGCATGGAACAGACTGACTAATGTCAGAGGGAAGGTAAGGATTGGGGTATGGGTGGGAGAGATTTACTGGAGAATTTAGAATGCATATATGCATAGTCCATGGGTTTATCCCAGGAATGCAAGGCTGGTTTGACATCCCCAAAATCAGTCAAATCTACTTTACTATATAAACATATGAAGACTCAATATTGTTAAGATGTCAGCTCTACCCAAATTATTTATTAGTTCAACACAATATTGATCATAATCTCAACTTGGTAAGTTGTTCCAACATTTATATGGAAGTGCAAAGAACCTAGGACAGAGGCTCACTAACCAAGGCCTGTGAGCCAGCTGTAGTTTCGTAAACAAACTTTTATTGGAACACTGCCACACCCATTTAGTTACATATTGTCTGTGGCTGTGTGCATGCTGCAATAGCAGTGTTGAGTATATGACAGATACCATATGGCCGTCTGACCCTAAAAAAAAAAATGTTTGCTAATCCTTGACCTAAAATGTCCAAAGCAATATTGAAAAAGAAAAACAAAGTTGGAGCACTTACACCACATGACTCCAAGACTTACTTTAAAGCTATAGTAATCAAGACAGTGTGGTGCATAAGAATTGATAAGATCAATGGAGCAGAATAGAATACCAGAAATAGACCCACACATATACGTTCATTTGAGTTTTCAACAAAGACACCGAAGCAATCTAGCGAGGGAAAGGAAAGTCTTTTCAGCAAACGTTGCTGGAATAGCTAGGTATCTGTAGGGGAAAAAATGAACCTCAACTCTTACCTCATACCAAACACAAAAATCAATTCAAGATGGATTGTAGACTTAAACATAACAGCTGACGCTATAAAGCTCTTAGAGGAAACCATAGGAGAGTATCTTCCTGACTTGGGCTAGGCAGGTCATAGACAACAATTAAGACTGGAGAACGTAAAAGAAAAAACATGCTAGACTTCATCACATTTAAAGCGTATGCCCCTCAAAAGACATCATGAAGAAAAGGAACAATCAGGTTGCAAGTCATACACATATTTGACAGAAGACTGGTACCCACAATAGGTAAAGAACTCCTACCGCTTGGTAATAACATAGCAAACAATCTTCAATTTGAAAATGGGGAGAGATTTGAACACAAAGTTATGGAATGGCAGTGGAGACATAAAAATACTTCACATCACTAGTTGTGAAGGAAATGTAGTTTAAACCACACGATATTGCTAGGATATTGGCCCAGCAACACATTGGACTCGAAGACAGACACCCTCTCTTTCCTGTGGGTGCTCTTTCAGCTACTCTGTTGAACTATGGATAACGTTAGAGCTGGAAGTGATCATAGCTTTTATGTAATCAAAACCTTAAATGCTAAAAGTTAGATGAAAGGATCTGCTTGTTCAAAACCAATTGGGATTAGTCAGAGAGATTGCCTTCCTGGAGGAGGGAAATATTAAGCTGACTTTATTGGTGCGGGGAGATGTGGGTTGTCTAAAGAGAGGGTGGAACATTCCAAGGGTATAGAGTGACATGAGCTGGGGATTGGAGATGGCAGCAGATATGTACTAGAGGGGAGCCCACAGTGGGGTGCTGGCTGCACATCAGGATTATCACATGACAAAAAGGAGCACAAATGATGAGTGGATGGGTTGGAAGCCATTACCTCTCTGCTCCGTCCTTTGCAACACCCTCATCTCATCCTTGATGTGGTCCTGATCCCCTGTTCCTTTTATCTGGGCCAAAGGCAGGCTCCAGTCCTTTTTTTAAAAAATGAAATCCAAATGACACATTTGGAACCCCATATTTCAGCTCAGAGATGTTGGTGTTGTGATGTGTGGGGGCAGATAGCGGCAGCCAAGAGGCCCCAAACCCAGGAGGGACCCTTGGCACTGCCTCAGGCTGTATTTCCATGTCTTCAATTAATTCCACACGGCCCGTTAGGAGGCCATTTCGGCAGGGGCTCTGCTATGTGTGGGACCACCCTGGCATCACCAGAGCCTTCCCTCTGGTCCAGCTCACCATCTCCTCTCCATTCCTGTCTCCGCCTCATTGCCGATCTTGGAAGACAGCTGAGGAAACCAGCTGCCTGCTTTCTCTCCCGGAGGGCCGGGTCCCCAGCACATGCGCCCCTCCTCCCGAAGAGGTCCCTGTTATTTCCTAACCCAGATCTTCCCCTTTGACTGGGTAAATGCACTAGGGATTTGGATGACAGGCATCAGGATGCATTTATATTTAAAAGAAGAATTATTTAATGTATTCTAAAAACCTTAAAAACAAGGAAAGCATTACTTTTGCTCCAAGTGATATTGCTGAGTGCTTTCTTTGGGTACAAACTGTCTCCCCGGAAGAGCTTGCTTTGTTCTCTCCTAGGAATTCTTAGCCTGTCCTTCCTTTTTATCTAATCACTACAAAGGAAAAAAGAAATGCAGCTGCCCCAGTAACGACTTTTTTGGATAGCAGGGCCCCCGGAATATGTGTAGTTGAGGCAGGCAGACTGTGAAACATGTCCCAGTTCAGCAGGAGAGACCAGAGATCAGGGTTTTAGAGATTCCATTTAATGAGCAACAGCATTTCTCCATTTAACACCGCTTTGCAACGTGGGCAATAAAAGGAGATTGATGCGTAACCCTAACTTGTTATTACCCTTGCTCTTTGAATTTGGATTTTCCAATAGTCTATCCCGAGTCTTAGCGATGCAGATTATTGCAGTGTGCCACTTCTCGCAATGCACATAAACCCTGGATTCAGAGGTGGCGTTTCTCCGCTCCGTCCTGACAGGAACCACTTTCCCTACTTGGTTTGTGTGTGTGTGTTTTTCAAATATATTTTATTGATTTTTTATAGAGAGGAAGGGAAAAGGATAGAGAGTCAGAAACATCTATGAGACAATCATCGGTCAGCTGCCTCCTGCACACCCCCTACTGGGGATGTGCCCACAACTAAGGTACATGCCCTTGACCGGAATGGAACCTGGGACCCTTCAGTCCGCAGGCCGACGCTCTATCCACTGAGCCAAACCGGTTTCGGCTACTTTCCCTATTTGGTTTCTCAGCAGTGATCGTCAAGTTATGCTTCTTTAAGGTTCAAAATAAAAGAGACCACCAGCAGCGTAATTTTGGTCCATGCGGGCTCCTGTGGATGCCCAGTGGGAGCAGCCCGGCCATTCTGGTGGAGGGGGTGACGGATAAAGCCCCTGCCTCACTCTGCTCGCTGAGGCCTGTCCCCCAGGCTGAAACAGCAGAAGCCATTCCATTCTGTGCATTTCTTTGTGACCAACATGCCCATACGTCCCCAGGCTGGGCAGACCGTCTCTCCAGCGCCAGCAGCTTTGATTCCTGCTCCCACCCTGCCGGAAGCCTGGAAGCAAATATTTAGCGGCTGTGGAGGGCCATCGCCGGGAGTGCTCTCCCTCCGGGGTCTGCTGCACCGCACGCCCGGCGCCCGGCTGGTCCCCTCACATCGCGCAGGACACATAATCTATTTACTTCTCGCGTAACCATAGAAACCTGTTGTGGCAGAGAAGACTTTATGATTCTGCTGCTCTCTGGAAAGAGACGAATAAAGCCACAGGGCAGCCCGCCACCTCTTGTTTAGTTACTTGGTAATCGTTTAGCAATTAAGCCTGCAGAACATATTTACTGTAATTTTCATATCTGCAGACATTTTATGGAGTATTAAATACACAAAAGGAAAGAAAAGCACTTGAGACATTATTTTAGAAGCCCCATAATCAACTCTTCTTTTTTTTTTTGTATGACTTATACCGTTTGTACTTCATTATTATTCTTGAAAATGGCGGGGTGTTTTCCCCCTGTGGCATGTTTCCTTGAGGGAATTCCCAGCACACGGATTCATGCATGTTGTTTTGCTGCCGTGCAGTGGGCTGCAGAGAGGGGAGTTGGGAAGACTTGGATGTAAACCCAGTTTAAATGAGGCTCTTCTACTCACTGGCTGGGCTTCCTGGGGCAAGTGACTGAATCTCAGAGTTGTAAGGGGCTTTCGATAAAAACCTATTTAATGGGAATACCAATAACAATATCTACTTGGTGGGTCATGGTGGTGAAAGCAGTAACGGGGACGGGGGCGGGGGGGGGGGGGGATACCTGGCACCTGGGAAAGGATTGCTGTGTGGCACGATTACCGTTTCTCTGATTCTTCATCTTCATGTGTTTTGATCTAATGCAGGATGTGTTGCAAGTACATTCTGATGCCTGCAGAAGCTTGTTTTTTTAGCACATATATGCTACTTTATATCTATCAAAGGCTTTACAAATATTTATTAATTATAAAACCCCCAAGGGAGCTGAGGCGTACAGACTCCATCTCCTTTTCAATTAATCCTGCACCTTTCCATTTGGCAAATGCGTATGTCTCAGGGCTTTTAATAGAGCAAAGAACCCCCTTGGCTCTTTTGTCTATGCCTTGGATTGTTTAAAGGAATTACCCACGATGTCCTGAAGCTTCGATTTAGCTGCTGTGGCTTGGGCGACCCCTGCTGGCTGGCTGCAAAATCAGCTGTGCCCTCGCCCCCAGGCCCTGTGTGAATTAGCGGTGGGCTGTGTGGCCTCTGGGTGATAGCCTATAATCAAGGCTTCGAAGGCATGGAGTTTACTGTTACTGTTCTTTTCTTTATTGCTGTTATTTAAATGGGGTATTAGAATTCAGGGGGCTTTTCCCACTAGCTAATAGCCATTTAAGTTGCATTTGGGGCCTTTCATGACTTGACAACAGCTTTTCAAAATCTCGAGCTGTTAAGCCCCCTGTCGGGTTAATGTGGCAGGAAAAGACAAGAGCCCTATCGGCCAGTGGCTTTTGTACAGTGCTGTGTCGCCAGCATCTGGAACAGAAAAGGGGACGCGGGTCCTTTTAGAAAATCCCGTTAGAGAGAGACGGAAGTATGCCTTAGAGAGAGGGGGGACGCGAACAGGTTCTCCTCAGAGGCAAATGCTTCAGCATGAACAAAGGGAAACCCTATAGTCCTTTGGCTTGTTTCAGAGAGGCAGTATTTCTGGGTGCCTTCTCTGGAAACAAAGACTCAGTGTAAACAGTCACACATAAGGATGAGTCACAAAACATCACCGAGAGAGGAGCGATCAGAGACTTTCCACAATTTCTCGTAGAAGCCTAGGATTCACATTCCCTCTTGACCCTTGTTTCCCATTTTAATTTAACCGTCTTACAAAAGATGGAAGGCAGGGGGGGGGGGGATTCTAGAAGTCACCAATCTTTCAGCGACTGCACCACATGATACAGAACTCCCCTCCCCACAGCCTTTCCCTCACATTGGCCACGCCTTGACTTTCTCTGCTTATAGTGGCCTCATTAGCCATGCCAACTACATGTGTTTGGTGGTTCTGGGTGAGATTATTTGCATAGAAACGTCAAATGTGTGTAATACGCCTAGATTTAGAGGATTATAACAACACCGCCGCACAGCCCCTCCGGCGCTCCTCATTAAGGGGCTCACGTGGCATTAGAACATGCGTTTTCATGTTGACATATTAGCGCCGGGGGCATTTTAGCAGCTCTGAGGGGCACTCTCTCTCTCAGGTCCCAGGGAGGGCTGGCCGCAGGACTCCCATTACGGGCAGACGCAGTCGGCGGGAGCTTTGCTATAATATCCTCATTATCCTAAACCCTCGTTTCTTTTTCATTGGTTAAAGGGGTCATTTGGCTTTCTGATATAACTTGCATTCATGCAGTTGCAGCAAACAAAATCCTTTAAAGCCTGACTCGGGCAGGTCACCCTTTGGCAGCGAGTGAAATATATGCCCGTAGTCCACACCGCGCCTTCATGCGGCTGCAGCCCTGCCCCTGGAAGTGCTCCGAAATGACCTGTGGTGTGCACCTCATGTACGCAGATGTCCCTCCCAGAAACCTTTCTGGCTTTAGTGGGCGAGGGAAACGGGCCCTATGGAGCTCTGTGAAGACCACTGTCAGGTGTAACAGCCTCTGTTTACACAAGGACACAGGGTCAGATGCAGCGAAAGAGCATGCAGAGCGTAAGGGGGAGCCGCTGCCGCCAGGAGGGCTGAGGTTGTATGTAAAACCACGGGCGTGGACTTGGGCTTCTCGGCCCCTGATTGCCTTTAGGAAACATGTCCCTGCATCAAGCAGCTCGGAGCCCTTGGAGGCTGGAATAGTGGCCCGAGTTCAAGCCCATCTGCCTCCCGGGCCCCGTCCTGCTGCTTAGTGCCGGTGGGGCCTTGGCCAGGCACCTGAGCTCCGCTAGACATCTCTCACCAAGACGCTGAGGTCTGCCCCCTCTCTGTGTGCAGGGATCGATGCCAGCAGGGCGCTGGCACTCAGCTGTTGGCTTCTGTTGTTAATGACATGTGTCAGCTCCACTGCCCTTTGGCTTTGGAAGTGGGAGGCCCTACAGATAAGAAAGGGGACCCTAGTTCAGATGCCCAGGAGAAGGGCTCAGAGCTACTCACACCCACCCTCACTTACCCTCACTCCCCCTCACACAACATACCCCTCACAAAACATCCTCTCACATAATATGCACACTATACACTGAGTGGCCAGATTATTATGATCTATGAATGCATAATAACCTGGCCACTCAGTGTATATCCTATATAATAAAAGGCTAATATGCAAATTGTCCTCTTGAACAGGAGTTCGACCAGCAGGCAGGCTGGCCAACTGCCTAGGACCCCTCGCCCTGGCCAATACACACACACACACACACACACCACACACACACACACACACACACACACACACACACACACACACGCACTGAGTGGACAGATTATTGTGCATTCAGAGATCATAATCTGGCCACTCAGGGTACACACACTCCTCTTGTACACACTCCACCCTCTGCAGACATGCACACACCCACACGCCCATGGTGAAGTGAAGCAGGGCATCCGTGAGCCCTTACACAGTCCCCAACCAGGGTGGGGAGAGGAATAGCCACAGCTGGTTCTAGAAAGTGCCATGGATTTGGGACCAGGCTCCCAGGGGTGCAGCACCCTCCAGTGCTCCTGAAATTGGCCCTAAAAGCCCAACCCTGCTTTAAAAACTCATTAACATCCTCCCTTTCCCCGTCACCTCACAGGAAAAAGGTGCCTGGTTCTAGGAAGGAACCAGAAGAAAGCATCCGATTCTGTGCAGGCCCTGCTTGCCGAGGCGCACGCCTGTTTCCAAGGACGGCTTTGTGCTCCTGGGAGGGCATGAGGCCAACCTGTGTGGTGGCTTCGTGTGTGCTGCCGTGCTGATGGGGCAGGTCTCCCGAGTGCGGGGGTGGCCCTCAGAGGCCCCGGGGAGTCCCAGAGCCTCTCAGCCAGCACTGGGCTCCGCCCTGTGGGAGGCCTTGTGAGGACCAGTGATGGGAGAACGGCCCCCCCCTCCACACCCGTCCATCCCGTGAGGGCTCCGCTGCAAGGCCTCTCCGTCTGAAGCTTGCGAGCTGTCTCCCCAGAGGCGCAGAGGAGGGAGAGCTCAGTTTTCGACAGGGTCGGGGGGAGCATTCTAAGGAGAAGCCATCTGAGCTGGATTTGCGGGAGAGCCATCATTCCCGCATGTGGAGGCGGGTCCGATGGATGCAAAGGGGGCGTCCCAGTCGAGGGCACGGCCAGAGCAAAGCTGACGGGTGGCAGGTGTGTCGTGAACTGGGGAGTGCCCAGGATTGGGTGGAGCAGCTGTCTGGGCAGTGGTGGGCGGTCAGACCAGTGGACGGGAGCCAGGTGACAGTGGTCCTGGACACCATGCGTTTGCCTCTGTCTTCTGGACCGCGTCTGTGGCATCCATGCAGGGGACGCCTGACCAGGGAGCTGGTCTTAGGGAGATCAGGCTGACAATATGTATGTGTTTTATTTTAGTGTCACCTCTGTCCTTTTGCAGTATCTGTTTCCTCTCCCAAAGTGCCCTACTCCGTCGTCTCCACCTTGACTGTCTCAAGTGCTCCTCCTCTGAGAGGACACAGAGGGTCTTCCTTGTGTGCCCGGCCAGCCAGCTCAGCCAAGGGTTCGGTGAGCCTAAGAGGGGGGCAGTGACGGATTTAGAAAAAGCAGACCAAGAGAATAGTTGGATCTAGGTGGATCTCCTGTCCCTGGCTAAGGCCACAGAGAAAGATCCAGATGGCAAGCTGAGCCTTTATTTTATAGCCAGGGGTAAACAAGGTAGTGGTCACCATAGTTACAGTGTTCTTATGAGTTTCACTGGTTTTGGCTGCACTTGCTGCACCTCCCACAGCCCATTAGCTAACCAGGAAGGATTTAGGGAGTGTCGTAGGTCAAGTTTAATTATGCGAAGAGGGCTGTGCCCTCTAAGCTGGGACTTGTTTGTGGCTTTGCCAGCAGGTCAGTCCCAGGCTTAACCCTATAGCCTTTCCCTACACGCTGCCTGCACCCCTGTCCCTCTGTAGGGATGCTTTGCAGCTGCGGCTTGTGGCAGCATCCCATGTGTCTGCATGTCAGCTCCCCTCCGAGGCTGAATGGCACCCCCGTGAGGACATCGCCCACCAGGCAGGGGCAGGAGAGGTGCTCTTCACTCCTTGCCCAAAATGGTGCAATGGGGTAGCTACCTCCCAAGAACTCTCTTCACCAGTCTCCTTCCTCAGGTGGGGAGCTGAGGAAGGTGCCTGTCCCTTTAAGGGCTGACAGCCATGGTGCTGGCACGGCAGTTGAGGGCTCATTCTGACCTGGGTTCCCAGTCACACGTTACAAGCACCCACATCCCCGGTGGAACTGTCACCAGGCTTCTCTGGCCACATGTGGAGCATGCTCACTTGGGGGGAGGACACAGAGGCTTCATGTTTGCACTTGTCTGCCTTTTGAACCGATTAAAATACTTACATTTATGTTTTACTTCGAGTGATACAAAGGTAAATGAGATTGGCACCATACGGTTTTTCCCACTGTTTGGCGTTGTCACCAAGGAGACACACTGCGGGTAACGGTGGTTTGGCTAAAAAGTCCCACACGTGTAATAACAACATGGCGGCAGCTTTCATCGCCACAGTCTGCTTTTCTCAGGGGTTCTCTGTCCGCAGTTAGTGCTCAGAGCAGTTCTGTGTAGTGGGGGCGCTTTCTCTCCTGATGTGTCTGGGCGTGTGAGCGTGCGTCTCTCTCATACAGCTCACATGTATTCACAGAATTGGAAAAGGAGGAGTGTCCATGGAGCCTCCCAGGTCCCACTAGGTGCTGTCCTTCCATCATTTCATCCATCCTGTGGTCACCCCTGCTTTACATACAAAGAGGGGCTGAGTGCCCGTGACACGGGCAGCGGTCCCCCGGGATTCAAACCTAAGTCTGGGGCTCTGGCTCTGGCTCTTCCCGTGATAACACCTGGGGCCACGTGGGTCTAACTGGGCTTTGTTGAAGTGACAAAGCCAAACTGATGTTAGAGAAGGTTCCAGAATCATATTATTAGGGGAGCACTCCATTGCCAACAGTTTCTTAGCGGAGATTTCAAAAATAAGAGACCAAGTAAGGGGGTCTTGTGACGGATGACAGTTTTCTGTCTTCGTGTGCACAGGCTGTTGAGCAAGCGGAAGCACAGCCTCCTCATTTGCCTGATCACTGTGTTTACTGACGGGAGAAAAGCTGGGGAACACCCTGCTTCCTCCTCTTCACACTTAAGTACAGGCTGGATCGTTCCAGGCCACGAGAGAAGCAGCGGATGCCCAAAACGCTTCTGAGTTAAAGTGCACAGCAGTAAATTCAATTGATCATCTTAAGGCATCTCAGAAAAGGACTTTTGTTATCAGTTTTAAAAACCGTAGGACAGATTAGAGCTCTCTCTCTCTCTCTCTCTCTCTCTCTCTCTCTGTGTGTGTGTGTGTGTGTTTAGATTCCTGGCAGGTAAATATAATCATTTCTCTTCAGACCAATGGACGGTTTGTTCTATAAATAATAACTCGTAGGCAATAGTAGTGATTACTGAGAAAAGCAATTTCTATAGGGATATACAGGAGGAAGGAATTAAATCTAGTTTCATCTAAATACTAGAGGCCTGGTGCGTGGATTCACGCAGGGTATGTCCTACCCATCTCGCCTAGTCCCATCGGGACGATCGGGGCTGGCCAGGGAGACACTGAGGGAGGGCTCCAGGCATGTCCTGCTCATCCCAGTCTGACCCCAACAGCAAGCTAACCTGCTGGTGGGAGTGTTTGCCCCCTGATGGTCAGTGTGCATCATAACAACTGATCAAATGGTCAAATGAATAGTCGGATACTTAGCATATTAGGCTTTTATTATATAGAATAAGCATTTCTAGAGAGACATGTGAATGGCAATGAATTTGATTTTGAGGTAAGAAACTGTGATACCCCTAAGACAGTGTGGACAGTGAATGCTGGAGGCCCCACACTACTGGGTGGATCGGAACCGGTGAATTTGACTTGGGAGTCCGAGCTTGCTGCACCGTGTTCCCTTGGCTTGTGAAGGCTAGAATATGATATGAACGGGCCCCCTGAGAAGGGTTTGCTGGGGAGAATAGCCGTCACGTGGTTCTTATGGGCAATTCTAGCACATTTTCCTCTCGTGCGCTGCTCACACTCGTCCTACCCACTGACTCCTGCTGGCCTCCTCCCGAATTGCCCACACTCTTCCTACCCACTGACTCCTGCTGGCCTGCTCCCGAATTGCCCACACTCTTCCTACCCACTGACTCCTGCTGGCCTGCTCCCGAATTGCCCACACTCTTCCTACCCACTGACTCCTGCTGGCCTCCTCCCGAATTGCCCACACTCTTCCTACCCACTGACTCCTGCTGGCCTGCTCCCGTATTGCCCACACTCTTCCTACCCACTGACTCCTGCTGGCCTGCTCCCGTATTGCCCACACTCTTCCTACCCACTGACTCCTGCTGGCCTGCTCCCGAATTGCCCACACTCTTCCTACCCACTGACTCCTGCTGGCCTGCTCCCGAATTGCCCACACTCTTCCTACCCACTGACTCCTGCTGGCCTCCTCCCTTATTACCCACACTCTTCCTACCCACTGACTCCTGCTGGCCTGCTCCCGAATTGCCCACACTCTTCCTACCCACTGACTCCTGCTGGCCTGCTCCCGAATTGCCCACACTCTTCCTACCCACTGACTCCTGCTGGCCTGCTCCCGAATTGCCCACACTCTTCCTACCCACTGACTCCTGCTGGCCTGCTCCCGTATTGCCCACACTCTTCCTACCCACTGACTCCTGCTGGCCTGCTCCCGTATTGCCCACACTCTTCCTACCCACTGACTCCTGCTGGCCTGCTCCCGTATTGCCCACACTCTTCCTACCCACTGACTCCTGCTGGCCTGCTCCCGTATTGCCCACACTCTTCCTACCCACTGACTCCTGCTGGCCTGCTCCCGAATTGCCCACACTCTTCCTACCCACTGACTCCTGCTGGCCTGCTCCCGTATTACCCACACTCTTCCTACCCACTGACTCCTGCTGGCGTCCTCCCGAATTGCCCACACTCTTCCTACCCACTGACTCCTGCTGGCCTGCTCCCGAATTGCCCACACTCTTCCTACCCACTGACTCCTGCTGGCCTCCTCCCTTATTACCCACACTCTTCCTACCCACTGACTCCTGCTGGCCTGCTCCCGTATTGCCCACACTCTTCCTACCCACTGACTCCTGCTGGCCTGCTCCCGAATTGCCCACACTCTTCCTACCCACTGACTCCTGCTGGCCTGCTCCCGAATTGCCCACACTCTTCCTACCCACTGACTCCTGCTGGCCTGCTCCCGAATTACCCACACTCTTCCTACCCACTGACTCCTGCTGGCCTGCTCCCGTATTGCCCACACTCTTCCTACCCACTGACTCCTGCTGGCCTCCTCCCTTATTACCCACACTCTTCCTACCCACTGACTCCTGCTGGCCTGCTCCCGAATTGCCCACACTCTTCCTACCCACTGACTCCTGCTGGCCTGCTCCCGTATTGCCCACACTCTTCCTACCCACTGACTCCTGCTGGCCTGCTCCCGAATTGCCCACACTCTTCCTACCCACTGACTCCTGCTGGCCTGCTCCCGTATTGCCCACACTCTTCCTACCCACTGACTCCTGCTGGCCTGCTCCCGTATTGCCCACACTCTTCCTATCCACTGACTCCTGCTGGCCTGCTCCCTTATTACCCACACTCTTCCTACCCACTGACTCCTGCTGGCCTGCTCCCGAATTGCCCACACTCTTCCTACCCACTGACTCCTGCTGGCCTCCTCCCTTATTACCCACACTCTTCCTACCCACTGACTCCTGCTGGCCTGCTCCCGTATTGCCCACACTCTTCCTACCCACTGACTCCTGCTGGCCTGCTCCCGTATTGCCCACACTCTTCCTACCCACTGACTCCTGCTGGCCTGCTCCCGAATTGCCCACACTCTTCCTACCCACTGACTCCTGCTGGCCTGCTCCCGAATTGCCCACACTCTTCCTACCCACTGACTCCTGCTGGCCTGCTCCCGTATTGCCCACACTCTTCCTACCCACTGACTCCTGCTGGCCTGCTCCCGAATTGCCCACACTCTTCCTACCCACTGACTCCTGCTGGCCTCCTCCCTTATTACCCACACTCTTCCTACCCACTGACTCCTGCTGGCCTGCTCCCGTATTGCCCACACTCTTCCTACCCACTGACTCCTGCTGGCCTGCTCCCGTATTGCCCACACTCTTCCTACCCACTGACTCCTGCTGGCCTGCTCCCGTATTGCCCACACTCTTCCTACCCACTGACTCCTGCTGGCCTGCTCCCGTATTGCCCACACTCTTCCTACCCACTGACTCCTGCTGGCCTGCTCCCGTATTGCCCACACTCTTCCTACCCACTGACTCCTGCTGGCCTGCTCCCGTATTGCCCACACTCTTCCTACCCACTGACTCCTGCTGGCCTGCTCCCGAATTGCCCACACTCTTCCTACCCACTGACTCCTGCTGGCCTGCTCCCGAATTGCCCACACTCTTCCTACCCACTGACTCCTGCTGGCCTGCTCCCGAATTGCCCACACTCTTCCTACCCACTGACTCCTGCTGGCCTCCTCCCGTATTGCCACAAGTGTGAGTGCTCCCGGGCAGCGTGGGCAGCTGTGGCACCGGCTTCTGCAGTAAGGCCGCGCAGGTCTCTGAAGACGCCTTTCAACCTTCGTTCCCTCTCCCCTCACAACAACCCTCTCAAAAGGTTGCTTAAACCAAAGAAGGGGGTGTTTATAAGGAGGTTGTGGGGATGAGGGGTCCCACAAAATCCAAGGGCAAGCTGCGAGTGGAAAAGGAGAGCTGTGGGGAGGCCCTGGCCTCGCGGGGCACTCAGGTGCTTATCGCTGCTCAGCCGCTTCATTTTGCACCTCCTACTGCGGATCTTCAGTTTGCAAGTGGAGATGCAAAATGCTCCTTGGGCCCCAGCCGGTGTGGCTCAGTGGATAGAGCATCGGCCTGGGGACTGAAGGGTTCTAGGTTTGATCCCAGTCAAGGGCACAGGCCCTGGTTGTGGGCTCGATCCCCAGTAGGGGGTGTGCAGGAGGCAGCTCATCAGTGGTTCTCGCTCATCCTGGATGTTTCTGTGTCTCCCTCCCTCTCCCTTCCTCACTGAAATCAATAAAAATCTATGAAAACAACAACAGAATGCTCCTAGTCCCAGAGTGGGAAATGGCCACCTAAATAGCTCTTCTGCTCACACAAGCCTACAGAGCTGGCCAATCCCAGAATTTCAGTGCACACATTTCTGTGGGAAGGGGTCTGTTTGGCCCTGCTTAGGGCAGGTGGCCGCTGCAGGTGCAGTCTCTGTGTATAAGCTGGCAATGGGAACTCACCCCCAGTGACCCTGAGGTCCCGGGAGGCAATTTCTAGAAGTAGAATCTTGATGTTCAGGGCAGATTCCCCAAAGCTGTCGCCTGCACCACCGCCTTCTCTGTCCTCAGGAGGTAGACCCGTGTCCTGCTTTAAAGCCTCGCCCCGGCATCTCTGTTTCTCGAGTTCGTTTTTTGTGAGACACCCCCCATGGAAACGGATGCTTTGCTCTGGCTCCCCCTTCCCTGCTGTCCCTAAAAGTAAGCCCCAGGCTCTTTCTTAGAGATTTACTTACAATCACTAGGATAAAAACAGGAAGGAACTGGCAAGTAATTTCCATGGGAAAATTTCAAAGATCTCAGAAATCTTGAGTTACTCAAGTCCCATGTCTTTAGTTTTCAGTTCTCTTGCTAAGAGGCTTCTGGAATAAGTGTCTTGTTGTTGTTGTTGTTTTTGCAGCTGCCGGCATACTGGCCATGCAAAGTCCAGTAAATGCCCATGGTACTTGTCATCTGTGCCCTTAAGACACACATGCTCTGCCGCCTGGCGCTGGCAGCCTGTGGCACACACAGGGTGTTGGCACCGCCAGACCTGGCCCCGCTGTCAGGAAGCCCAAAATGATTACATGCAAACAGCCTGACTTTGGTCCCCTCAGGTTTCGGCAGCCGTACTGAGGCCTCTGCTCTGAAAGGGGCATTTTTCTGCTTTTGATCTCATTCCGTCGGACCGGGGGCTAGTGGTGTAGGATTTTAAGACTCAACAAAAACAGCAATTTTTCCCAAATGGAATTACAAGTTTAACATAATTGCAATAAGAATCTCAAGATTTTTTTTGTCGGTATACAGAAGCTGAGTCTAAAGTTGATAGGAAAAGGCGAATACACTAGACGAGGCAACACACACAATTCGCACAGAGCTACCCACCGCCCTGCGCTCGAGAACATGGTTCTAGCTTCAGGGCTGCAAGCGGTTGGTCTTTGGCAACGAACTGGTTATCGGTGCAGGAGAGGCCGACAGGCGGGGATGGGAGGATGGACGCAGGAAAGAGGGAGTTAGAGGGGATGCGGAGACATAAATAACAGTGGGCCTGCTGGAGCCACAGCCGCTGCTGTCAGGGGGATGACGGAGAGGGTGTTCGGGGAGAGATCAGGAGGCCGGGCTTGCAAATGAGAGTCCTCTCGGGAGCCTCCTGCCAAGCCCTGGCCCGGAGAGTGGGATGAGCTCTGGCATGGCTCCGGCGCTTGATTCATGGCTATTTCCCCCTCTCCGGGGGAAGCACATGGGAGCAGCGCTTGGAGCCTGCCTGGTGATGGCATGATTTATATTCCCCAGAGCAGGCAGGGGCTGGCTCTCCCGCCCTCAGGAGCAGTGCCAGCAGGGCAGATGGGCACCATGGGAAGTGGCTGCCCACCTGCTGGCCTCTCCAGCCCCCCTGTCAGCCCCTCAGCAGGACCGATGCTGCCATCCTGCACTCCGGCCAGCTTGTACGGACTTCACTTTTTTGTTTATTTAGGGAAAGTGGGGTAAATAAACTCATGTAGTCAGGAATGAAATTGCTAGGTCATATGGTTTCTTCTTTTAGAAGAAACCGCAAAGTATTTTCCACAGTAACTATTCCTTTTTGCATCTCTACCACCAGTTGACAGTTCCAGTTGATCTGTCTCATCAGCACCTGATATTATCAGCATTTTAAAATTGGACCCATTCAGCCGAGACCGGTTTGGCTCAGTGGATAGAGCGTCGGCCTGCGGACTGAAGGGTCCTGGGTTCGATTCCGGCAAGGGCATGTACCTTGGCTGCGGGCACATCCCCAGTGGGGGGCGTGCAGAAGGCAGCTGATTGATGTCTCTCTCTCATTGATGTTTCTGACTTTCTATCCCTCTCCCTTCTGCTCTATAAAAAATCAATAAAATATATTTTTAAAATAAAATAAAATTGGACCCATTCAAACAGATAGTGTGGTGTATATAGTGGAGTATCTTGTCACGTTTTAATTTGCATTTCGCTAAAGGTTAATGTCAATGAACATTTCTTTCATGTGCTTATCTGCCATCTTATATTCTGTGTGGTGAAGTGCTTGCTCAAGGCTTATGCTCACTTTTTAAGCTGAGTTGTATGTTGAGTGTGAAAGTGCTTCGTATGTTATGGGTAACGAGTCCTTCGGCAGTTATGTGGTTGGCACATGTTCTCAGTCTGTAGCTTTTTTTCTTCTCTTAACAGTGCCCTTCACAGAGCAAACGTGTTTACTTTTTATGTTAGTTTTATCAGTTACTTCCTATGGATAATGCTTCTGTGGGATGTCTAAGGAAAGTCACCCCAGGACAAAAAGCTTCTCCTATGTTTCCTTCTGCAGGTGTTCCAGTGTTACACTTTCCTATTCGGATCTGTGATTCATCTTGAGCTGATTACGAGGTGTGAGGTTAAATCCGTGGTTCATTTTACAAGGTTAATTGGTGGGCTGGTATTTATTTTTGGCATATGGACGTGCTGTTGTTCCTAAGCTCTTGATTGAAAAGACGATCTTTTCTCTATGAAACTGGCTTTGCGCCTTTATCAGAAATTAATTGGCCGTTTTCGAATGGGTCTGTTTTGGACCCGCCTTGTCCTGCTGGTCTGTGTGTCTGTGCTCTTATTAAACCACACGGCTTTTGCTTCGGTAGCGGTTTAGTCGGTGTTAAAACCTGGCAGCGCTGTTCCTCCAGCTTTATTCTAAATTGCGTTACCTGGCCCAGTTTATTTGCTTTTCGTATAAATTTTAGACTAAGCTTCTTTATAGCTACACAGAATTCTTGAGATGTTTGCTGGAATCATGTTAAACTGATATGTCAATTTGGGGAAAATTGCTAGCTTTGTGGGGTCATTAAGGCCATAACCGTGCCCGGCCACCGCTGCCAGGGGGTCCCGGTTTGATTCCGGTCAGGGACACTTGCCTGGGTTGCAGGTTCGTTCCCTGGACCTGGTCTGGGCATGTGTGGGAGGCAACCAATCGATGTATCCCTCTCACATCGATGTTTCTAGCTCCCTCTCCCCGCTCCCATCTACTGTCTCTAAAAATCAATGGAAACAATGTCCTCAGGCCTGGCCCATGTGGGTCAGTGGTCGAGCATCGACCTATGTGAGCCGATTCTGTTCCCGGTCGGAGCATGTGCCCAGGTTGCGGGCTCCATCCCCAGTAGGGGGCGTGCAGGAGGCCGCTGATCAGTGATTCTCTCTCATCATTGATGTTTCTCTCTCTCCCTCTCCCTTCCTCTCTGCAATCAATAAAAATGTATCTTTAAAAAATATCCTCAGGTGAGCATCAATGACAACAGAAATCTATGATCATGGTCTAGCTCTCCATATTCTTAGGTTTTATTTTATTTTTTTCAGCATTTGGTAGATTTTAGCAAACAGATCTTGTACGTGTTTTATATCGGGAGCTACTATAAATGGAATCCCTTTTAAAATTTCAGTTTGCAGTTGTTTGTCACTAGTTTATATAAATACTGACTTTTTGTGTGTTGATCTTGTATCCTGCAGCTTTATGAAACTCACTCGGTGGTTCCAGGGGGTCTCTCTGTATTCCTCGGCATAGTCTACATTGGGTCGTGTCTCCCCTTCCCAGCCTGTGCGCCTGCAATCGCCTTCTCTCGCCTCGTGGCCCTGAAAGGGCTGACACCTCAGTGTCGGGGGGACGGCGCTCAGGCTGAGCGGGGGGAGCTGACGGGCTCTCCCTGCTCCCGTCAGCACAGCCGCCCATCATCCCGTGTGATGTGAGTGTGGACTTGTTGCAGCTGCTCTTCACCGGCTGGAGTTCTCCGCATTCCCAGCTTGCAAGCTTTTATCATGAGTCGGTGTTGGGTTTTGTCAAATGCTTTTCTGCATCAATTGATATAAACAGGTATCTTTTTCTTTAGTCTTAATGTGGTGGGTTGCATTTATTGATTTTTTAAAATGTTGACCAAGCTTTACATTTCTGGAATAATTATCCCCTTTCATTTTGCTATAAAATACTGTGTTTATGTTGCTGAATTCTGGTAATACTTCACTGATGAATCTTATGTTTATTTTCACGTGATCTGTGGGGTGTTGGTCTATAGGGCCCCCCTCCAGCCCATGTTATCTTTGTCTGCTCCTGGTGTCAGGGTAGAATAGGCCCCCAGAATGAGTTGAAAAGTGTTCTTTCTTCCAGCACCCGGAGGAGACTGTGCGGACTCAGTGCCACTTCTTTCAGAAACGTTAGGTAGGATTTGCCATTGAAACCATCTGGACTGAGAGTTTATTTTGGATGGTTTTCAACTATGAATGTATTTCTGTAGTAGCTATAGGACTATCCATGTTATCTCTTTCATTTTGGATGTGTGTTAGTGGTTTGCGGTTTGTTGGTAATTGTTCCATTTTATCTAAGGTGCTGAATCAATAGTTGTAGGGTTGTTTGTGGTCTTCCTTTATTATCCTCTGCATTTTTATGGGGTCATTCCTGATATTGATATTTTGCCTTCTCTTATTCTTGGTCTGCCTGGCTAGAAGCTTATAAATTTTATTGATTTTTTTTCAGATAACGAACTTTTGTTTCATTGATTTTCTTTTTTCAAAATACAGTTTCGCCTTTTTTAGTTTCTTTGATTGCTGCTCTATTTTTGTATTTCCTCTGCCTTGCTTTGGTTTATTTTGCTCTATTTTTTTCTAATTTCTTAAAGTAGAAGCTTACATTATTTATGTCATCTTTTATTTTATTAAAAAAGTAAATTATAGTTTGCGTCCAATGTTATTTTGTATTAGCTTTAGTTATACAGCATAGTGATTAACCAATCATATACTTTAGGAAAGTTCCCCTGATATTTCCAGTGTGGTCTTTTCTAATGTATTTTATACGATCGATTATCTCTAAGGCTTTATCCACATCCCACATATTTTGTATTGTATTTTCAGTTTTCTTTAGTTCAGATTATCTTTCTCGTTTCCCTTGAGGCCTTTTCTTTGCTGCTTATTTAAAAGTGTATTGTTTAGTTTTCAAGTGTTTGGAGATTCTCCTGTTGTTTTTCCTTCTTTTTTTCTTTCAAACCTACTTCCATGATGGGCAGAAAACATATTCTGTATGAATTCCATTATTTTGAATTTGTGAGGTTTGTTTTGTGACCCGGGGGTGGCCTGTCCTGGGCAGTTTTCAGTGTGCACCTGACAAGACCGTGCGTCCTGCTGTCACTCGGTGGAGTGCTCTCTACATGTCAGTTACATCCGGGTGATTGATGGTTTGCTCGGGTCTGTGTTTTGCTATTTTCTGTCTCCGACTTCTGTCTCCGCCTGAGAAAGGAGTGCTGACGGCTCTGAATGTATCCGTTCCTCCTTCCGGCCTGCCTGTGGAGGCGAGGTGTGTTTTGAAGCTTCGTTGCTATCATTTCCCTTCCGAATACCTCCCTTTAGCAGTTATTTTAGAGGCAGTCAGCTGGCAGCTCGTTCTCCCAGTTTGGTGTTAAGTTTTCCGCGCTGAACATCAGCTCAGCACACACTTAGTGGCTTAAAGTAACTCCTTTCAGTTCTGTTTGCCACAGGGGCGGGTCTGCCATGTTGTAACTGCTAGCTGTCTTTCCCTCCCCCTTCACTGAGTTTCCCCATGCAAGTGAGTTCTTTCTGGGTGATAGTTCTCCTGTAAGTCCCCCCTTTTCCACTCAGCCGTCCCAGCCCCTGAGTCACACACCTGGGCTGATGGGGCAGCTGGCCCAGCCACAGGCAAGCCAGAGTCATCGTTGGCGACAAGAGGGCCGGGAGGCGGGGCTAGAGCTGGCCCGGGAGGTGGGCGCTTGCGGCGGAAGAGGGAGCCACTGTCCAGCTCTCGAGGCCGGGCACCTGGGAAACTTGCCTCACCTGAGTGAGACCCAGGCTCATTAATGTATTAACACAGCAACTACCCCCCCCCCCCCCGAAAGGGGGTTCTAGCAGATGGGAGGGGCCAATTAGGCTTCATTGAGCTTGACCCTGGGACTTCAGGGCTGCTTCTGAGCGGATGCTGGGAATAGCCCAGGTCTCCTTCCTGTCCCTGTGTAAGTGGCTTTCTCCACGCGGGGCCAGCTGACTGTCTCCCAAAGAGCAGTCCCGAGCCTGGGCTGACAGCTCTCAACACCTCCCAAGGTCAAGGCCGTTCCTCTGCCATTCTCTCTCTCTCTCTCTCTCTCTCTCTCTCTCCTCTCCCTCTCCCTCTCCCTCTCCCTCTCCCTCTCTCTCCCTCTCCCTCTCTCTCCCCCTCTCCCCCCCCCCACTCTTACAGCTCCACTAGGCTATTCTCTTGGCTTCCGATAGTGCCCACACTGTCTTCCGTCCACACCTTTGCTCACAGCATGCTGTCTGCCGCCGCCACCACCTGCCAGCCTCCACCTGTCAGAGTTACGGCCTCCGAAAGCCCCGGGCCTCCCATGTGGAGGCTGGTCCCCCTGTGCCCCTCCGCCATGGAGGAGCCTGAGGGCAGGCGTCACCAACGGACTCGCTCAGCCTCGGTGCTTGGACTCCAGTGCCCTGTAAGCTCTGCTGCCTGAAAGGGATGGGCCAGGGCTGAGGTGACGGGACCAGCTGACACACCGTCTCCGGAAAGTCTCTCAGGAAACGGTGTGCTGTGGGGACCACGGGCCGGGCCCTCTTGGGGTCCCTGCTGGTGCTGGTACTGATGAGGTTGGTTTTGTGGAAGGGCGATTCTCTTACCTGTGCCCTCGCCCGGTTGTTTCCCATCTGTGTCAATACCGGGGAGGGTAGGAATGGAAACACCCCCATCAGCAGGGGGCGCAGTGGGGCTGGCTGAGGAGTGGGGCTGCAGGAGTGGGGCTGCAGGAGTGGGGCTGGCTGCAGGAGTGGGGCTGCAGGAGTGGGGCTGGTTGCAGGAGTGGGGCTGGCTGCAGGAGTGGGGCTGGCTGCAGGAGTGGGGCTGCAGGAGTGGGGCTGGCTGCAGGAGTGGGGCTGCAGGAGTGGGGCTGCAGGAGTGGGGCTGGCTGCAGGAGTGGGGCTGGCTGCAGGAGTGGGGCTGGCTGCAGGAGTGGGGCTGCAGGAGTGGGGCTGGCTGCAGGAGTGGGGCTGGCTGCAGGAGTGGGGCTGCAGGAGTGGGGCTGGCTGAGGAGTGGGGCTGCAGGAGTGGGGCTGGCTGAGGAGTGGGGCTGCAGGAGTGGGGCTGCAGGAGTGGGGCTGCAGGAGTGGGGCTGCAGGACAATGGGCCGATGCCGGTCCAGCCCATTCCTCTCCCCTTCGAGGAGCGCGGAATGGAAAGTGGGTTTCTCCGCTCGGAGCAGGCAGTGGCATTCAGTTGGTAAGTGTGTCCCCCAGACAGAGGGCTGCGGAGTGGTGTTTACCAGGGGCTCTGTGAAGGGCCTCGGTCCCGGGAGAGCATCTCACGCCTCCAGCCGCTCAGCCCTGGGCCGTGGGAGGAGTGGCGCCGCGCCCTGCTCTCCCCCTGGGCGTGGCGTGTGCTCAGGCGCCCAGACGTCTCTCGGTTTCTCTTCCTTCCTGTGCTCACCCTCCTCCCCGCCCGCCCTGCCCTCGTCAAACCCAGCAGAGCCGGGAACAGGTGGGAAGCTCAGAGCCTTGAAGTGTGTGTGTGGGGGGGGGGGGGCGGGGGGAGCTTCAGCCCGGGCTCCCTCCGGCGGTCCTGGCCGAGCTCCGTGGTTTCTCCCGCTCCGTCTCCTCACAGTGAACGGAGGAGGAGAGCCCTCACATGCTGTCGTGCAGGTAAAGCGAAATCTGTGTGCGGGTACTTGGCACCTAATAAGCGCGCTCTGGCGTAAGTCACTCGTCCTCAGGGCACGCCCACCGCTGCCCTGCCCGCTGCGCCCGGCTGCCGCGCTGGTGTGCAGGCCTGCTCGCGGGCCGTGTGGTCAGGAGGACGAGCAGGCCGATGGCTTTCCGCCGCCAGCGTGGCCCGGGGGCCGGCCGGCCCAGATCACGCCTCGGTGCTGTCCCCAAAGGCGCTCCGCTCCCGGCACTTTCCAGGCCGGGCGCTTGGGAAGCTTCCTGCGCCTGAGTCTGCGGGCGCCTGGCTCAGTCCGCCTCTGGGGCCTCCTCGGTGTGGGTCCCCGAGAAACAGCCGGACACACACACACACACACACACACACACACACACACACACACACCAGGACTTGGCCCGCATGCTATGGGCCTGAGAAGTCCAAGGCTGCGGTTGGTGGCTCGAGGCCCCGGGGAGCGGGGTGTCAGCTCCAGCCGAGTCCGCGTCCGCAGGGGCGCGCAGTGCCGGCTCGGACACCATTAGGCGGAGCGGGTGGCGTTCCTCTCCCCCGTTTTGTTCCGCTCAGGCCTCCAGGGATGGATTGCAGGCGGTCACCCACATTGGGGGGCGGGGGCGGGGGGGCGCGGCAGTTTGCTTTCCCAGGCTACTGCTCCCCAGGCTGACGCACCCACAAACGCCCTGACAGACACCCCAGATGTGGGTGGGGGAGGGAAGAGCCGCCGCACAGGTTGTCATACAGATGAGATGAAGTCCGTGTGCGGATCTTGGCACTTCCCAAGCCTCGGCCGAGAAAGTGCCGGGAACGGAGCGTCTTCAGGGGCAGCACAGAGGCGGGATGTGGGCAAGCCGGCCCCAGGGCCATGCTGTCGCTGGCAAAGGCCATCGGCCTGCTCTTCCTCCCAGATTCCCGGGCCCGGCCAGGCCGACCACGAAACGTGTCCTCTCCCCGGGGCTGACCGGCACGGGCAGCTCGCACGCCGGGCCTCCTTCGGCTCCGCCACGACTCGGCGCCCACGCCCTCTCTGTCTGCAGCCCCGAGTCAGCTGTCCTGCTCACCTGCCGCCTGCATCTCCGAGCCGAGCCTCCTCCCTGTGGCGGCAGGAAGTCCTCCTGCCCGTCCCCCTCCCCAGCACGTGGGGCTCCGTCACTGAGTCCTCCCTGCCCGGCCCGGGCTCCCCCTCCCGCTGCTCCCGCACCGCCGGCCCCGGGCAGAGCCGGCCTCTGGGCTGGGGGTGACTGTGGGCTCGGTCCTCACCGGAGGGAGGAGGGAGGAGGGAGGAGGGGACGGCACACTCCGCCGCGGCCCGGGTGTGTGGTGCGAGGAGGACCCGGTGGCGGCGGCTGGTGAGGGCTCCGGGCCACAGGGCCCAGCCGTTCCGCCTCCGAAGCCTTTTGCCAGCTTCCTCCACTGCGCGGTCAGGGCACGCCGCTGGGAGCTGTTGTTTCTGTCAGAGGGGAAAGCGGAACTTATTAATTCCAATATGGCAGCACCCCGATGCTGAGCTTGGTGACTGGGCTTCCATCGGCAGCGTTTCTCATCCCCCGTTTCAGAGGCGCTGCTCCCCGACATGGCAGCCGCGGTGACGTCTGGCCCCTCCCCGGGGACGTGCCTTTCTGGCTTGTGTCTCCCTGGGCCTAGCGGGGGGCCAGCCCGTGGGGGTGCCCAGCTCCTGTTTCTGGGCTGCGCTGGCTGGAATGCGAGCTGGGGGGCGGCCAGCGGCACACTCACCCGAGCTCCGTCTCGGAGGAGGACCTGCCGGCTCACAAGACAAGGCAGATGGCGCTGTTCCTTCACAGACAGCTGCCGAGCACCTGCTCTGTGTGGGCACACTCCAGGGGAGCACCTACTCTGTGTCGGCACACACCAGAGCAGCACCTACTCTGTGTCGGCACACACCAGAGCAGCACCTACTCTGTGTGGGCACACACCAGAGGAGCACCTACTCTGTGTCAGCACATTCCAGGGGAGCACCTACTCTGTGTCGGCACACACCAGAGCAGCACCTACTCTGTGTGGGCACACACCAGAGGAGCACCTACTCTGTGTCGGCACACACCAGAGCAGTACCTACTCTGTGTCGGCACACTCCAGAGCAGCACCTACTCTGTGTGGGCACACACCAGAGCAGTACCTACTCTGTGTCAGCACACACCAGAGGAGCACCTACTCTGTGTCGGCACACACCAGAGCAGTACCTACTCTGTGTCGGCACACTCCAGAGGAGCACCTACTCTGTGTGGGCACACACCAGCAGGGAATGCAGTGCTGCTCCCACAGCTCCTTCCTGTGGGGCGCTCCCAGCCCAGGGGGGCGGTGGCCAGAGCAGCCAGCGTGCGCCTGGAGAAGCGCGGCCGGCAGGGGAGAAGCTGTGGGAGCCCGGGAGGCCCAGGTGCCCGGCCTCAGGGAGACACTCAGCACCAGGCCCGTTGGGCGGGGCAGTGGCAGCGGACCACACGGGACGCACCTCCTCCGGCTCAGGCCCCCTCTGACGGCGTCCTCTCTCTCTCCTCCCGCAGGGCCTGTGCCAGCAGCGAGACCGAGAGCGAGGCCGGCGACCTCACGGACCAGCAGTTTGAAGAGATGAACAACAAGCTCAACTCGGTGACGGACCCCACGGGCTTCCTCCGCATGGTTCGCCGCAACAACCTCTTCAACCGGTGAGCCGGCGCGGGACCTGCTTTCCGGCTGCTGCTGGTGTCCTCCCGCAGCCACACCGCTCGGGGCCTGGGTCAAGTGGAGGACAGTGCCGGCCTGAGTGACAGTCCCCATGTGGCTGTGTGGGAGGGGTTGGCCGCGTCTTCAGAGCCTTGAGCTGGCTTCCAAATACCAGGGGCAGCAGAGCCGCATCCACACTTCTCTGCCAGCGGCGCCGTAACCCCTGGGCCGGCGCCTGTGCTGACCCCTGGCCTGAGGTTGAGGGCGCCCGGGAGAGTGGGGAGGCCGCGTTGCTGGAGGGGCGCTGGTCCAGACCCAGGCCTCCCTGTGTGCCTGAGGCCCCATCCGCCAGTTACTTGGTCAAATAGGCTTTAGTGGTTTGGGGGTCCGTGTTGGGATTGCCAGCAGCAGACCCTGCCTCTCCCTGGGGTCGGGCCGGAGCTGCCTCCGGAAGAACAGGGCCAGGCAGCTGGGTCGAGGGGCACCTGTTCTGCTGCACTGGTTGCCTGGCAACAACGTGGGAGTCACATTTAGGTGGCCCTGTCAGAAGGGCACCTGGGGCTCCCTCGGGCCCGTGCCACCTTCCAGGGGCAGCAGGTGGAGCTGGGACTCGGGAGGGAAGTGCGGGTACTGTGGGGCGGCAGCTCTGCCGGCGGCCCTGCTGCGGGGGCGGTGTGTGTCCGGCCGCCCCGCCCCAGGCCTGGCTTCCTCTTCATTGTGCGGTCAGGGCGACGTTTCCTCTCCCGGGCTGAGCTGGGCGGGTGGGAGCCAAGGGCAGGGATGTCGGAACTGGCAGCTGGGTTGTAAGCTGGTTCGCCCATTCCTCCTCCTCCCCTCCCCGTCTGTCGGGGTCCTCCCACCTTTAGCTTGTGCAGGGAGCCGGTCGGGGGCCTGGAGCGGACCCGGCTCGTCCTCTTAGGCCGCTTCCGGCCTGCGAGGCGGGTGGCCCTCGCTCTGCCGGGTGATGGGGGCCAGGGTGGCAAACCAGAGCGGGGAGAGCTCAGGCTCAGGGTCTGGCCTCGCCGGGTGCCAGCTGAGGGACAGGGGCAGGCGATTTCACCCGTTAGCCTCAGGTTCCTCGTCGCTGAAATGGGGACAAGTTCCCTACTTTGCAGTGTCCTTTACCGTGGGAGGTAAAGGAGTTCGTGTCCACATGACACACTGACCGCTGCCAGGTGCACGGGCGGCCCGCCCCCCTGTGGCTTCCGGCTTTGGCATCGGCGGGAAGACATGGCTGACGTGGAACTCTTAGACCAGTGGTCGGCAAACTCATTAGTCAACAGAGCCAAATTATCAACAGTACAACGATTTAAATTTCTTTTGAGAGCCAAATTTTTTTAACTTAAACTATATAGGTAGGTACATTGTTATTAGCTTAATTAGGGTCCTCCTTCAATCATAATGTATTTGTGCACCCGCACCTGGTATTTTGTGGAAGAGCCACACTCAGGGGGCCAAAGAGCCGCATGAGGCTTGTGAGCCGCGGTCTGCCGACCACTGTCTTAGGGTAACGGGGCGGCAGACGGGAAGGGTGAAAGCTGTCTGTGCCTGTGCAGCAGGTGTTGGCCTCTGTGGGCTGTGGCCCCCGTGCCCTTCCTCGCCCTGTCCCACCTCCCGCCCTGCATGCGGCTCCCAAAGGCGGTCGTGTCCCTGGCCGGCCGGAGCACAGCTGCGCTGGCTGTCAGAGCCCCTCCGGGCCCGGCACCTGGCAGGGGGTCGGACAAGGTGCACCGGGGTCCTGGCTTCACCGGGGTGGGACGTGGTGTGAGTTTTGCATCGTGTAGTTGTTCTTTTGAGAAACATCTGTCCTGAGCACAGCACTCGGGACTTATTGGTTCATTTAAGCGACGTTAGCCGTGCCCGCGGCCAGGCTGAGGACTGGGCCACCCCACGGCGGAGACGGGGAGCAGCCAGGCCCTGGCCCTGGAGCCGGGCCTCCCTGTCTGGCCGCTTGGCACGGCTCCCGCCGCAGAGCTCACACGGCTCGGAGCCGGGCAGCCCGCCCTCAGGAAAGAGCGGGGCTCGGAAGTGACCTGAGGGCGGACTGGATGCAGGGCCGTGGCCGGCATGCCTTCAGCTTCCACACAGTGAGCGGGAAGGCCCCGGACGGGTCGCCATGCCACGTGCTCTTGACACTTCCTGACAAGCCCAGGAAGGGGAGGCGGGCCCTTAGCCTGCATGAAGGGGAGCGGAGATCCTGGGGGAGCCAGAGGCAGAATCAGCCTTGTCAGCCAGAATGTGCGGGTCCTGCAAACTTCCAGGCGGGCGTCTCAAGCGGAGGGACGCAGCTAGGGAGGGTGGAGGCCGCCCAGAAGCAGGTGCCAACGCTGGGCTCAGGCTGTGCCTCCCAGCTGCTGTGTGCCCGCGCCTGCCACCTGAGGCCAGCCCTGGGTCTCCCCTGCCCCTCGTGGGCCGCTCTGTCCCTTCCATGGCCGGGATCTCTGCCCCGAGGTGCTGCTTTGTCACTGACCAGGACGACCAAGCAGGGGCTTCTCTGCAGACGCCTGGTATCGACTGGCTGGCAAAGCCTCGTCCCTGAGCCCGCAGAGGTGAGGCGGAAGCAGCCAAGTGCGCAAGGCCCGGCACGCAGGAGCAGCCAGCTCCCTCTGCGGGGTCTCCGGCAACGTGATTCAAGGGTTCCTTGGCCCTTTGTTCCGGGCGGTTTGCTGGACTGGTTTGGCGACGAGCTGCTGAGCTGATGCGCGTCAGCTGAGCCTGGCTTTGGCAGTCCCTCTCGCCGCTGTAGACTTGGTCTTCCTTCTGCCTTTGCGTTTGAGCCTCTGCAACCACCATTTTTCTCCTTGTCTGTGCGCTTGCGCAGAAAGCACACGTGCATGTCGAGCCCAGGGCAGGTACCATTAGCGAGGAGAGCGGGCTGTGTCCCTTGTTTAGTAACCAGGCTGGGCCCCTCGGCTGAGCAGCAGCCCTCAGAAAGGCCTGCACCTCTCCGCACGTGCTTTGGCGGTAATGCTGATGTGGAAGGCCGGAGTGTGGGGGGTGGGGGTGGGGGGATGCCTGCCTCCGGGCCACACTGAAGCAGCTGTGCAATGCCCCCAAAGTCCACTGTGGGCAGGCGGCCTGCACCCATGGTGTTCTGTGTATCCTGTAGTCCGAGGTCAGGCGTTTTTCTGGGCGAGGCACAGAGTGGAGGGGAGAAACCGTGGGCTCCGGGGCCAGACAGACCTGGATCTGAAAACGGGCTCTACCTTTTATTAGTTAGTGGGTAACCTCGATCCTGTAGTTTTTTCATCTGGAAAATGGGGGTAAAGAAGCCTGTGGGTGGAGTTGTTATGAGGATGCAGGAGATGTGATGAACAGACAGACCCTGCCGTGTAGTAAGGAGTTTCTTTCTCTCCCCGCGTGGGTCTGAGGTTTTGATGGCACCAAAGTCGGTGATTCAACCACTTTTTAAATCAAATCTTTACCCCAAAACCTGATTGAGTAGCTTGATGCTTCCTCCCCTTACAACCTCTCTCTGGCTGCCAGATACCAGAAAGCCTCTGAATAAAGGCAGACTGGTGACCCGATTGGATATCAGTTACAGCCACAGCCCTGGCTTGAGTCTTGAGATTCCGTAGTCATTTCTGGCTGGTGTCCTGCCAGGCCCGTCCTCTGCTCGCTGTTGGTGGCCCTGAGGCTCCAGGCCAAGGTTCTCTCTGCTTTCCTGTGAGCCCACCAAGAGGGTGGAGTGTCCTCTCCAACCCTGACCCAGGCCAGCCCGCATGATGGCGATTCTGGGGCCTTCCCTGCCTCAGCAGCCACATAGTGGGGTCCAGTCACTGTCCGCCTCAGGGACCCCCGGCCATTGGAAAGAGGACATGTGTGACAAAGTTGCCCTGAGACGTGAGGAGCCCTGCGCCTGAGCAGAGGAGGACATGGCCACACCTCTGTGAGCCCACTGCCACCGGGGCAGCCTCCTTCCTCCTTCCTGCCCCTGCCAGCTCTGGAGACGGGTGCTCTGTGCAGTGTCTGTCACCCTGTGGGACAGGGAGCAGAGGTCACAGCAACTCTAGGCTCCGGGCTCCCCAAGAACAGGGCCCCAGGCTGTGGGCTTCCTGCTGCCTGACCGCTTTGAGGAGCAGGGCCCTGCCTGACCGCGTGGCCTTGAGTGAGACGCTTAACCCGAGTCCTGTTTTCTCTCCTGTCACAGCGGAGGGGCTGGGAGCCTTGTGGCAAGGACTTGAGTGATGACACAGGTCCCCTGGCCCACACCAGATCCCCATGTGGAGCAGTTCCCCTTTGTCCCCTCTCTTATGGCGGTCCGAAAGATGTCGTGGCCAGAGGTGCCAAGATGAGTGTCCTGGCTCGGTGTAGTCCGCAGCCCTGTGTCCAGTGTGTGTGAGCATGAGGCCAGCATACGGGGTTTCTGCAGGCCCAGCCCAGCTGTAAATCCCCTGCTTGGGAAATGGGGCTCTTCATCCCTGAAAGATTCATGAGCAGCGAGTACTGCCCAGCTGCCTGGTATTTGTCATCATCCAGAGACATCAACTGCACCCTGATGCCCTGCCCTCGCATAGCGCCCCACATATCATCTCCGAGCTGCGTCTGCACGCACGGGACCGGCCCCTCCCCCGCCCTCCCCACCCCACACAGATGGCCATGCAGTGGAGAAAACGAATGTTTCTCCAAAAGTAGATTAAAAAACATCGTCTGAGGTATGAGTTAATGAAGACAACGTGGTGTGAGAAAATGCCAGAGCTAGGCTGTCAGCAGGACAGTCCCAGGCAGTAAAAGGACAGGCCTGTAGGAAAGCGAGCCAGTGCCACCTGCTGGAGCCGGGTGGCAGTGCAGCTATGAATCGGAGCTGGCCTGGCCTCCACTGACCGCAGCACCGGCAGAGGAACCCGTCAGCTCCACCCTTAGACCCAGCAGCCGCGACACCAGGGGTCGGAGGCCAGTGCGGGCCCACAGGCTGCTCGGGTGCCCTGAAGGCTGACAAGGCTCAGTGAAAATCGCTCCCCTGCCAGGTGGGGGGCCTGACCGCGCGGCCTTGTCCACGTCTCCTGCCCTCTGCACCTCGGCTCCTTAAACGGAAAGCAGCAGCCCTGCTTCATAGGCCCTGAGCAGGGGACGCGGGGGTGACAGGCCGAGCTGGTGCCTAAATGGGAGCACAGTCCCTCCTGTCCCTCACACTCCTGCCAGGTGGGAGCGTTCCAACCACCCAGGCTCCCGGGGTGAGAAGGAACCCCTCTCCCTTCTGGGAGCCCAGGGGCTGAGGCGGAGCGGCCAGCCAGGCTGGAAAGCCCCGCAGGATTCAGACCAGCACAATAGCAGGTCCCCTCACAGGACCCTGACCCGACCCTGTGGCTGTCTTCCACGAAGCCCTGGGCGCACCGGGCCCTGGGACTGCTGGGAAGGAGCCAGATGCGCTCGCAAGGCCAGCAGGGAGCAGGTGTCCCCACACCTGCCCACACCTCTGCCGGCCAGAGGCTCAGAGCCCGGAGGACCCATTGCCACTCAGCTGTAGCGGGGCGGTGTGAGCGCTGCCAGCTGTCGGGGCAGATTGTGGCACTCGAAAGATGCTCACACGAGTGGGCACAGGAGGCGGCAGGGCTTGGGGCTGTGGCCGTGGCCTGTCAGTCAGCAGGGGGGTTGAAAGAGCCACCGCGTTTGACAGCTTCCTAAGTTGAGAAAATCTCTTGTTTTTGAAAACTAGAAGAGATCTACAAGAACTTTAGTCCAGCCCCTTTTTTATCAGCAGGAAAAGGGCTAGAACAGGGACAGGGCTCGCTGGAGCCACATGGCCAGTGAGCCCCGTGTTGTAACATCTCAGACTCGGGGCCGAGCAGCTGCTGTGAATTGCCCAATGTTCCAGGCGGCTCTCGGGGCAGCCGTGCCCGCACACAGGCGTTCAGTGCAGGAGCCGCACGGGAAGGGTTCTTGGCCTGCCGTCTGCGCGGTGGCTGAGGCACCGAATGCTGGGAGGTGCGGACACGCCCCGCCGCCGCCATGCCAGTGCAGGGAGGTCCTGCTCCTGGTCCTGGCCCCAGACCCTCTCCACACCTGCACCTCAGGACGACTCTGGGGCCCAGGAGCCCGCCATTGCTCTTGGCCTTGGTTTCCTGCTCCCACAGCTTGCAGCCCCCGAGTCTGTCGTCCTGGGTCAGTGCTCCAGTGCGCACCCACCTGCTGCTGCTGTCAAGGCCGAGGAAGCGCCGGGCTGCCCTGCGGAGACGCGCAGGCCGCTCCTGCAAGGACCGCAGCCAAGGTGGGGGCTGCAGCCGGCCGGGGGGCAGGAGCCGCTGCGGAGGCTGGGGCTGCTCAGAACAGATGCCTCCAGCTCAGGGGACAGAGTCCTAATGAAAGTCTTTGACCTAAATTATTGTTTCAGGTTGGTGGGCTGTTTTTGCTTAGTTGTTTTTAACCAGCAGCTGAGCGTTTTCTGGGGCTGAAAGGACATCTCTGGGGCGGGGAGCTGCCTGTGGAGGGTTAGTGTGGTTGGGCCCTTTTAGATGCTCCTGGCACTTCCTCGATAAAGATACCATGGCCATCCAGCCCTTCTCCGCCCTCCCGCCAGGCCTCTGTCCTCCTCACCCCCATCAGCTAACATCCCACCTCCTTTTGGGTTCTGGCTGCTTTGCGCTCTCTCTAACCCAGACACTCTGCTGTGGCTGCCTTTCTTTTTCGGTGGAAGCAGCGAGGCCTAGAGGGCAGATGACTTGCCCTAGGGAGGGGTTCCTGTATCGAGAGCAGCTGAGCTGGAGGGGGCATGGGATGGGGGTGGGCGCGTGCTGTAGGGCTGTGGTCTCTCCAGCCTTTTAGTTCGGAGCCTTGGGGTTTATGGAGCAACCCCATCTGTCCCCGTGAGGACCTCCGGCCACAGCTGTTGCTCAGGGACACGGATGTCTGTGGCTGAGTAACCAGACTCAGGTCCGTGAGTCCAGGGGGACACATGTCTAGGGCATGACGTGAAAGGCGCACGAGGGAGGGCTGCCCCATTGTGCGGTCCCCATGTCAGCGCGGGCTCTAGGATGAGATCCATCCACCAAGAATGTGCGCGCGCAGACTGCGTGTCCCCCAAACCCCCTCTGTGGGGCTGCCTGCGCTCCTCCTCCAGTAGCGCTGCCCCCTGCCGCACGCTGTGGCGTCCAGCCAGCGAGTGTCACTCCAGGGCTGTCGGCTTCACTGGCTCTGATGGCAGAGACAGGCCGTGTCCTCGGTCGCTTGTAATCATGTTTCCTGAGGGAGCAGCTCTCCGCCCGCCAGTCCTTGGCTCTTTCTTCCCTGGCAGTGAGCAGGGGGCTGAGAGGGTTCATAACCCTGGAATTGGGGTCCGGGGGACACTGCTAAGAACACGGAACAGGTGGGGCGAAGACAGGGTGGGAGCCAAACGTGGAAAACAGAAAGGAACCTTCCGTGTTTTCATGTGATGGCCGCGCTCGTGGCCCGGCCCAGGAGGGAACGCCTTCTGGTTCTCTCTGGGGGGACGAGGAGCTGCCACCCCCAGCAGCCCGGGGACTCACAAAGCTCAGCAGCGTCTGGTGTGAGAGCTGGTGTCTGTCCTTAAGGGTCCCAGAGGACGCAACAGAAACCCCCACACTCTGCCGGTGTCTCGATCAGGTTAAGCGGCCACAGACTGCCCACCAGCCTGCAGAAGCCTCACCGGGGACCGTCCAAGGCTACTCCAGCCGGGCTGTGGGGCAGGGCCAGGGAGTCACATGGGGCAGCCTGGTCCTCGCATTGGGAAAGGTTTGTTTTCCCTCCTGCCGCCTCTGCTCACCTGGGGTTTGTCCTCGGCAGGTTCAGGGCCTCTGCAGGGCCTGGCAGGGAGCTGGTGACAGGAAGCAGTTTCTAAGAGAACGAACGAATGTGCTCTTCCTGTGTGGGGCGTGTGAAACCTGGGGCCCGTGGGACTGGAAACACGTCCGGATGAATACAGCGCTCCCTGCAAACACTGGGACGTGAAAAACAGCAAAACAGCGAGCACGTTTGTGCTCGGGCCTACCCTCAGCTGCTCTCGATACGGTGCTCAGGGGGAGTGGTAAGGCCCTGCTGATCCCTGGCCCCTCTCCCTAGGAGCTGCCAGAGCATGACAAGCTTGGCCAGCAACACGATGTCACCCACCAAGGACGGGACCTCATCTCTTCCCCGGAAGCAGAGCTCCTTCGCCAGGCCCCCACTCCGCGCTCTGTACGACCTGCTCATCGCACCCATGGAAGGGGTAAGTGCCTCCGGGCCTCGAGACTTCTCGGGCGTCAGGGTGCATCATTCAGTCACTGCTCAGTGCCCACGTGGAGGTTTCCCAGAATTCCAGCCTTCTCGGCCCAGCTGCTCAGCCAGCCTTTGGAAGTCGGCTATTTTTGCGTCGGCAGATGCAGGCTCAGACCCTAGCTCTGCTCCTAACCGGCCTGGCAAGTTCAGCCTGTCGCCCAGGTCCAGAATGAGTGTGCTCCCTCCCCAGCTTCCTCAGACACTGGAAGCTCAGGGCACACCCAGCAGTTGCCTGTAGGAGCCACCGGAGCAGACACCCTGGGGGACAGGCCCCCCGGCCGTGGCTCTCCGCGCCGCTGGGGTGCTTCCTCATGGCCCCACCTCATTTGAGAGTCTTGCCTGAGCAACTTCAAGCCGGGTCTGTGCGTTCGGGGGAGAACAGGTCCGTCGCCCTCTGCCAACATCTGTCACCAACTCCGTCGGAGTCCAATGTCCAATGTCCAGATTTCTATGGCCCTAGTCTTTGCACACCGTTTTTCTTTATTTCAGAGAGAAAGGAAGAGGGAGAGATAGAAACATCAATGATCAGAGGGCATCACTGATTGACTGCCTTCTGTACACCCCCCACTGGGGATCGAGCCCACAGCTGGGGCATGTGCCCTGCCCGGGAGTCAAACCATGATTAAGGGTTCAAGCTTAAGCAAGTTAGCACAATGACTGAAATCATCTTCATAAAGTTAAGGAACGAAGGGGAGGCCCTGCCCCAGACACGAGTGACAGTGTCCTAAAGGCAGTGGCCCCTTGCCTCCGGAGGACACTGTGAGCGATGTGACGAGGTTATGGAGTAATCTTGAAGAGAGGCATTGAGTGTGAGAGCATACCTTAGTTTCTGACATTGACGCTGTTTCTTGTGACGGAAGTGTTTGAACATGGGAGGAGTTTGTCTGCTTCCTGTGATACCTAGTGGCACCTTTTAGAGGCCGTTGTCATAGTGACCAGAGCAAGGGCTGTGCAGCGGCTACTGAAGTGCTTCATGAAAAACACCCAGCTGAAAGGTTGGGCTCTAACCAGAGTTCTTTCCATCCCCACTTGCACCCAGTTGTTTACTGATTTATGTCTGATGTTGAGACTGGGCGGTGGGGCGGGCGGGCCAGAGCTGAGGCCCCAGGGCCACAGGAAGCCAGGGAGGCCCCTTAGCTCCTCAGGCTGCCCCTGAAGAGGAGGCCTGGCTCCTCCCGCTCCCACAGCAGGCACAGCTGCTGCTCTGAGGCCACTAGAGGGCGACGCGACACTGCCGCCAGCCAGCCACTCCTCCGCGTTTTCATGGCAAGCCCACGCTTATGAATCACTGACACTTCAAGACTAAACCGATTAGCCTCTTCACGTGGGGCCTGTAATTATTTGAACCACCGCCTGTTTAGCCGCAGTGCCGTTGCTAAGGGCCTGGGTCAGCCAGCAGGAACGTGGGACAGAGGGTTTTGCCCTGGCTGCACCAGCGCTTGCCTGGATTTGGCTTTAGGGAAATAAATGCCACAGGGCTCTTTCCTGGAACCACACTGCGCTGTCAGTGTGGGGTGCGCATGTCCGGGCTCTGAGGACGGCCCCATTACCTGTGATGGCTGGTGATGAGCTAGCACCAGTCATTAAGTCAAATCCTGCCTGATACCAAGGGGGAAAATGGCACCACAGAAAAGTGGCAAGTGTTTAGGATGAAAGGGACTGGGACCTGTTGATGTCCAGTCACAAGTCACCCCTCGGTTTGCAGATGGCGATTCATCCAAAGCCGGAAGCTGCGTTAGTCAAGGCACCAGACTTAGAACAGGGAGCCCCTCAGGGTTTGGTCAGATCCCCCCTTAAAGGTCTGTTTGGGGAGTTAGGACTTCTTTTAGTCTTTGCTGTCCTTGTCGTTATTTCCGTTCATTTCAGTTCCCAGTTTCCTGTGGGGACAGCCCCAAAAACCAGGCTCTCGGACGGGGACCGTGTGCAGGACTCGGGACAGCTGCTCTTGATGAGAGGGGCTACCTGTTGTGTGGAGTTACCTGTTTCAGAACCCCAGAAACTGGATTAAAACTGGCTGTTTGGAAACAAATAAAGACCCCCCCCACACACACACACACACACACAGAAACCAACAAAACTTGCCGTTTGTGCTGGCTAGGTTGGTGAACTGCCTTCCTAAACACGGGAGCTTGGGAATTCACCAGACCTCTCAGCTAAGGTGCGAGGCAGGGGTCTGGCCCTGCCAAGGGCCCGGCCGGGAGGAGACTGGGCTGTGGCTGGGTCACGACTGTACTGACTGTTCTGGGGAAAGGACTCGTGCAAAGCCAGGTAGCGTTAACCCGCCTACCCTCGCACAGGTGCCCGTTCGGTGCCTGTTTTCTAAATAGCTTGGAAGGTCGGAGAGAGCCAGGGAATCAATGTCTGTCCATGGAAACAGCCAGACTGACTCCACAGTGTGGAATGGAAGATGAGGCCCCCAAGACTGGCAGCCCCACTGCCAGGCCATCTGACTAACTTCCGTGCAGGACGCGTAGTAATATTCAAATGCGGACATCACCCAAGGACGGCAGGCGCTTCCACAGCTGATTAGGAGGAGAGGTGGAGGCAATTCTTGTAAGCTGTCTGTACCCCTGAAACCAGGGCGAGCGCGCCGACTAGCCAGCAGGTTCCCACGGGGTGCATGTGCCCTCACCCAGGAGAGTGAGACTGGGTGAGCGTCGTCTGCGTTCTGGCTCTGTCTCAGCCTCACCTGGCAGATGCCGGCTACACTGCGGCCCTCCCGCCATTGAGGGTGCAGGGGCTCACTGGGATGAGGTCCAGCCCAAAGGGGAGAGGCCCCTCTTGCATGAAGACTCCTGCAGCGTGAGCAGCCCCTTTGGCCGATTGGGCTCTTGTCCCTGCAGACTCTGAGTGGCCGTTGGTCACGCTTCTCCAGCACGCACTTCCGTGCCCCTCCCCTGGGTTCTCTAGGCCGGCCAGGGTGTGCTGTTTGGTTGGCTGAATTCTTACTTTTGCGTTTCTTGTTGAAATGGTGTCTAAAATCTTGGTAGATTTTAGTCATGGTTTGAGAGTTACTTACAACAGGTCCAGGAATCTCCCCCTTGCTTTCTGCAGTTTCAGTTACCTGTAGTCAACCATGGTCTGGAAAATATTAAGTGAAAAATTCCAGAAATAAACAATTTATAAGTTTTAAATCGCACACCCACCCTTCTGAGTGTGGTGGTGAAATCTCCCTCGGCCCTGCCAGGATGGGCATGCTCCTTTTTAATGTTTCCAGGCTGTGTGCTGCCCACCCGTTGGTCACCATAGCAGCTGTCTGCATTGTCAGATCGACCGTCACGGCATCACAGTGCCTGTGCTCACATAACCCTTACTGTACTCAGTGCTGCATTCACATACCTTTTATTGCAGTTGTAATTGCTATACTTTATCATTAGTTATTGTTAATATCTTACTGTGCCTGCTTTATAAGATCTTAGGCATGTATGTGTAGGAAAAACATAGAACATGTAGGGTTTGGTATCATACGTGGTTTCAGGCCTTTGGGGTTCTTGGACTGTAGCTACTGTGTGTGATATTTGCTGAAACTGTATCCATCCACCCATGATGCCAGGATTCTTCAAAGCATCCCAGAAAAGGTTCCTCTGCCTTCAGAAGTTCTGTTCGGCAGGGGGAGTCCAGGCGCCGAGCGCACAGGTTTCCACGCAGACAGCAGTGGGAAGGGTACTGCCACCTGAAGACTGCGGGGGCACAGGGGGACCCTGCTCTGGGCTCCCCTGGGTGCCTCACACACACCACTGACCTAGGCCGCTGGCAGGAGGGCCTTCCCGCTTCCCCGCGGGGCCTCTGTTGAGAAGGCTCAGCACTGCTCACCCGACAGGAGGACTGGTTGTGGGAACCCAGTGCATCTCAGAGGCTGGGGCCACAGACTAGTAACAGCCCCAGAGCCACTCCCAGCGCACTGCTGCCCCTGCCTGCTGGGCACTCGTCCCTCCCCTCCCCTCCCCGTCTGTCCCGCCTGGCCCCCAGCCAGCTCTCCAGCTGTTTGCCGCCTGGACTCGCGCTGTGACAGGAGGGTCCCAGCCTGCTGCTGATGACAGGTGCTTTCTGGGGGCACAGGCAGCTTGTAGTACACCTGGCCTTCTTGTCTTGTTCTACTTCAAAAGATCCACTGTGGAACTTCCAGAGGTCAGAGAGTCTGAGTCTTTGCTGGAATTTGTGGGACTGTTAGTTGCAGGTGCAGAGCTGATGTTGAACCCTTTTATCTTTCAAACCCAGAACTTAAGAAGCAAGCAAATAGCCCTTCTAGATTGACATATGGAGGTGCAGAGTAGCATTTCCTTGACTCGTCCCTCCGTTTTCATCTAACAGGTGATAAGAATTTGGATAGAGACGTCACTCTATTTTCTTCAAGTTCACACTGGATTGCAGCTAATCTTTCTGTACAAGGGCAATGCTCGCATATGCTGGAGGCAGAATTCAGAGACGGTTTCCAGGGCATCCTTTCCAACACAGTCAGTCAGTTTCCCACCACCTTTTAACGCAGCTGTCATTCTGCCGTGCAACCCGGCTGCCCACAGGCCACTCTGCTGTCACCCGCCTGCTGCCTCGCTGCCTGGACAGGGTCCCATCCAGGGCCTCACCCAGGGCTGTAGGCATGTGCCAGCTCAGTAGCGTCTATGAGGCACTGTCCTAGGGGGATCCGGGTCTACAAATTGGGGTACGCAGTTCAGAGAAGTCTCCCCATCTCCCAGGCTAGCATTTCAGGGCCTTTTCCCTTTCTCCCAATCCACCAAGTCCTGGCCAGTCTCCATTTCTTTATTCACACTCAGCCCCCAGCGCAGTGTCCCAGTTGTTTCTTCTTAGTTTATCAAGATCCATACAGCCTTGGTGTCCATCAGCAAGTCTTCTAGAAAGAAAGGCACCCACAGAGAACGGAAGCCCTGTGTGGTGATGCTGCTGTGAGCAGTGCCCAACCCATCAACCATGCAACCACGCAGACCTTCAGCTGGGCCTGGGCCTCGGGCCTCTTCCAGCCCCGCCCGGGGTTGGCCTGGTGTGTGGGAGCCCAGCCCTCCAGGCCCCGGGTCAGCGCTGTGCTTGCTCTGCAGGGCCTGATGCACTCCAGCGGCCCCGTGGGCCGGCACCGGCAGCTGGTCCTGGTTCTGGAGGGGGAGCTCTACCTCATCCCTTTCGCCCTCCTGAAAGGAAGTTCCTCCAACGAGTACCTGTATGAACGCTTCACCCTCATCGCCGTCCCGTCCATCCGCGCCCTCGGCCCGCAGTCCAAGGTAAGGCTCTGGCAGGCCTGTTGGTGCCACGCTCAGGCCCACAGGGCCAGACTGGGGTCTGAAGTGATAGGATGTGATCTCTTCAAACTGCTGCTGGTCCAGCTCGCAGGTGGGGAGGGTGACCAGGTCTGTCCGAAGACAGCCCTCCTGACCCAACAGTTCTTTGCTACTTAGGAAGCCACGCTATGGGCCGTTTCTCTTTCACTTGCTTTGCTGTGGCATCAGGGTTTGTTGAGCTGCTCAGAGGCACTAGGCCAGGCTGGAAGCCTCAGGCTGAGGACCTGAGTGCTTGCTCATCCCCCCCTCCCACCGCCCAGCGGGGGCCACAGGCAGCAGTAGTGCACAGATTAGTGTCAAGTGGGAAAGAGCGCCATCAGCCAACAAAAGAACAGAAAACAAATGAGGCAGCTTTCAGGGGACAGGAAGGGACTTGGGCATCATTCAGCAAAAAAGTCAGCATGGGAAGAACCCCTGTGAAAATCGGGGCGGGGGGGGGGGCAGTGGGCCACCCAGTCAGACATCTCACCCGTCAGCCACCTTGGCTCCTCCCACCTGACAAGAGCCTTTTCAGCCAGCCCTGGATTCTTCCCCCTTTTCCAAACTCAGAGGCCCGAAACCCTGGCTCCTCTGGTCCTTCACGGCCCGATGCTCCCTGCTCTCCTGGCCCAGCTGCTCGACTGTCATTACCACCAGGACCTGAATGAAAAGCTTAGCTTCACACTTAAATGCCCTCTGGTTGCCAGCTGCTCTCAGAGCCCCTCAGACCACCAGGCGGGGCGTGGTCAGATGGGCCACCTGTGGGGGGAGTGTCTGCAGGTTGACACACCCAGACCCCAGGACCAGGGTGCAGGTGGCCCCAGGGGACCTGCCTGACCAGCCTCTGTGGCCTTGGTCACTGGCATGGTTTAAACCACGTCATTTCTCTCCACGGGGGTTGGAGGTCTTAGTTTGGGCTGTTTTTGTTGCTGAATCGTACCTTTCTCATGGGACAGAATCAGTTCAAAGTGAAAGAAATTTTCCCCGAGTTTCTCTCTGCCCTTGGTGGACTGAATGCAGAAGCGAGGTGAGCTGGCCTGGCTGGAGGCCGCTCCGCAGGCAGGCTCACTGCACCTGCTGTCAGGAGCACCCGGGATCGGGGACGCCTCTGCTCAGAGCTTCATGTCGGTGACAACAGTGAGCTGGCTGTTTGCCAGCCTCACGAGGGGATGGAAGAGTCCTGTCTCCTGACAGGCACCCAACAGGCAATTCTCTACCCAAAGTCTAAGGCCTCCCCAAGTGTAGACATAAAAAAAGTTATTCTGAAATAATATTATCTTTGATGTTTTCCAGAAAGCACCAATACACATCATGGCAGGAAATCAGAACTTTGTTGGGACTTCTTTTTGCTGAGTTTATAATTCAGTGATGTCTTTATTTTGAAACACACACCGTGGAAGGGACTATAATCTTTTCAGAACGCCATGTCTCTGAAGAACTTCATTTGGCCTTGTTTCCCCTGAGTCTGACTTGCTGTGTAAACAAAGCCACCCCTACGCCCTGACTCATCAGGAGTGGGTTTCCCCTTACTTAGGGGCACACAGGGAGGGCCTGTAGGGGTGAAGCTCAGGGCAGGCAGGCACCACAGACCCTCACCTGCAACGTTCTGTCCCATAATTACCTGCTCCCACCCCTCCTGGGGCTTGACAAATGGGAAGCAACCTTCTTACCACCCAGTCCTGATTATTTTCAAGAGCTTGTCATAGCAGGTGTGATTTTCAGTAAGACATTCACCTGTGTCAGTAGGTATTGAAAATAAGAGCGAATGAGGTTATTGGGAGAACAGAGGGAGCCAAGGTAGACCCAGCCCCGACAGGAGAGCTGGCCTTCCCTGGACTCCTGAGAAGCACGGCCAGTCTAACAGTGGTTTGCTTGTCCTTCCTCCCTCCCAGTCTCACCTGAGGAAAACCCCGCCCGCCTACTCCAGCTCCACTTCCATGGCAGCTGTCATTGGCAACCCGAAGCTCCCGTCAGCAGTGATGGACAGGTGGCTGTGGGGGCCGATGCCATCAGCAGAAGAGGAAGCCTATATGGTGTCGGAACTTCTGGGCTGCCAGCCCCTGGTGGGCAGTGTGGCCACCAAAGAGCGGGTCATGAGTGCCCTGACCCAGGCTGAGTGTGTCCACTTTGCCACCCACATCTCTTGGAAACTCTCGGCCTTGGTCCTCACGCCCAGTGTGGATGGCAACCCTTCCAGCAGCAAGAGCTCCTTCGGCCACCCCTACACAATCCCGGAGTCCCTGCGGGTGCAGGACGACACCAGTGATGGGGAGAGCATCTCGGATTGCCCACCCCTGCAGGAGCTGCTGCTCACAGCTGCTGACATCCTGGACCTTCGGCTTCCGGTAAAGCTGGTGGTCCTCGGCTCCTCTCAGGAGTCCAGTAGCAAAGTCACAGCCGATGGGGTCATCGCGCTGACACGGGCCTTCCTGGCTGCGGGTGCACAGTGTGTCCTCGTGTCTCTGTGGCCTGTGCCTGTGGCTGCTTCCAAGATGTTTCTCCATGCCTTCTACTCATCCCTGCTGAACAGCCTGAAAGCCAGCGCGGCCCTGGGAGAGGCCATGAAGGTGGTGCAGAGCAGCAAGGCCTTCTCGCACCCCTCCAACTGGGCAGGTGAGCACAGGGCGGCCAGCTGGCGCCTCTGTCAGGGGACCCGTCCCCCCCAAGGGCAGTCCTCACAGCCTGGGAGAGATGGTGAGGGCAGGGCGGGGCACTGGGAAAGGCAGCATGGGAAGATTGTGGAAGACAGCCTCCTTTGCTGAGACTTGCCCTCTGCCAAATCAAATCAGTCTTTTACTACCATGGCATTAAAATAGTCTTTTGACCAAGAAGAAGTTTGCCATCGGAGTTCATGTGAAACTCCTGAGTGTTTACTGAATGGCCCACTGATGGCGCCCCGACTGGAGAAGAGTGGTGCGGTGGAAAGACCCTAGATTTGATATTCAGAAGATCTGGGTTTGACTTAGCTCTGCATCCAGGCTGTGTGACCCGAGACAGGTTACTGACCCTCTCCGAAGCTCCGTGGTAACATGATGATGGTGATGATGCTGATAACTTCCTGCCCACATGTGAGATGATCTTTGAGTGGGTTGAATGTCTTATGATGCGTGAAGCACTGCACGTACTGGAGAGCCAACACCATGCACTCTGAGTGTGCTTGCCGCAAGGGATGAAGGGAAATGTTCCCTGTGACAGCTGATCACAGGAAGGGGGACGAGGGACTGTCTCTCAGCTCCATATGATGACCTTCATCCTCCAGGGTCCCTCCATATCCTCCCTGATAGGCTGCGATCCAAACCCAACTTCGGCCATTCTCCCCCCAGCCTTTCACCAAGCTGCAGTGGCTTTGCAGTCCGCGGTGCTCTCAGAATTGCTCCCTGCACCTCCCAGGACGCTGCACCAATGGGACAGTACTGACCCAAAAAGCAGTGTCTTAAACCTTGAGAAGCAGAGGAACATCATACATACTATTTCCGAACACTTATATTTTGTTTCCATGGTAAAAATTGTACCATCTATGAATATATTTAAAAGTTGGGAACAAAATGGCCTTCAACTTACTTTTCATCCAGTTGACATGCACTGATGTTGCTGGTGTAGTTTTCCGAAGTTGGATAAGCCCTGAAGGGGGGCCAGGGTGTTCCCAGGCCCAGCCGGCCAGCAGACGAGGAGCCTGCAGGGCCCGGGTGCAGAGCTGTGCTGTGTGGTGCCAGGCGGATGAGCTGTGTTGATATATAGAAACATTTGTTTACATCACTAGCATAACACAGCTATAGTGTGTTTTTTAAGTTATCAAAAAAAAAAAAAACAAACCCCAATGTGGAATCTATCCTGTTCTCGTGGCTGCAGAGAAAGATTTAGTTGGTCCGACAGGCCTGGTCTGTGGTGGCCCTCGCCTGATGGGTGGGCAGGCAGGAGGCCCTGGGTGGGGCCTGGCTACATTGCTGAGCGGCTCTGCTGCCAGGTGCAGACATCAGAGGCAGTGCTAGCGGTTCCATGCGGTCACGGGGACCTCAGCACAGATGTCTGTTGTGTACACACTCCATCAGTTAGAAGGGCCTTTGCCCGAGTCCCACAGACCATTCCGCAGGCTTCGTGGGAACCTGGCCCCTGTGCTTGGAAGTTATTCCTGACATGTCCGCTGTCCCCTGTGCGGGCCCCTCCCTGTCTTCCCAGGGTACTTAGGGGCATGACATTTTTCTGTGTTTAGTTTTAGTGGCAGATAATTTAAAGGCACAACTGTGTTCTGGGGAAAATTATGTTTAATGATGCTGTTCCATTACCCTTAAAACTGGCTTTGGCTCATTCATTCTTTTAGAAAACCCTTTCCCTCCAATATTTGGGGCACATTGGCCTAAAGCTGCTTGGTGACTAAGGAGACTGCGCTGTCTGTACCTCCTCCAGTCCCCCTCACAGAGGTGCTGAGGGAAGAGGGACGGGATCTAGGTGGATGTGTGGCCCTTTCCAGCCTGACTCAGCTGCTCATTCTTCCAGCGGGAGGACTACCTCCAGGGCCCCCAGGACTCAGGCACACCTGCCTCTCTGTCCCTGGGCACGTACCAGAGACACACAGATGTACTTCAGAGACATCACTCCTTGAGATGGTGGCCAAGCCAGGGAGGGGCCCTAGTGGGCCCAGGACACCCTTTTCTGGACTTTGCTCACAGCCCAGTGGGAAAGTAGAGGCAGTTTCCTGAGCAACTATTACTGCAGGAGCACTGCACACTCACTGAACAGTATTGAGTCTAAAAAGGGAGGGGACTGAGGTGACAGACTGCCCCCCAGTGAGTGTAATGCTCCACATTCCCCCCATAGAGCAGCTGTCCCGGGCAGCCCCTTTCTGCTGGGTGACTGCAGAAGGGTGAGCTGTAGAGCTAACCCAGCTGAGGTGACACCAGGCTCTGAGGTTCCCTCTGTGCTCTCCACAGGGTTCATGCTCATCGGGAGTGACGTGAAGCTGAACAGCCCCTCCTCGCTCGTCGGCCAGGCCCTCACGGAGGTCCTGCAGCACCCGGAGCGTGCTCGGGACGCCCTGCGAGTGCTGCTGCACTTGGTAAGGAACTGGGGAGCCCTCCCCCAGGCTCCATGGAGCAGAAGCTGCCAGAAATGCACAAGGGGAGGCTGGTTTCCATAGCACCAGGACATATGAGTAGGTGGAGGGGACATTGTCCCCATACGCCTGTGGGTCAAGCTAGTTGGTGTGGGTAGTGGGCATAATGTGTGAAGTCACACAGATGGCTACAGTAGTCCTCGCCTAGACCATGGGCGAGGGGCAGCTGAGCAGTGACCTGGAGCAGGGGCCTGCACCACAACCATTTCTGGGCCATGTGGCATTGGGCAAGTCACCTTGGCACCCTGAGCCTCAATTTCCTCATCTGAAAGTGGTGATCAAATTTTAATTTTTCAAGGTTGTTGCGAGGATTAGAGGAAAGTTGAGTAGCTGGCACACAATAGTGTTCTAGTAGCTGAGAGATGGTATTTTATAGTCAGATGACTCTGGCTTTCCCCTAAGTTTAGTTGGAAGAAGAATCTAAGCCTGACTTTGACCTTAGCTAGCCCTGATCATTGCAGGACTTGGGTGAGAGTACTAATGGCAGGCCCATGACATTTTGTGCACATTTAAAAGTTATACATAATGCCAAGAAATGGTGATATAAACCTTGCTTCACCCTTCCACATTGACAACCTGGAAAGCAGTTTCAAATAATTTAGAATTCTTAATCTCCGTGGAGTTCTGTGCCAGGGAAGACCAGCCCAGTCCTAGCCAGGAGCCCACACCACATCCAAGCTCTTTCTAAACTCGATACGAACAGCTGCCCATGCCTCAGAGGTCAGAGGTGCGTTCGGGGGCGGACCCAGGGAAGTGGGAAGATTAGAGTCGGGGGATGGGGTTGGAGGTGGGCATGTGGAATCTGAAAACTTTTTTAATTTTATTTTTTTTAATTTAACCTTTATTGTTGAGTTTATTAATTACATTGTTCCCCCTTTCCCCCCACTATTAGTTCCTCTCCACCCGGTACCCATCCCACCCTGCGCCCACACCTCCCCCCTCACCTCCCCCCCACTGTCCTCTCCAATAGGTGCATGATTTTTGTCCAGTCTCTTACTGTACCTCCCACACCTCTTTTCTCCCCAAGAATTGTCAGTCCATTCCTTCTCTATGCCCATGATTGTTATATTCACTGGTTTATCCTGTTCATCAGATTTTTAATTCACTTGATTTTTATATTCATTTGCTGATAGATGTGTATTTGTTGTTCATAATTTTTATTTTTACCTTTTTCTTCTTCCTCTTCTTAAAGAATATCTTTCAGCATTTCATATATTGGTTTGGCGGTGATGAACTCCTTTAGCTTTTTCTTACCTGCGAAGCACTTCATCTGACCTTCAAGTCTGAATGATAGCTTTGCAGGGTAGAGTAATCTTGGTTGTAGATTCTTGCTATTCATCACTTTGAATATTTCTTGCCACTCCCGTCTGACCTGCATAGTTTTTGTTGAGAAATCTGCTGACAATTGTATGGGTGCTCCCTTATAGGTGGTTAACTGTTTTTCTCTTGCTGCTTTTAATATTCTGTCTTTCGCTCTTGGCATTTTAATTATTATGTGTCTTGGTGTGGTCCTCTTTGGATTCCTATAGTTTGGGGTTCGGTGCGCTCTGTGGACTTTTAAGTCAATTTCTTTCACCAGGTGGGGGAAGTTTTCGGTCACTATTTCTTCAAATAGGTTTTCATTATCTTGCTCGCTCTCTTTTTCTGACACCCCTATAATTCAGATGTTGGTATGCTTGAGGTTGTCCCAGAGGCCCCTTACACTATCTTCAATTTTTGGATTCTTTTGGCTTCTTGCTTTTCTGGCTGAGTGGATTTTGCCTCTTTGTATTTCAAATCTTTGACTTGGTTCTTTCGGTCCTCTAGATTGCTTTTAGGTCTTTGTATAATTTTTTTTTTTATTTCAGTCAGTGTATGCTTAATTTCTAGTTGGTCCTTTTTCACATCCTCATAGGTCTCGTTCATTTCCTCATAGGTCTTGTTCATTTCCTTGTAGGTCTCATTAAGTTCATTGGCCTTTTCTAGGAGCCTCTTGAAAAACCTTATAACTGTGGTTTTGAACTCTATGTCCATTTTTCCCCCTCCATTTCTTTCACATCTGATTTCTTTCCATGTCTCTGCATGGTGGCTGCTTTCCTGAGTTGGTTGATTAGCTTTGTGTGGTAGATGTCCTCTAAGGGATAGTGGCTCAGCCTCTCCAGTTACCTGAGATGGATACTCTTGCCGCAGACCTTTATGGGTTGCACAGTCTTATTGAAGTTAAGCCTAGATTATTGTTATTAGCACTAGGAGGGTTTGACCTTCAAGCCAATTGGCTGTGAGGATCAGCTGTGCTCAGGTTGGATGGGCAGAGTATCCGGGCTGAGCAGGCAGTGTCAGCTCTGCCCTATGCGGCACCTGGGTCTCTGTGCCAGGTGGTAATGGCTGTAAGCACCTCTGAGAGAAAGCTGCCGCCGAGCTCTACCCGCTGCCAGACAATTCAGCTCTCACCAAATGATTCTGCACCCCCAAAGTCTCACCCAGGGTTGTAAAACAATGCAGTCCGGTGGTTTCCCGAACGAGAGAGCAAGTCATGAGTCCTCTCTGCGTGCTTGTGCACCCCTGCTGTTCCCAAGTTTATGTGCACTCTTCACAAGCTTGCCCTCTCCACAAGCTCGCAGACCTTTGCAGCGCCCGAGTTTCGGTGTGCTTCCCTATTGTCCAGTTTCACCCTGTATAAGTGAGGGTTCCCCAGACCTCACCCAAAGCTGGGGAATCAGTGCAGTGGGATGCCTTTGTCTTTGCAGCCACCCGCCCTCTCCACTCGCTTGTGTGCGCGTGCAGGGCTCCAAACCTCTGACTCCACGTGTATCTTCAACGCTGCCCTCCGCCGCTCCTCTGAGTCACAGTGTCCTATCTTCACTTTATTTGTGGAATTTTCACTCAGCCAGCTTTCTGGTGATTCTGGATGATGTTTGTTCTGTCGTTAAGTTGTAGTTTTGAAATTGCTGTGTGGGGCAGCAAGATAGTTGTTTGCCTATGCCACCATCTTGGTTCCTCTGGAACCTGAAAACTTCTGATAGCTCTCAGGCCAGGCAGTGATATAGTCCACATGCCCGCTACAGGGTAGCTGTGCCTACGTTTGGAGGATTGAGGGAGACTTTCTCCACTAATTTTTGCCTGTGCCTGGAAACTGCACAGAGCCCTGAAGATGCTCAGTACTGGGGCCCTTCTCAGGTCCCTGTCAGGCTGTCACCCTCTTTCTTCCAGCAGCCCCCAGACTGCTTTTCTTAAATAACTGAACTGCCCTCTCACCTGTTTGGTTTGCTTCTCTGAGACCAAGACATAAAGCAAGAGCCAGGCCTCTCAGCAGCTCCCCATTTGGCCTTGAGGCTCCTCAGGCACACTGAAGGGTTTTCATTATTGGCTTCATCTGGTTTGACTGCAGAGGCCATGGGTCACGTTCACCAGCCATCATATCCTTCTAGTCACTCTGGGTGCCCCTTGACCCTGTGTGCAGTGTCTTCAAGGCCCTTCCAGCCTGATGGACAGCCAGCTGGCTAGTAACAGTCTTGCCCAGGAGCACTCATTTCTGCCTGTAATGTCAGCCCACAAGCAACAGCATTTTACTGTAAGAAAAGTGTCAGGTGACATCTTGGAATGGTTCGTCTGTCCCTCCAGTGCTGGCACACGTGCCCCAGGGCAACAGCATCTCAGGATGGACTGAAGTTCTCTATAAAGAGATCTGCCAGGGGAAGGTCTGAGGCTGTGGGGAGTGCTAGGGAGTGCTCATGGGGGAGAGTTAACATCGTAGTTACTTGATGTGTTCAGTTCACGTGTCCCAGGCACCGGGTTAGGCCCTGGAAGTGGGGAGGGCCACTTGATCATGGGGGAGGTAGAGGTTCCGGAAGCAAGTGTTGTGGGGTCAAGGATGAGTTGGAAAGGTATTGCCAGCCAGGGTCCTGGGATGGGCACTGTTTGGTGTATGGGGCACTTGAAGGTCTGAAGTTTATTCTAGTGATGGGTAGCCATGTATGATTTGGGCAGGCTCCTGACCTCAGACTGGCTTTTCAGACAAATCACTTTAGTGTCTGTAGAGGAGAGCTTGGGGCAGGAGGAGGTGGTTAGAGAAGGGGCAGAATTCTTCCGTGATGCACCAGCCCTTCCTGGCTCTGATTATAACATCCCTCCCCTCTGTAGCCTCCCTTCAAAGAAGCCGGGCCATTGCTGCAATGTCATGGTCCTCAGGACCCGGTGCCCTGCACTGGCTTCATATTCCCCAAAGCCACTCAGAGAAACCAGGGCTGGCCCCTGAGCAGAGCAGAGCCTCACTCTCCCTTCTTCCCCTTCCAGGTGGAGAAGTCCCTGCAGCGCATTCAGAATGGGCAGCGCAATGCCATGTACACATCCCAGCAGAGCGTGGAGAACAAAGTGGGTGGCATCCCCGGCTGGCAGGCCCTCCTCACCGCCGTGGGCTTCCGGTTGGACCCCCCAGCCAGTGGCCTGCCAGCAGCTGTCTTCTTCCCAACCTCCGACCCAGGCGACCGGCTGCAGCAGTGCAGCAGCACCATCCAGTCCCTGCTGGGTGAGCCTGGGCAGGGCGGGGCCAGAGGGGCGGCTGACTGCTTGGGCAGAGGGGTCGGTGGCTGTGGCCCCTGCACTCCCCAGGATGCTGGATTTCATAGCTGGGAAGGAGAGTGTCTTGAGAAATGGCCGAGTTCCAGACACAGATTTCTGATTTAGAGGAAACTAGCGCTCTTGACTTGATCTTTCTATTTGCAATGGGAAGGCATTCTTTGCCCATAGGGTACTGCCCTGGCTCTACCTCTTCCTGGGTGACATGAGGTAATGCTGGGTGAACAGCAGCCCCTATTAATATTTTAATCAGCAGCTTCAGATATGAGAGCCGTGCAGCTTCCCAGGTGAAGTGGGGTGCAGAAGCTCAGGGCTGCCCTTCGTGCATCACTCAGACGGGCGATGCTGCCTGAGTGGCAGACAGGGCTCTGGAGATGTGACCCTGCACCTGGAGGGCTGCGGCAGGGTCAGGACTGGTGCTTGCCCGCAACCTGCCTTTCTTGAGACCGTTCTCTGCTGTCAGACACGGACGTACAGGGCTGGCTGTCCTGAAAGGCCACCAGAGCTGAGCATTTGGGGCTTTCCTCTGGGAAGGCAGCAGGACTGTGGGTTCAGAGGTCCCTCTGGATAACACCCATCTCCCTCTTCTTGGTTTAGGTCTTCCCAACCCTGCCCTCCAAGCCCTCTGCAAGCTCATCACTGCCTCGGAGACGGGCGAGCAGCTCATCAGCCGGGTGAGTTGAGCTAGGATGGCTGAGCCCAGCCTTGAGGGCGCCATGCCAAATTAGAAAGAGGGTGACTTGGCCCTGAATAGGAATCTGCAAGTAATGTAGTCTACTTGTTTTTTTCAGCCTTTGTGATTAGAAGGAAGAGGCAAAAGCTGGGAGTTAACAGAATAGCCCTTCCCAGCATGAGCTAGACACAGAGGGGTGCTGAATCCCAAGAGTGTAAGGCCCTTCAGAGGACACTCAGGGGGCTGCTGTCACCATAATCTCAGGGCATTTTCTGCACTCTCCATTCAGTGGTCTGCACCTTGTCATCCCACCCGTTTCTCCTGCCGGCTGACAAGTGTTAAACAGCCACCTTCCCGAAGCCAGCAGGTGGGGGCCAGCCTGGCTGCAGGTGTTCCAGTGCTTACTCTCAGATCAAAGTGTGAACTCCACTTGAAACAAAATAGCCACTAAGGCACAGCGGTGATCCCGAACAGCTCTATTTGAAAACCTCTTAGCAGGTTTTTTAAAATGGCTTTCCGTTAAGGCAGTGAGGATGCAATTCAGGTATCTGGAGGATTCTGACTCTCAGAGCTTCTAGTCTTCCTACTGGCTAAAAGGTCTGGCAGAAGCCCCAGGGTGATAGCCATGGGTAGGAGGGCTTCTGGAAGGAGCAGCAACCCTGAAGAGCACAGAACACTTTTCTCTAGTCCTCCTGAGTGTAATAACTTGAAAAAATTTATGCATTATTACATATTTATCAGCAGCTACCATTTTAAGCAGAAATATTTCTACATGGAAATCAAGCCCCTCCAGTTAGAATTAACCTTTGAAAATCTGAGTGGTGCCTGGAGCCTCCACATGTGGGGCTGTTTCCAGCTTGGATGTGAACATAGCTCAGTGATCTGGCTCCTTTCATTAAACCCCTACTCATTGTGTAACAAGTGTGTTACATTTGCTTTTAAATAGAATCAGGACACTTTTGGAATGTTGCATATTAAAATGAACCCAGGTGGGCCAGAAACCAGTGCTCTACAAAAATAAAAATAAAAAAAATAAGTTGAGTGTAGTTGCTTAATTTCTTGCTTTTGGTGGCAGCACAGAGACTTTCCTGATATCCTTCTGCCTGGCCCCAGGAACTGTCCTGGGCTGCCCACTGTGGCTGGTGGATGTTTCCTGAGTCACTATGGACTTCGGTTTACAGAGTGGCCTATTCACACCCACTGTGCCCCTTCCCCACTTGAGTCTGACCTGCCCTGCTCCTCTCCTGGCAAGGAAGGGCAGGGCCTGGTTGACCCTGAGCCCCTTGACCCCAAGTGCTTCTGGTCTGGGTGTGGCTGTTCATTTTCCTGTGTGTCCCTGCTGACTCTCGCTCCTCTCCCCTCCCGGTCAGAGCCTCAGGCCTGGTATGGCGCTTCCTAAAGCAGTGGTCAGCTCGTGTTGCATAACAACCTGTGCTTGAGTCTAAACTGTCTTCTTTCTCTCTCTTTTTCTTTCTTTTTCTTATAATCTGCTGGCCGAAGGCTGTTAAAAATATGGTTGGAATGGTGAGTACTACTTTAAGTAGCAACTGTTGTCAGGTGAGCCCCTCAACCCACCCACCCACCCCCGAGGCCCCCTTGGCATGCTCTGAGCACACGTGCTGTGCTGTCTCTCGGAGTCGCACGCACATGCCAACACTCGCTCGGGCTGGGATGACTAGTGCCGCTCGCTCAGGCAGCCCATCCCCTTCCTCCGCTCTGGCTCCCCTTTCCTCTCCACCCTCTTGTGTTCTCGATTTGACCTTTCAGTTCCCTCAGAACAGCAGAGGCAGAAGCATCTGAGTGTTAATAGATTCGGGAAACCTGAAACATCACAGCATCTCAGAGGGCTGAGTGCTGAGGCTCCAGAGCAGGGGTAGGGAACGCCCGGCCCACGGGCCATATAAGGCCCAAGAAATCATTTGGTCTGGCCCTGCCAAGTTAATAGGGGTGAGTTAATGAAATGCTTGACCAAATAGAGCAGGCTAATTTTTCAGTTAATGCTGTTGTGTGGCCCACAAATGAGGCTATAAATATCCAAATGGCCCTTGGCAGAAAAAGGTTCCCCACCCCTGCTCTAGAATGTAACCTTGGATTCCCCTTCACCGCTTACCTCAAGATCGTAAAGATGGTTTTAATTAAATAGACAAAACGAGAGGGAGATGACCAGGCCTATAAACCCCCGAGCCCCTCTCCTGTGCTCAGTAGCTCTGCAGCGAGTGTGCTCAAGGGAAGACGCGCGGCTGGAAGCAGAAACCCTGACTGGGGGCCGGCCCATAACCTTTAACCACCACTGCCCTTGAGTTTCCCACAGAGAGGACAACAGGCATGAAGACACTATAAAGAGTATTTCAGATGCTATACAAATATAAGCTCATTAGTGATGACAGTAACAGGTGAGAGAAGAATAACTTAGGGACAAATCCTCGGTGGGCCGGAGGGGAAGGAGACTTGGGAAGGAGCTCACGTGTTCCCCTTACTCAGCTCCACCAGGTGCTGGTCCAGCTGCAGGCCTGTGAGAAAGAGCAGGACTTTGCTCTGGCTCCCATTCAAGTCTCCATCAGTGTCCAGCTGTGGCGGCTCCCGGGATGTCACGAATTCCTGGCGGCTCTAGGTAGGAAAGACTTATTAATTGGTTTCTTTAGTTCTGTTTTTGAAAAATCAAGTTTTGGGTAAAGTTGGTAGACTTTCAGGGGTTTTCTATCTCCTTAGATATCTTATTACTCAGATAGTTACAATTCCAAAAAGCTCCCCAGCTGTGTCCCATTTCCCTTATGACTTTGTCTCTCATTTGTGGTCATCATTTTAATATGAATCTGGTAGATTCAGTACTGTTGGGAGCCAGGCTGTGATTAAAAGTTAAATAATCATAAAACAATGGTTTTAAGACTGGAAATCAGCAGAAAGAAAATACTATTGAAACCACCTTAGATTTTACTGTGGGGACTGAGAACTGCATGTACAGGACCATTGTTCAATCCAGGATGCTCACTTTTCCTCTTTCAACACTGTAACTTGACTGAGGCAGCTCCTGACATAACTGCCCTGGCTCCACTTAAGTGTCTGTGTGACTTGCTTGGGAGCCTTTCACATCATAACTTTTTTTTGAATACTTGTCATGTGCCAGCCAGTGTCCTAGGCACTGGGGATGCAGCAGTGAGCAAAGGACAAAAGGCCCTGCCCTTTAGACAGACAGTAACTACCTAATCTAAGGGAGGCCCCTTACTATAGAAGGTGAGGCACATTGTGATAGAAAAAAGCATCAATGTCCTAGTGATTGGCACGGGGGAGGGCAGAAACAGGGGGCCGAGACCACACGGATGGCTTTGGTTTTAACCTGAGAATGGGGAGTCTTTAGAGGATGACAGCAGGACAGCAAGTCCTTAAAGAAGAATTTTCCTCTGGTTGTAAGGCCCAGGTATTTAGTATTGGGCCATTTTTTCTAACCCGTGTTGTAGATGATCTTACCCAGCCAACCTCAACTTAAGGCTGGCTCCCTTCGCCTTTGAAGGTACCAAGGAAAACCCACAAAGCCCCACCGCACACATCCCCCGTGAACAGGCACTTTGATGTACTTTATGATTTGTATTTCCTTAAAGCACTCTTCTTAGTGTAAACGTAGTAAATTTTTATCTAAATAAAAGTGGTCAGTAGCAAATGGAGCAAGAGTGAGAAAGGCCAGGTCTATCTATATTCAGGACACATCTCTTTTCACGTCCATGACAGGCTGTAGGCTAGTCTTGGGGCAGTAACACAGGTGAGGTGAGGAGATGGAGACAAGACTTTCTTTATAAAGGAAAAGCTCTTCCGTGCACAGGGCCTAAGCCCCCCTTGGGTGTAGGTGTGATGGAGCCAGATCTCCTTACTGGGACCTGGATGTTTCCATGCCCTTTGTCAGGAATGTCACTGGCTCTCTGATGCTGGGATTGTGGGTGATTTTCCTTGATGTTTCTATACTTCTCTGTACTTTCCAAATCTCATCAATTCTCAAGGCACATATTTATAACTTCCGGATCCTGTGGACTGAGGTGGGGGGGGGGGGCGCACGTGGCAGCCAGGAGTCTCTGCAGGCTGGGCATCTAGAGACGTGGCTCCCTCACTCTGAGGGCCCCAAGGCTCTGAGAGACACCGCTTTCCAGTCTTCAACATGAAACACCTGCCATCAAAACCCATCATGGGGCTGTTGGTTATTTAGAGGACTGAGTTCTATTAGAATCATTTTGGTAAAAGTAGAGGTTTCTAACTAAAATATTACATTTATATTAATTTGTCTTTAAATGCTGAGATCTTCATGTTGCTTTCAGGGGCTGTTTATGATTCAGGGAGGAAAATGTCCCATAGCAACCAGAATGCTAAATGGCTTTTTGAATAAACCTAATTCCCAAAGTAAAGACAGTGTTACACCACTATCAGAATCCTTGGGTAAGAGTAATAGACACAAATGTCTCTGTCATGAAAAGCACAGCAAGCTGACATGGCAGCACTGCGGATTTCTGTCACTGGAACAGTGAGATCAAAGGAGGGAAAGGGCCTGGTACCACAGGTGCCTGTGTCAGGCTTCACCACCAAGTCTCTGCTTGGTTAGCGGAGCTCACTAACCTGCCGAGGAGGCCGAGTGAAGAGTCTCTGTGCTAAAGGCTCTGCGGGCCCTGAATTCTTGCACAGCGACGCCGTTTTGTGGACACAGCCCTTCATCACAGCATGTTTGGCTTCTGCCTCCTGAGTTCTTCCTGGGGCAATGTACTGGGGGCCTCTGCAGCGTCTCTGACTTAAGAAGTTGGAGTGCTGTGGCAATAGTTCAGTCAACCTCTTGCTCAAGAGGCTCTTTGTTGTCAAGCCCCAGGTCTCAGTCAGACCCTTAGATTTGGGGAGCAGCCCCTCCTGGGCTTTGGCAGAGTGGAGTCCCTGCAGGGTGGTTCAGATTCTCCACCATCTCAGCTCACTCCAAAGCCCTCGGTAACAGACACTGACCTCGTATGAAGATATTGTCCTTGCCACTGAGAAGCTTCCATCTTCCCATGCACCAGTTCTGCATACCAGACGCAGTGCCAAAAAGAGTGGCCAGTTTTTGTCCTGACTCTGTTAACCGGACTGTTCTGCGAAAGAATGGAGAAAACAAATGTTAATGAGCCTTACCAATTCCAACCCTCAGCTCTCAAGAAGGCAGTTTGGGCAGGCAAGCAGCCAATGCTCTATGAAGGGACTCAGGAGTCCCAGGCAGGTGCTTGCGGAAGGGTCTGTGGGGTTCCCATGACACTGTTTGAGAAGCCCTACACATCTCACCCTTTTCAGGAAATGGAATCGTCCTCAAGGAAGTAGATGTTTATACTCTTTGTTCCTCTAGGTTTTGATCTCTGTGAAGTGGGTCAAGAGGAAGTAATCCTGAAAACTGGGAAACAAGCCAGTCGAAGAACCATGCACTTTGCACTCCAGTCCCTGCTCGCCCTTTTCGGTAAGAGCTCCGCCCAGCGCCCCTGGGGTCAGACACCACATCTAGAAACATTTTTGTGTGTGTGTGTTAGGGTCTGTTCAAGAGCAGTAAAGAAACTCCCTGCTCTTATGGAACTTGCAATTAGAATACATGTAGTATATTAGATGAGGTGCTGACAAGCGCTACGAAGAAAACAAGCAGAGTATACTGGACTACAAAGTGAAACAGAGGTCGTAGAGCAGACAGAATAGGGAGGAATGGCACCCAGGTCACTCAGGCCTGGGAGGGACACCTGTCTACCTGACCTTCAATGGGCCAAGCTGGCTACAGAGTGAAGATGAAATGCTGGCCATGGTTTGAAGGCAGAACCAACAGGATCTACTGAAGAATGTATGTCAGATAGAAACATCACAGGTGATACCCTGTTTTTTTGGAACAACTACCAAAAGGGACTACCTTTTGCTGAAACCTTCAAAGTAGCAGGAAAAATGAGTTTGAGTTTCATCTTGGAAGTACTCTGTTTTGTTTTTAATCCTCACCTAAGGATATGTTTTTTATTGATTGGAGAGGGAGAGAGAAACATCAATTGGTTGCCTCCCATGCGCACCAACCCGGGATTGAACCTGCAACCTTTTGGTGTACAGGACGACGCTCCAACTGAGCCACCAGGCTAAAGCGGACGTCCTCAGTTTTGAAGTATCCATTAGACACATACGTTGGCAGCAGGTTCTAGAGCTTAGAGGTCAGGGAGAGGCTATGGTGGAGATGCATGTGTGCATACAGGTCCCGAAGGGAAGTGGACTGTGAGCATGCCAGGGTTCAAGGGTCACAAAGATGAGGAGAGGCCTGGGAAGGAGTCATCGGAGAAGGCAGGGTGCCATCGACTGCAGAACTAAGGAGTGAATACTGATGTGGTAGCATGGACGTTATTAGTGACCTTTACGAGAACTGGGAGGACAAAAGCCTGAGTAGACTGGGTTAAGAGAAAGTGGGAGGAAAGGCAGTGTGGAGAGTGATTCCTGAAGAGGCTGCTGGCATGTGCAGCATAGGGCCAGAGCTGGAGGGATAGGAGTTTGGTTCTAGGACAGGGGACATCATAGATTGCTCACCAACTGTGTGGTCAGAGCAGGAGGCAGACTTGGGAGTCCCAGGAGATAGGGAGCAGAGTGGAGAGTGGAGAGTACACGGTGGTTGCGGCGGGGTCTCCTAGGGTCTCCCAACAGGACTGTGTTTTTCAGAATTACAAGATGAATTCAAGTTGTATATCAAGTAGCATTTGTATAATTCTTTACTAGCTTCTATGCATACAAAGATGCTTGTGGTTTTAAAAGAAAAAAATCAATACAGAATGAAAAAACCATATAGAATTCTAACTGCCTTCTGGGTACATACGTTTTGTCTTAGATTCCACTGAGCTGCCCAAGCGCCTCAGCCTTGACAGCTCGTCTTCCCTGGAGTCTCTGGCCTCGGCCCAGTCTGTCTCCAATGCTCTGCCCTTGGGCTACCAGCACCCTCCCTTCTCTCCCACTGGTGCAGAGAGCATCGCTTCGGACGCCATCTCTGTGTACAGTCTGAGCTCTATTGCCTCCTCAATGAGCTTTGTCTCTAAGCCCGAGGGTGGGTCAGAAGGTGGAGGTCCCCGAGGACGGCAGGACTATGACAGGTCCAAGAATGCTTACCCACAGCGATCCACCCTGCCTCGGAGCCAGCTATCCCCCCAGACCCGCCCTACAGGCAGCAAAGATGAAGAAGAGTATGAAGGGTTTTCCATCATTAGCACTGAGCCTTTGGCAGCCTACCAAGAAAACAGAAAGACACGCTTCTCACCAGATTACAAACAGTCCCGAGTAGGGACAACTGGAGGTGTGAAAGTTTCTATAAGCTCCAAGGGGAGCATAAGCACTCCAAATTCTCCAGTTAAAATGACTCTGATTCCCAGCCCAAACTCACCCTTCCAAAAGGTTGGAAAACTAGCAAGTTCAGATACCGGAGAATCAGACCAGTCTAGCACAGAAACAGACAGCACTGTGAAATCCCAAGAAGAAAACAATGCAAAGCTGGATCCACAAGAGTTGGCCCAGAAAATTCTAGAGGAGACACAAAGTCATCTTATTGCAGTGGAGCGTCTCCAGAGGAGTGGCAGTCAGAGCAGCAAGAATGACAGTCCGGGAGGCGGCATTTCCACGCCAAGTAATGCTGCCGTCTTCAGAGCATCAGAAACAAGTGCATTCAGCAGGCCTGCCCTTTCCCATCAGAAGAGCCAGCCATCACCAATTCCTGTTAAACCAAAGCCCCCTGCCAGAAGCTCGTCCCTGCCCAAGGTGAGTTCCGGATACAGCAGCCCCACCACCTTGGAGGTGTCCATCAAAGACAGCCCGAGCCAGCACAGTGGCCGCCCGTCACCCGGCTCTGATTCCCAGACTTCCCTGACTGAGCAGCCTCTCTTTAAACTGAAGTATCCCAGCTCTCCCTACAGTGCCCACATTTCCAAATCACCAAGGAACATGTCCCCAAGCTCAGGCCACCACTCTCCTGCTGGTAGTGCACCGTCCCCAGCTCTTTCCTATTCCTCAGCTGGTTCCGCTCGCTCGAGTCCAGCTGATGCCCCCGACATTGACAAACTGAAAATGGCAGCCATTGATGAAAAGGTGCAGGCTGTGCACAACCTGAAGATGTTCTGGCAGAGCACACCCCAGCATTCCACAGGACCCATGAAAATATTCCGAGGGACTCCTGGAACGATGACTTCCAAAAGAGATGTCCTCAGTCTGTTAAATCTATCACCTCGGCACAACAAGAAGGAGGAAGGCGTGGACAAGCTTGAACTCAAGGAGCTGTCTTTGCAACAACACAGAGAAACACCACAAAAAGCCCCTCCCAACGGACACTGGCGCACCGAGACGACCGCGTTAAGCACGCTGCCACCACCTGCCGGCCCTCCTGCTGCAGCCCACACACGCCCTTTGAGACTTCCTTCTGGCAATGGCTACAAGTTTCTGTCCCCAGGAAGGTTTTTTCCTTCCTCTAAATGCTAAAGCGTCTCTGTGCCCAGGGACTCAGTGCAGCAGCCTGCAGAGGACTTGCCATTCGCTTGGCCTACTCCTTGTCTGAGCGCAGCCACCCCTCAAAGCCACCATCTTATCTCACAAAGGGTGTGCTCCAGGCGAGGGCACCACCACGCCCGGTATCACCACCACACACACACAGATGGTGGCTTCCCTGGGCCAGATTCACCAAAAGCCAGGACTTCTGTGGGATTGGTACAGGAGGCTCATGGAATTTTCTACACACTTCACCAAATGTTTACCTTTGAACTCTGCTTCTCATCTTTGATGTGATTCTTCAACAGGTTTTTTGTATTAAAAATGGCCAGGGTTCTGGGGTGGGGAGGAAAGGGAGCACATATTTTGCTAAGAGGTATATATGCAGCACCTTTTATACACAGAAACACAAATACAAATAGAGCTTTTTTAAGGCTTTCGGGTGCTGGCTGGGGGTGGGATATATAAAATTTCTCTAACTTGAATTCTACATGAAAATGTTATATTAGCCAAAAACAGAATAATGGTTTAAAAATGCCAATGATTTTAAATTAAATTGTAGCAGTTTTGGTCTCATGATATTGTGACATCGCAGTAACAATGCAATAATTCACATCAAAACAGCGCTTCCATCCTGAACTTGGTTTTGTTGAGCTCTACAAATATCCTTGGGGTTCACTGTCAACCAAACTTGAATTTTCTTAAAAAATTTATATAACTCTTATCCAGGCATTTCAGAACTATGCAATTGCTATTTAAAATGCAACTTTGTGCTTTTAAAACATTACTGACTTTTTTGTATGTGGATAAACAACTTGGTTTTATTATCAATAGTACTTTGCATTTATAGCTATTATTTTTAAAAGCTCAGAAAGTTTTTTAAAATGTCAAATTTTGAATAGTCATCAATAATTATCAAGCTTTGGGGTGGAAAGACGGAAATTACTCAGTTTCCTTATAAGCAAAAAAAATTTAAAAAAAATCCTCTGGCTAACTAGATTTAACCAGAATCTAGCCTTCCAGCTCCTATTCCCTTTATTAGCTGCTTAATTTTATTATCTTTTCCCATCTCTAAGCCTCTAAAACCACTTCTAACTCTGTTGCCAGGTTCCCACAATCCCAGCATCCCATGTCTGTGAGCCACACAGGGACCCCATAGTAGCTGTGACCAGGGCCCCTGCTCCTATGTCTGAAGGACAAGCCCCTCCCTCCCACAGGAGGCTTAAATGTCTACAGCCTGAGAAGCAGGGCTTTGGTGCACTTAAATCCAAATACGCTGAATAGGGAAACATACATCCCTGAAGGTGTTGCCAGCTGGGAAGAGACAAAGTAAGTCTAGAGAAGGGTGACATTTTAACATATCCGAATAAAGAAATGAAATGCTGGAAGTCCTCCTGGGACTAAGTTTAATTGGAGAACTTAAAGAAGCCTCTCTTAGAGAATTCTAAAATGAAAACCTGCCATCCTCACTGTGAGACTATATGTGCATCACACCAAGGTGAGCTTCACCCGGGCACGGCCAGCACAGGGAGGGAGTGGTCATGAGGGGCCTGGCAGAGAACAGGAAACCAAAACCCACAGGGAGAGTTTTTAACCTTGGATAGGATCTCACTTTATAAACATACACTGACAACTTACCCTGTTCCTCAGTATACTCTGAAAAGAGGAATGGATAATATTTATTTGTGTTAATTCTTCTCTGCTATGTCATAGAGGTTTTTGCATTTAACCCAACAGCCATGTCCACAAAGCAAACAATAAGGCTGTCCCAGTCTAACCCTGATCTAATACTGGAAGAGAAATAACTTTATAAAGAAGCAAGCAATTATGAGGTTATCTTTAAGTAGGAAAAAAAGAAGGTGGTAATAAAAGTACTAGTGTAGCAAATGAAAGCCAAGTTTATAGCACTGTGCATTAGATAATAAAATCAGGTTCTCAATTATGAAAACTAAACCTCAAGGTAAATTTCTGAATCTATATGTAGATAGTTGGGCTGTTCCTTTCTTAGCAAATTTCAGCCTCTTTCCCAAGTGCCAAGGAGCCCTGGACAAAAGGCCTGAGGTCTGTGCTCTGTCCGTGAGGACAAGGCTGCTGCCCCATTTGCCCACCTCTAGCTCATGCCCTCCACAATACACCACCCTGCTTCCCATGGTTAGCAAGCCAGCTAGGAGAATTCGTCGACCCTAACTTGGTTTCAGTCCTATGTACAGTGTTGTTACAAGTTTCATGTTGAAAAGCCAAATGGTATATGTGGTTTTTGTTGTTGTTATAGATATAAGCTATAATGAGGGAAAGCTGAGATGATGAAATAATAGGACCAAACAAAAAATCACGGTAGAGTCGTTGCTTCTTTGTTTACTGTCAGTCACTCTTGGTGTTTTCTACAGGAATAAAATGGATGTAAAATCAGTGAATTTTTCAGGCTACACTGAAAAAAAAAAAAGGAAAAAAAAAGCATGCACTGAAAAAAAACACATATGCACTTAAAAATTGTGAGATTGGGTAATTCACAGATTTCTTTGTCCAGACCAAGAGTTGGCAAACTACAACCCACAGGCTAAATCTGGTCAGAGGCCTGTTTTGGCTTTTTTACAGCCATGAGCTAGGAATGGATTTTACATTTTTATTGAAATACATAATATTCCTGATTTTTTCCTCTTGGCCCACAAAGCCTAAAATATCTAAATACCTGGCCTTTTAAGAAGTTTGCTGACTCGTGGTATAGATAACAGAAAACACAATTAGAATAATGTGTTGTTTCTACAATCAAGGAGGAATTGTTAGATTATAGACAAAATCGATTGGCGTTCATGAGAACTGTGAGTCACACAGATAGAAGCGAATGAATCCTCCATAAATAGTATGGCTTTTTGCTCCACTTTGGAAGGAGTCCATGGATGTGGATAAAATTTACAAAAAATTACCTTTTCTTCTCCATATGCAAATCCCTTTGGATACAATTAGATTTCAGCTCAGGAAACCTGGAATGCCCTGCCCCTACTGTACTCATCAGATGCAAATACACTGAACACAAGCAATAAAATCTCCCTTTCCTAGAATCCTTGGTATGAACACAAAGCAAGGTAGTAGTAGAGTCTACCTTAATTCTCACCAGTGAACTACTCAGCTACTTTGCCTTTTAACTAAGTCAAAATACCAAGACACAATTAGCTACTAAATTTTAGTAATTGTGTAGTAAGATGAAAAAATTCTCACCTCCATCCATTTGAAAAAAATCATGGTTCACACTGATACTTGCTGGGTCTCAGCAGGAGACCAGGTGCTGCACACACTGTCCCATTCCTGACCTTGTCCCAGTGACTCTCACAAGGTGATCATGGTAGCAAGTCTCAGTATGATGCCTGCCTGTCCCGCCACCTCCCACCACAAGGGGAACTGTCACTTTGTTAGTTTCACTTCAGGCTGGAAAAAATACCACCCAATAATCTGGTTTGTTTTTAGTAAGTAGGCAGAAAGTGAAAATTGTATAATATTTCATCACATATTTTGTTGTTTTATCTAAAATGATTGTACATGTGGTTTGTGAACTGGGCCCTTGTTTGTGCCAGAGCCTTCAAAGATATTCCATGTGGTCACCTCTCCCTTCCTCAGACCCCTTCCCCACTTGGCACTCACACCCATTGTATGCAGAGTTAGCCATCTTTGGCCTATGTGGACATTTTTGTAAATTACAGTTTCCAGATGGCATAAAACTTTTTATATTATGAAATTTATCGTGTAAAAAGAACTTCATATTTTTATTGAGACTGCTAAGGCACTTGGCCTTCTTTTGTGATTTCAGTGTCTATTAAAGCATGAGTTCCCTCGGTTTCAAGTGCTGTATCTGAATCTCTTTCTATACACATTCCACACTTTCTAAGTGTCTTTGCTGTACACAGAGTAGTCATGTGTCAATAAGCATGTATCTCTGTCTAGAAGTTTATCTTTGTAAATACACTGGACCCTCACATTGGCCAGGAAGAGAGTGGACAGCAGGCCAATCTGCATCCAGGCTTCTCTAGCCCCAAGGCACTAGGTATCTGTTAGTGGGTGGCTATTTAGATGCTAAATGCTTCTGATCTTCTGTGATCATAGTTGGAAGATCAGAAAATTCTAGTTATATTAAGTGTTTAGACAAAACAAATCAGAGTTCATTACAACCAGATCCCTGTATCTAAAGAAACTTCCAAGGAAAGTATTTCAGAAAGAATGAAAACATTCCTACATGTGAAAGTCTGAGAAGCATGAAGGACTAGTGAACAAAGAACTAGGTAAATGCGAATAAATCAAAACAAATATTGATATATAAACAGTACTGTCTTATTTGGGTAACAATAAAAAATTAAAATACTAGATGATAACATGTAAAACAAGGAAGTTAAAGTATTACAGATAGTTTGGGACAAGTAGGATACTTTTTAGAGTAAATTAAATAAATGTACCTAACCACCCACAAAAATAGAAATAGACGGCTATACGTCCAAAGTATCTGGGGGATGAAAAATGAGTGAAGTTTTTAAAACTTGATTGATCTAAAGAAACAGAAAAGAGGAGGGAACAACAAAAACTATTTTAAAAGCAAAACAAATACAAAATAAGATGTAAGAAAAATGATCAATAATCATTATAAATTTCAGTGAACTAAATAATTAAAAAGATTGACAAGCAAGGAATTATATACTATTTGGAAAAAAACACATACCAAAGCATATGGCCCAAAAGGTTGACAATAAAAGGATCTGCAAAATACATATTAAAGTAAAAGGCACCAATAAAAACAAGACTGATATTCTAATGTTTAAATAATAGAAAAGCAAAATTCTAAAATGGTATGCAGATAACCATATAGTTTCAAAATTCATGAAGTAAAAATTGGTAGCACTACAAGTTTGGAAAACTACACTATCATACTTTGAGATTCTACCCGCTACTCTCAATTATTGATAGATGAAACAGAAAGTTAGAAAGCATATAGGTTTAAACAAATTCAGCAAACAGGCTTATGAAATGGAAAGAGCCTCGTCTCTGATAGAGGGAGGGAGAAGGAAAAGTGGGGATAGCTAAAGATGCAGCAGATTAAAAAGAAAATATTATACCAATATATGCAAAAATGCAAAATAAGACCTAATATGGTATTGGCATACAAACATTGTTGAGGTATTTAGAAATGCAGGGAATGCTAGAGCTCAGCTGAAGGAGAGAGGTGCATTTCAGGGAGGAAAGCTATGGTATTAGAATCAGGAGCGTTACATAAGTAACTACACGTTACTCAGCTTGTTCACAGATACAAACTATTTCATAATCAATCGGAAAATGAGTAAGTGGCCTAGAGAGCCCCAAGAGCCCTGACTCCCTGTCCTCTCTCCCCCAACAGGCGGCCCTCCTTGAACTGCATGTTGCATGGGATGCCCCAGGTTCCTCCCCACACACCTGGAGCCCACATCGCCGGGGCCTGTCACTGCCCATCTCACTACCCACACCACAGAGCTGTGACCCCAATGCCCAGGGCTTTCCTCAAAGTCATGGTCCTCTGACTAAGGGTCAGATATGGATCCCAGAAATAAAAACATTTTGCTTGTGTCATGTAAAGAAGTTGAGGTGGGGGGATTTTAGTGGCATAGAGATGGGACACACAGGTACCTCCCATGTTCCCAGCCTCCTGTATATTTAGTCACTGTTATGTGGTGCTCCTTCTTTATGGCAGCCCAGCCCGGGCTCTGCCAACTGAGACAGGTGCTGGGCTGGTTAAGTGTGGGGTAACTGAGACAGATGCAGGGCGGGTGTAGGGGTAAGAACATTAAAATGCATAAATGAAAAGTATCATTAGCAACTATACGAAATAAATTTGATAATATAAACTTTTAGGATAAAATTATTAAAAGTTCTGGTGGAAGAAAGAAAATGTAAAGAAACCAAAGTCCATAAAACTGAAATGGTAATCATAATTCCTTGCCCATTACCCAACTCTCCAAAATTACAGGCCCACAGGGTTTTACATGTATTTCACCAAACTTACAAGACAGCTAATTTCTATCTTTTAAAATTGTTTAAGAAAATAAAAAATTATTCAAATTATTTAATGATACTTTTCTTAATTCTAAGATGAATAATGTAAAAAAAAAAAAAAAGTTCCATTTATTAACCTAGACCAGTGGTTGGCAAACTCATTAGTCAACAGAGCCAAATATCAACAGTACAACAATTGAAATTTCTCTTGAAAGCCACTTCTTCTAATGCACTTCTTCAAAATAGACTCGCCCAGGCCATGGTATTTTGTGAAAGAGCCACACTCAAGGGGCCAAAGAGCCGCATATGGCTCTCGAGCCACGGTTTGCCGACCACTGACCTAAAAAAAATCCTAAAATAAATATTGGCCCTTCAATCCCTGTATTTTTAAAACTAAGAAAACAGAAACTGAATGTAGATCTAGTGACTGGGCAGAGCTCTGGCCCTAAGGGACATCTATAAACACATTCATATATGGAAAACTAGTAAGTGTCAAATTATGGAGAACATTACTCCCTGAGAACTGGAGTGGTTGAATTCTATGGTTTACACTGTAACTAGACCAGAAGCAAATCTATTGTACTCCTATTACAAGTACAATGAAATATGTATATAAATGTAAAGGAAATTCCAAGCAATTCTACCATTTCTTAAGAAACAACAGAAGAACTATACCCATTAAAGTAGAAATCGACTGTAGTACAATAATCCATAGAGCAAATCTAAGGATGTAAGGTTAACAGAGCTCTGCAAGGATTTATGAGCACAATAGTGCAGTCCCCATTACCTTAGGAAACACAATTTATGTTCTCTATTTCTGCTAAAGAATTTGCATAGCCAGTTGTGGAATACATGTTGTGTTAGATGCTTCCCTGGAAGGGAATGGCCCTTAATGAAGATTTGGTTATGTGCTTGAGGACCTCAACTGATAGCTAATACAAAAAACATATAAGCAGGACTGCTCTGAGCTACTACAGCTGCTTTTTAATGTTAATATTCTAATGTTTTATTTATAGACACTTTGTTTTTAATCTCAGAATTTCTGAACAGGGATCACAACTTGGTACTTTTCTCAATTTAAAGCCTTTCTTCAACTTTCCCAGAGTATACATGCTTACAGCCTCTAATAGCACTAAATAATGGCAAACAGCAGGAAACTGACAGGCTAATGCTGTATCCACTGCAGCAAATGAGGCCAAAACATCTGGGTCCAAATACATTAAAGGACATGCAGACATTAAAAAAACAGTTTGTCTCTCAAATGAATTTATATCCAATCTCAAAATATTTATTAAACATATAGTAATTGTGCATTTGGGCTCTAGGGAACAATAATATTCTTAAAGATATCAATATTCTCAATATACTTATATTAAATAAAAAGTTTTAAAATTCTTAAATAACTGTAGATTCCAACAAACTCAGAGTTTACCCTTTAAATAATTGGAACAGGTAAATGCAGGTAAATGAATTTGATTTCTAATCTGCCCAGCAGCATTTGGCCAAAGTCTGCTGCTGTTTTTTTTTATATAGAGTTACTAGATGCCCGATGCACGAAATTTGTGTACGGGGCTCCCAGGGCAGAGGCAGTAACCCTAGCTGCCACCCTGGCCCTCGAAGCAGCAGCCCTGGAAGGACATCCGGTCTAATTAGCATATTATGCTTCTATTATTATAGAAGATACAGAGCTTTCTGAAGTGCAGCTGTTTTCTTTTGAACCAAAAATGCAAAAAGAGGCAGTTCTTATTTCAAAAGTCATTCGTTCCATAAATATTAGCTGAGGGTTTATCGTGATATATAAAATATACCCAATATAAGATAAATAAGCAGAAAGTTAAAGTAGGTGTTAAGAAGTCCATAAAAGTAAGCTGATGCACTTCCCTTAATTAGATATCATTCTCTCATATATTACACACTAAAGCTTGAATTAACGTGCTCTCCCCCTCCTAAGAATTGCCTCAGCCCAGGCCTGAGGGATGAGCAAGTACACAGAAGCAGTGGTGTTTTATGTGAAAGAACCTACTCTCCTGGCTGCAGCTGACCACGCCAGAGAAGGGCAACAAACCCTGTGGGAGGTTAGACCTTTAGGAGAAGTCCTTGCAATCATATTCTTTTTCTCCTGAACCCAACCCAGGGAATCCTGATTAGATCAGGTCTTTGCAGCTGAAATGAAAGCCAAAGGTAACGATGAAAACAGGTCAGTGGGACGAGCATTGGGTATGTGCAGGTCAGCACTACAGATGTGCAGAAACTATGAGTGAGCAGAGGAAGCCAGCAGTAGAGAAAGGAGAAAAGAACAGATGCACAGGCCCTGTGAGAGTAACAAAGGAAGTCCCTGACATAGACAAGTTTCAGGCCACTCTACAGTTCCATGTTCAGTTACTGGCCACTTGGGATAACTTAAATGAGACTTTTTTCCCTTATGATTTAATGGCCTTCATTGGGAATGTGTGAATCTATGGTATAAAAGAAGTTAGAACTGGAGCAGGGAGGAAGGCTACAGAGTGAGGTAAACCGAGGACACAAATGACAGCAAATGAATAAAGATATTTGTATACTAGAGACCCAGTGCATGAAATTGGTGCATGGATAGGGCCCCGAGGCCTGGCCAGCAATCAGGGCTGATTGGGGCCTTCCACCTGCCAGCCGGGGCCTTCCTTTCCCTGGGTCAATGAACTCAAAATCAGTCTGAAAACTAGGTGTAAGATCAATTAAAATCCTGAGTTTTTCGTAATATTTAACAAGATCATCTTAAAGTTCACAAGGCAAGGCAATGGCCTCAGAATAACTATGACAATATGAGCAGGGGAGAAGGGGGATAGGGAGGGAGAGTACTATTCTACCAGATAATGAGACTAATTAATAAGAATCTGGGCCAGGATGCCTGTAGGCAATTCATGCCCTCATGCCCCTTCCCTGCCTTCCTCTACTCACAGGGCTGGATGTCAGGAGATACATTTTCCCCGAACCTGCCAGCAAATTTCTGGTCAGATTCTCAATGAAAGACACTCATATAATGAAGGCAGAAGTACACTTTTGAACCTCTGTCAAGGATTGGCCAATACCTGATGGACTTTAGCAGATGAGATGTGAGATTTTGCAGCATCCTTCAGGTGTTTTCTGTAAATCACCAGCCTAAGCATTGGTGACAACTGATTATTTCCAGAGATTTTCTATAGTTTCTGCACCTTCCTGACTTCCTGAAAGTTAGTGGCAAATATGAGAAGTAGCAGTCACTTCCTGAACCTTTATCCCTCTAGGCCTGCTACTGCTTTTGTAAACATTCAAGTCTCCAGACTAAATCTGCTCTTGCTTGAAATACTTAAAGAGATTTGTTTTCCTGACTAGACTCTGGCTCAATGAAAAATAATGGTTAATAAGATAGTGTGGTAACAATTAGTACAGAAATGAAAGAGAAAACTCAGAATTAGACTTATGATATATGGAATCTTGATATTATAGAAATGAAACTGCAGATCAGTTTCTTAAATAGTTAACAGATCAATAATAGTTCATATAGCAAAATATAAACTAGTAAATAATACTGCTATAACCCATTTCATAATATATATACCCATCTCAAAAGAAAATAAACTGGATCCCTACTTCTACCCCTATACAAAAACCAATTTCAGGTGAATTAAAGATTTAAATGTGAAAATAATTTTTATAAGCTTTATAGAAGAACTAGAGGCCAGGTGCACAAAATTCCTGCATGGGAACAGGGATGGTTCTCCTTAGCCCAGCCTGCACCCTCTCCAATCTGGGACCCCTTGGAGTATGTCCAAACTGTTGGTTTAGGCCTGATCCCAGGGATCAGGCCTAAACCAACAGTCAGATATCCCTCTCACAATCTGGGACTGCTGGCTCCTAACTGCTTAACTGCCTGATCTCCCCTAATGCCCCCCCCCCCACATCAGCCTGATCACCCCTAACTGCCTCTCCTTGCTGGACTGGTTGCCCCTCACTGTCCCCCTCTGATGGCCTGGTTGCCCCTAACTGCTCCCCGACCCCATTGGCCTGGTCGCCCCTCACTGCCCTCTGTGCTGACCTTGTCACCCCTCACTGCCCTCCTCTGTTGGCCTGGTCGCTCCCAACTGCTCTCCCCCAGGTCCTTCCCCTACCCCCCCCCCCCCCCCCCCCCCCCCCCCCCGCCGATGGCCCAGTCGCCCCATGCAGCCTGCTGGTCAATCGCTTGGTCATCCCTCACTAACCCACCTGCCAGCCTTGTTGCCCCACACAGCCTGCTGTTCGGCTGTTACTATGAGGGAGTCCCAACCAATTTGCATATTACCCCTTTATTAGTATAGATATTTTTATAATTTCAAAGAAAATATTTCTTAAATAAGACACAAAAAATTCATAAATCAGAAAGGAAATTCACCTCTGCATATCAAAAAGCATCTTAAAATCACTTGCTCACCCTTAGCCCTCCCAAAACATTCAGAACAAAAGCCTGAGGTGGTTCTGAGCAAGGCAGGTATCAAATAAGGGGAGGAACACAGTGGCCCAGGGAGATAACAGTTCCCTCCTAGAGGGGTGCGGAAGGAAGTGCCGGATGTCAGAACATAGGCTGGCTGAGGAGGATGACCACCTGGAGTGGTGACAATGGCCCCATGTGGGGTTCTAGGCCTGAGTGGGTGAGGGGAATATTCATCTAGGGCAGAGGTTAATATTAAGGATAATGCGAGTAAGGTTTCTCACTGTTAGAAATAGAGTTGCAAATACAGAAAGGTATAACAAACCCAAATAGTATTGAATTGGAATTGGAAGTATTGATGTAAACTCATGGCTTACTTTTATCAATTGATGGGTCAACTGACTGATAGACATACAGATTTATTCCTTACCTCTGATTGGGAAGGCCCGGCAGCAGCAACACCTAACACTCAGATTTTGGCTTCTAAATACTAGTCTCCATTAAAAGAAACCAGGGCTCCTTGGAAAATAGCTGACTCCACGGGCGGAGCATTTTGTGTAGTAAAACCTTAAAAAGTGCACAAAGAATGATTGGGACATGTCAAAAGTGTACAGATGACAACCTAAAGGGGCTATCACTGGCTAGATCAGGTAACAATTTCAGTATCAAAATAAATAATGCTAGAAACAAATTACACTGCATTGAGTAAATAAGGAAATCATAAATCCATACTGATGTTTAAAAAAATGGATAAAGTTCAATGAGGAACAAGATAGTTTCCATCTGTGGAAACATTTTTAAAGGTTTTCCTTTAAAAGTTGATTTCAGAAAGAAAGGGAAACATCAATGATGAGAGGGAATCATTGATTGGCTGCCTCTTGCACACCCCCTTCTGGGGATGGAGACTGCAACCTGGGCTCGTGCCCTTAAACTAACCCAGGACCCTTCAGTCCTGAGGTGGATACTCTATCCACTGAGCCAAGCTGGCCCAGGCTCCATGTTACTCTTTATCATGTTCATGCTCTCCTTATCTTCCAGAAAATATTAAGTATACTTATACTTGCTGTCTTAGTGTCCTCATTTTTTAATCCTATCATCTGTGCCTTTCTTATAATTTCTGGAGGAATTTTCTCCTCAATAAAGGTTGTTATTTTCCTACTTTGCATCCCTGGTAGCTACTGCTGGACACTATAACTTTTACATTGTAGGGTGTGGGACTTTTAAGGGGAGAGTATTCCTTTAAATATTTTTGTGCTTTGTTCTGGGACATGGTTACTTGGAAACATTTGATCCTTTAGGGGCTTGCTTTTAAGCTTTGTTAAGTTTGGACCTAAGCAGCCTAGAGACCAAGGCTAATTCAGCTCTACCACAGAGGTGACTACGTTCTGAGAATCTATCCAGTGCCTGTATTACCATGAAGTAATACATGACCTATTGTGGGAACATGACCTATTCTCATACATGTGAGCTCCACACATTGTTCTGCCTGGTCACTGTGGTGCTTGTATCCTGTCTCGGGTAGTTTCCTCACCAATGTGCTCAAGACTTGAGGGCTCTCGGTGGATCTCCAGAGTTCTATGTAGCTCTCTCCTCTCTAGTACTGTCCTGTGAATTCTAGTCACGTTGACCTCTCCAAATCCTCAGCGTCAGCTTACAGAGACCACTGAGCTTATATGAGTTCCTCTTGACTGTGTGAGGTACTGCAGTAAATTGGGGGGATCATGGGGCTCACCTCATTGGAGAGATCAGTCTCCAGCACTGCTTAGCATCCAATGTCTCAAAACTACTGTTTCCCACATTCTTTCAGATTTCCATTATTGTTTAAGAGCTTAAGGAAAGTCTGGACCCTGTTATTCCAAGGTGGCCGGAAGTGATGTGGAGAATAGAATATTTACATTGTTTCAAAGTACCTCTCCACAAAATATTTACCTATTACAAAGAGAAAAACCTAGAGAAGCCTGGCAAACACCATTTTAACAAAATGACCACAATAAACACAATTAGAAATAGGACAAATTGGAATCGTGTGCCATTTTATAATGAATGTCCTTATTGGTTACACAGAGAAGATCGCAGCATTTACTTTTGTGATTTTCCTGCCAAAGATGTACAACCTGAATCTAATCATGAGGAAACATCAAACTCAAACTGAAAGACATTCTACAACACCACTGGCCTGTGAACTGTATAAACATTTTGGCAAGTAATTTGAGAACAACTATGTAAGATGTTTATTCCTTGTGACTCAGTAATTTAACTCAAATACATATTCTAGAAAAACACATAAATGTGTACAAGAAGAGACCTATTGGAATGTCCATATGGTATTATTACAGCAAAATGTTTAAATCAACTTAAATACCCACCAAGAAGAGAATGATGAAATGTATAGCGATGAAAAAAGAATGAACTAGAGCCATACACAGCAACATGGACAAACCTCATCAACAATGATGAGTAAAAATAATTTATTACAGATATGCATGGGAATTATAATAGCAAATTTACAGAGCAAGTAAGAGGAGAGAATACAATGTAAGAAGAATATACCAGCAGTTTCAACTGTCTTTGTAATGTTTTATTTCCTAGGATAGATGGCAGACATGGATTTTCAATGTTATTTCTTTTCCTTTATGTCTGAAATGTTTTTACTGAAAAATGTTAACAATCTAACTTGAAAAAATTCCATCCAAATTGGTTAAAATAAAAATATTGCTAAAACATGTTTTCTGAAAAATGTACTCATAAGGAAACTCTATGCAGGCAATCCTATATAATAAAAGCCTAATGTGCAAATTGACCAAACGGCAGAACAACCAGTCACTATAAGGCACACTGACCACCAGGGTGCAGCCTCTCAATGCAGGTGCTGCCCCAGCCCTAGGCCCTAGGCCAGCCAAGGAGGTGCCAGCAGGGAGGCCCCTTGATCCCCCCACTGGTTGCCCTGCAGATCGGCCCTGATCATCAGCCAGGCCTAGGGACCCTACCTGTGCACAAATTTCATGCATTGGGCCTCTAGTATTAGAAAAACTTTTACTGCATTGACAATTAATTTCCAAAACATTTGGCTACTTTGACAAAATAACTTAGCTTATTAGCTAGTACCTATAGCAATCACTTCCTTCTATTAATTACTTCTCTTTCCTTTCTCATAAAAACCCCTTGCCAAATTGGGACATAATTTGGGTTTCTGCCTGAATCTATGCCCCTGATTACAATTTTTTATGATATCAAGTAAATGCTTGTTGCTGCTCACTTTGGCGTTTTAAGTTTTTAGGTTAATTTTAATCTTTAAAAAAATCAGTAAAAGTGCTTATTTGTGCAGGGTTCTAAAAATGCCAACGACTTTACAACTGATTGAGTAGATGCCAGATTGCTTTCTGAGATCATCCCAATTCCCAACCTCCATTCCTAACTAGCTTCCCAACACATATAGTATTACTTGTGGGACTCTTCAAACTTTTACAATTCACAGGATGTTGAAGTTTCTATAGAAGGATATGTTTTTGATACATCTTCCTGGCCACAAAAGAGCACTTGGCACTTTCTGAAGAATAGATTGCAAACAATGGCTTTTTTTTCCTTTTAAAATCTATAATCAAAGAATTCTTTTGAAAGAAAACCCACATGCATTAAGATTTGCAAAATTTCCACAAATCATTAAAAACCCATTTGGATATGTATATCAATTTGGATATTCTTGTTAAGAAAATGCTTGCAGAAATACATATACATAAATATTCTTCAGCTTCCAAAAGGTTTTGAGATGTTCTAAATAAAAGTACAGAATAAAATCCATAATAACGAAAATAAGAATCAAGTAGTGTGGAGGGCAAAGAAAAAGTAAGTGAGGTGTATTCACTGGAGGGTTTTATCACATTGTGGTCTGTGATCATTCACACAGCTTCTGCCTTAGTCTTCTCCCGAGGGCTCCTCTAATTAGGGATGGAATAGAGCAGTATGGTGCTCTTGTCACTGAGAAACTCTTTCCATCAATACTCATGACAGGTGACATCCACTCTCTGTACCCAGAGTCTTGGCCTGTGGCCCACACCCTACTCTTGCAGGAGGCTTCCTCCAACCACCCCTAACACCAAGGAATGATCAAGTGAATTTTCCCCCACAAAAGGCCAGAGCTCTCTTCCTCTTTGCTCTATTACCTTTTTTATTTTGAACAACCAAGGAAGCTCTGGGTTGACTTCCAGAAAAGAAATGTCCAGAGTACCAGAATCCTTCAGACCACAAACTAGTTACTAAGCCACTGAGAGAAGTCTCACCCCAGGCAAGTTCTGCTGTTCCCAGCAGTGCACTCAGCACTAGACATTTGGCATAAGCTTCAGGATCAAAAGGTTATTGGGCGCACCCCTCCCAGAAGCATGCCTGTGCCTTTTCCTTCTTCCCTCTTTTCTTCTGGCTCAGCCTTGCATCTCCTAAACTCTAAGGGACCCCACAGAGACTGGCAACCAGGGCAGCAATGGGCAGCAGCAGCCCATCCCAGGCTAACCCCCCTGAACCTACCTCCAAAAGCCCCTTTTTTGTGACCTCTCAGTGAGCCAAAGCAGCCCCACCTAGGCTCTCTCCTGTTGCTTCTTCTATCCTAAGCCCTTCCTTGTTTCATTGTCTTCAGCATTAATAAGTGTACTCTCAAGAGAGAGAAAGAGAAAGAGAGAGATAAACATTTCCCACTTATTATTTTCTGTTCTGGCTTTTCCCTTTCTCCCTTGCTGTGCTCTGAACTCCAGGCAGAGGATTTTATGTTCACTGTAGAATGAACTGATAAAGGGAAATGGTGGAACTGAGAGGTCTTTTTGTTAATGTGACTCATAAACTTTAATGGTTTATTATCCAGAAAGAAATCTAATTACCACAGCTCTAATATCTTGCTAATCTTATATTAAAAAGTTTTTTAAAGGACAAAATGACAATAAATAGTATCTCTACTTTCCATTTTCTGAAAATTTGGCTAAACTTTAAAATTATATCATGAAAGTAAAATTTTTAATTCATTAGGATTAGAATATGATTAACAGATAAACAAATATTTCCCTACTTTTATTTCCCAGATAAGTAATTAGACTCCCTCTTTCAGAGCATTATATTATAGAATAATTTGCCAATAAGAACATTCAGCATGACTTAAGGAATTATTCAGGATGTTCTAAATTTCTTAATTTGAGAAGCACTCTGGCCCTAGCTGGTTTAGCTCAATGGATAGAGCAGTGGCCTGAGGACTGAAGAGTCCCAGAGTCTATTTCTGCCAAGGGCACATGCCTGGGTTGCTAGCTAGATCCCCAGTAGGGGGCGTGCAGAGGCAGCCAATCAATGATTCTCTTTCATCATTGATGTTTCTATTTCTTTCTCCCTCTCTCTTCCTCTCTGAAATCAATAAAGAAATATATACATTAAAAAAAATAAAAATGGTAAGAAGCACTATGAATTCACTGACCATCTCCACAGTTCACAGAAGGTAGATCTTACTTAAATTGAGAATTTTTACTCAATTGATCATGAAAAGTATATAATGTTGCCCTACAAACTAATAATCTCCTTTTTGTGAATCAAATTATGTTTATAAATGCATATATGCAAAAATAAAATATAACCAAATCAAAACAATATTACCTTAATCCTATCTTCATCAACTAATTTTATCCAACTCTATTACTGTAATTATGTCTGAAAAATGACAATGAAAGCTATTGTTTTTCTGTAATACTCCTTTAGCACATTCAAGTACCAAGTGGTGGTTCCAAAGTTTGGATTTATCATAACTAAATGATAGACATTTGCATTTCTGTCCATATTCCCTAACGGTAAAGAATGAGAATCTAAATTTGGAATTATTTCTTGGTTTTGTTTTTGAACACAATAAAATAGCCCATAGAATTGGCACCTTTTATAAGCACCTAACAGAAAAATTTCTCATTTTGAAGAGGATATTTCTAAAACATTGCAAGTTTTGAATCACAAATATCCAGACTCCTTAGGGAGGAAAACCAAAAACATTGAAGCATTAACCCCTAGTACCTCTGAATGTGACCTTTTTGGAAATAGCATCTTTGCAGAAGTAAGAAGGTTAAGATGAGGTCATCAAGGTGGGATCTAATCCAACATGACTGGTGTCACAGAAGGAAGATGACATGAAGAGATACAGGGAAATGCCATGTGAAGATGGAGGAGTAGGATAAGGCACCTATAAATCAAGGAACACCAAAGATTGCCAGCAAACTATAAGGAGGAATTCCCCCAGAGGTTTCAGAGGAAGCATGGCCTTGCTGACACTCTGATTTGGGGCTTTATTCCTAAGTATTTTATTCTTTTTGATATTACTATAAATAGAATTTATGTTCTCAATGTCATTTTGGTTTGTTCATTGCAAGGAATAGAAATACAATTGATTTTTGTATACTAGTCTTACAAACTTCTTTTTGTTTGTGTATTCTTTAGGATTTTCCATAGTGAAGACCATGACATTTGGAAATAGAGATAGTTATACTTTTCGCCTCCCAATCTGGATGTCTTTTCTTTCTTTTTCTTGCCTAACTGTACTGACAAAAACCTCCAGTACAATGTTGAATAGAAGAGGGAAAAGGGGCATTCTTATCTCGCTCGTGTTCTAGAGAGAAATCACTCAGTCTCTCACATAAGGATGATGCTGGCTGTGGATTTTTCTTAGATGCCCTTTATCACATTGAGGAGGTTCCTGTCTATTCCCAGTTTGTAGAGTAGTATTTATAATCAAGGATGTTGTTCAGGTCTTTATTTGTATATTTTAGGAAAGTTATCTTCCTATAACTTCAACACATTTGCATTAACTTCATTCCTAGGTATTTTTCTACTGCTATTGAAAACGAGAATGTCTCTTTCAGTATGTTTTCAAGATTGTCAGTGTTTGTATACACATGAACAGTACAGATTTGTGTATTATTTGAAGAAAACTCACTTTCAACAGTACAACTTAACAGTAATTTGATTTCAAACCTAGATTAAAAATTATTAGATTCAAAAGAATTTTACATTTGCATTCAAAGCAAGTATAGAGTTTTAGTCTTGTTCTGTATAAAAGTATTCTCATCTCAAAATTCATCCAGTGCTAACTGTACAATCTATTAATAATACTAGGAAGAAGCAAAGGACCAAATAAACCTAAAAGACAGAACTAGATATCTTTTCTTCAATGATGGTCTTTTGAGGATAAAAGTAATCAAGTAAAAGAGAATGCTTACATCAATATCTGTTTGAAGAAAAAACTTGAGAAGTGAGCATGTTAAAACTATCACTTTTTGAAACATGCAATGGACTTAATTAAGAGCGAAAGAAGAGCTCAGCTGTTTTTACTGTATGAAAGCGATACCAATAAAATATCTCAATAAAGATCTATATTTAGATAAGTTAATACTGGCTGCTTAGAGGTAATACTAACATTTAATCTAAAAACATTTTCATCTTATACTAGACTCACTACAGACTAGTCACAGAAATGAGGAGTTAAAATTCCAATTAAAAAAAATCGTAACACATGAAGTAATAAAGACATGCCATATAAGAAGTTAATGTTCATATACAACAGCAACAATTACTATGTACCAATTTTTATAAGGTAGGACATGTTTGTATTGGCTATGATTTTGTATTATCAACGATAAAAGATAGTTTTTTTCCCCTTTCTTCTTTCCTTACCCTATTTTGTTTTGTTTATATTTTATAGGCGTGTCATCAAGACACTCCAGTGTTGCAATATTAGAACAAGGTACTAGTTTTGCAATCAGGTTCAATGATTGATAGATTCTTAACCACGTTAATTTAATGGCAATTATTTCAAAATTTGACAGTTTCAAAATAGTAAATATTTTAGAATCTCTCTCCTGCCACTGCTTAATGTTAGAAGAAGTGAACTGAAAGAAAAATTAGAGAAACCAGAAAATGATATTTATTATGAATGGCAAGGAAAGGGGACTCCAAAGTCACTATACAACTCCAAATTTAACAGAATGTTCCCTCTGGCACCACGTCTTATCTTTAATACTTAATATGTGAGAAGATTCTAGTAAGTGAAAACAAAATGCAATTACATTTTATTGCAAGAAATTTAGAAACATATTTTTAACAAAGTTAGCTATTCAAAAGTGTTACCTTAGGCTGTCTCTTAATAGCTCCTTTTCACAAGTGTGAAATTTAATGAAGGCAACAGCATTTATAAGCCACACCAAAATGGTATCTTAATTGCTAGCTGTATTTACTTAGGCAAGAACAGATTAAATGGAAAGAGAAATTAGTTTTACAAATGGCATCATACATCTTTATGTTATACCCCCCTCCATCAAGTCACAGATGGTTATGTCTCTTGAACTTCCTAATAATGTAGGCAATTTTCTTTTCCTTGGGCACACCCAAATTCATCACTTCTCTAAATTATATATTATTTTTGAATCATTTACCAAAACTGAAGCTGTTTATCATAATACTTTAACATGAAATGGACCTTTTCCTTAATGGGCTCTATACTGAATATGAAACAAGATTTATTGAAACTACTGGTCTTATAAGTTTGCAGTGTACTCATTACATACAGTTTGGAGGAATACCTCCACCTGATCTAACTAACTCACTCTAAGTAAGGGTTTCTACTTCCAAATCTAACAGCTAAAACCTGAGGTAAAGTCATGGCTAATGTTACTTAAGTCTATCACCTAATTCATGTCTTAAAATAGGGACTCATGAGGACCTATGTAAGACTGCTCACCTCAGATGAGTGTCCATAAAACTCATGCATTAAAAAGAGCCCAGAGATGTTGCTCTAATAATGGCCAAGTAACTTATATTAGGACAATAATTCCACATATGACACCTATAATATCTGGACAAAATACTTTTAAAAACACCAAACAAACAAATAAAAAACAACAACAAACCCAGACAAGTACCTGAAAGCACTGGAAAGCACCAAAACCAGCAAGATACTGCACTTGAGGATTGAGCACTGGGATGAGGTTCTTGGTTTTCTACTTGGGGCAGGCCAAGAGGCTAAAACTCAGAAAATCTATAGTTTTACTTTCTGATCTCAGAGGAAAATATTTCAGAACAAATGTAGCAGCTGGTGAGGAGGAAAATACTACAAAGAAGAGAACAAAGAGCATCCCCAAATAGTTTATAAACACTGCCCCAATCTCTGGTTAACCCATAAAGTAAGTACAAGTGTCAAGAGCAGATTCTAAGTAGTCCAGATAAGGTTAAAAGGACCAAACAAAAATTTCAACTGCTGTCCACTGTGGAGGACTTAAAAAGTTTACAATCCAGTTCAGCCAATCTAACATCTTGATTTTTTAGAAAGGAAAATAAAAAAGCAATATACCTAGGAGAAACGACAGAATCCAAAGTCTTTCTAATACATAACTCACAATAACTAAGATACAATCCAAAGGTACTTCAAGAAGATGTAGGTAGACCACACTGAGACATTGAATGGGAGCTGATCCTGAGAGGACTCCAGATATCAGAGTTTACATACAAGGAATTTAAGCAGCTATTACTACTATGTTTAAGGACATTGAGGAGAATATACTTGCAAGGAATAAAAAGATAAACTCAGTAGAGAAATGAAATAATGTAAGAGAGATAAATGGACACTTTAAATTTGAAAATTACAATGTCTGAAATAAAAGCTTCACTGGATGGGTTAACTGCAATTTGAAGAGACTAAAAGGACATATGAAATTTGAAGCAACATCAATAAAAATTTGACAATACTTAGAAAAATATATTTTAAAAAGTGAATAGAGCCTCAGGCACTTGGGAGACAACATGAGGTATATAACATATATGTAAATGATTTCTAGTAGGAGAGAAAATGCAAAAGAAAAAATACCAGAAAAAACAAAGGATGGCCCCAAACTGATTCAATATCACTAAAGTCATAAACCTCAGCAAACCCCAAGAAAGATAAACACGAAGGTAAATATGCCTAGGCACAGCCATAATCAAATTGATAAAAACCAAAATTAAAGGAAAAAAATCTGAAGGCAGCCAGAGGCAAGACAAAACTAAACCAAACCAACAACAAAAAACCCACATTACATACAAGGGAATAATGAATGATTTGAAATGTCTGCTCACTTCTCATCAGAAACAACAAAGGCCAGAAGAAACAATGGAACAACATATGAACGTTCTGAAAGAATAAAAGAAAAAAATCCAAAATACCTTATCCAGTAAAAAATATCCCTTAAGAGTTAAGGTGAAATAAAGAAAAATTTACATTAAACAAAAAACTAAAAAATTCATTTTTAGCAGATGTACAAGAAATGTTAAAAGATCATCATTAGGCAGGAGACAAAGGATACCAAATGAAAACAGATACTTCCAAAAAAATAAACAGGATTATAGATGGTAAATATGGGGCAAACATAAAAGACTGATTTTCCATTCATTTCATTAAAATACACCACTGTATAAGCAAAAATTGTAACGTTGTATAATGGAGTTAATCATGTTTCTACACATATTACGTATAGCAGGGGTGGGGAACCTTTTTTCTGCCAAGGGCCGTTTGGACAGTTATAACTTAAAAATTAGCATGCTATATTTGGTCAATGTTTGGCAGGGTCAGACCAAATTATTTCACTGGCTGGAGGTCCCCCCCCCCCATGATTTTTAGCAACTATATCATAATGTACAGAGAACTAAAGTAAATGAACCCATATGGCTGAAAGTTTTTTATATTTTATGTGCTGTGGTACATAAAATTTAAATCTAAGTAGCTTATGAAAAATTAAGTTCATACGTTTTAATTCCTCAAGTAACGACTTTTAAAAATATAAAGAGAGTGCTGGGGTGCTCAGTGATTAGAGCTTCAGACCAAAAACCAAAGGATCACCAGTTCAATTCCCATTCAAGGGCACGTACCTGGGTTGCGGGTTTGATCCCCAGCCCTTTGGGGTGCACGTGGGAGGCTATCAATTGATGTGTCTCTCACATGAATCGCTGTTTCACTTTCTATGTCCTTCTCCCTCCTGCTTCTATAAGACTTCCATTCTTTCTAAAAATCAATGGAAAAAAATACCCTTGGGTGAGGATTAAAAAACATTTTTTAAAAATAAAAATATATGAAGAGAAATAGTTAATAAGCAGAAACAGAAGAACAAAATCTAATGAGATAAATAACAACCATATCAATAATTAACTGTTAGTGGATTAAACATTCCAAAATGCAGAGGTTGTCCAATGGATATAAATCATTACTCATGTTTTCTATGAGAAATACACTTTAAATAGACATAAAATAGGCAGAATGTAAATGGATGGAAAGATGTGCCATTAAAAAATACACAAGTATGAATAAGATTAAAGAATTGGTTATATTAAAATCAAATAATATAGACTTCAAGATAAAAAATAACTAGAGATGAAGAGAAACATTTCATAATTATAATGCCTTCAATTCACCAGGAAGATGCAGCAATCATAATGTGTATCCATACAGAGTAAACCCTTGATTTTGTGGACCTCAGACTTTGATTTAACGGATTTCAGATTTAATGGACAAAATTTCCAGTCTATATGTCATATGTGAAAATTAACACCCTGTTAATTTTAAAATGCTTTTAACCAAGATTTGCTTATAACTAAGTTAACAGGGTGGGGTTTTTGTTTGTTTTGTTTTGTTATTCAGTTATTTTTAACCAATTTTATTGAATAGGCCATATGTTGGAAAAACTATTGTAATCACCAACATAAATACATTTTACATATCTATAACTATAGTCTACATATTTAAATCCAATGCCTATAAACAATGTTGAGAGAATGATTAGCATGTGATCACACTACATCTACATCTCTCAACGCTTGGCATGACTTTCTGCAGCCGTTTTAACACGTGCCCGCTGATGTTCCCAGGTGCACTAAGCCACATCCCAGCCATAGGCATTTGTTTATTCACAGTGATTGGGAAATGCATTTATTTACTGGACCTATTCAGCATAAATTTAAAATTATAGTAATATATATAGAAAAATTTTCTGTAAAATTAAACTTTTCATACATAATTTTAATTACACAAAAATGTCTACATTAAGTAAAAACAGGTCAACTAATTTGTCAATTTTTAAGATACACATTTGGAAAATCTACTTTATTATATAATGGACTTTCAGCTTTAACAGAAACCTCCTGGCCTGAATTTACCCATTATATGGAGGTTTTACTGGATTAACAATTAAAAATTGAAAATTGAAAAGTAACGAGAGCATCCAAAAACATAAAATGCTTAGAAATGTCTTTAACAAAACCATATTTCTAAGCATTTTATGTTTCAGATCTCTACACTGTAAAATATAAAACACTGTCAAAAGATAGTAAAGAAAAAGAACTGAATTTTCATAGATTCGAAACCTCATCATGAAATTGTTAATTCTCCCCAAATTGACTAATTCAATCCAAAACCATCCAAAAGCCCAGCAGGTTTAATTTTGTAGAAATTGTCAAATTCTTTCTAAAGGAACTGAAAACCTAATTAAAACAGCAAAAAGTAAAAAAGTTCTATGAAGAAAATTTAGGAGAAAAATCTTTGCAATTTTGGAGAAAAAAAATATTTCATAGCTAGGACACAAAAAGCATAAGGTTTAAAAAAACTGACATATTGAATTTCATCAAAACGTTTGTGTGTTTTTTTGAAGCCCCCATTAGCCCTAACCAGGGCTGCTCCGTGGTTAGGAAGCTGGCCCAAGCACCAAGGGTTCGCTTTCTGGTCAAGGGCCCATACTTGGGTTGCAGATTCCTCACAGGCACCAGTTGAGGTGTGTTGGGGAGGAACCAATCTCAATCTCTCCCAGTATCTATCTATCTATCTATCTATCTATCTATCTATCTATCTATCTATCTAATCTTCTCTCCCTCCCTACCTCGCTTGTACCTTCCCTTCCTCCATTTCTACTCTAGAAAAACCAATGGAAAAAATATCCTTGGGTGAGGATTAACAATAACAACAAGAACACCATTAAGTAAATAATACATTAAATTATATGTGTATCAATAAACTCAGATCCAGCCGAGACCGGTTTGGCTCAGAGGATAGAGCGTTGGACTGCGGACTGAAGGGTCCCGGGTTCCATTCCGGCAAGGGCATGTACCTTGGCTGCGGGCACATCCCCAGTATGGGGTGTGCAAGAGGCAGCTGATCGATGTCTCTCTCTCATCGATGTTTCTGACTTTCTATCCCTCTCCCTTTTGCTCTGTAAAAAATCAATATATTAAAAAAAAAAAAACTCAGATCCAGAATATACTTTAAAATCTTACAACTCAAGACAAGAATAACCCAATTATAAATAATATAAAAAATACAAATGGATAAATAATGTAAAAAATATATAGATGATAAGCCCCTACACTGGTCTTGGCAATGATTTTTGTTTTGTTTGACACCAAAAGCAAAGGCATCAAAAGCCAGAACAAGTAGGACTATTCAAACTAAAAAGCTTCTGCACAGCAAACTATCATAAAGCAACCTACTGAATGGAGAAAATATTAAAATCATATCTGGTAGAGGGTTAATTTCCAAAATATATAAAAAGCTCACACTCAGAAGAAAAAAAAGAGAAACAATCTGATTAAAAATGGGCAGAGGATCTGAACAGACATATTCCCAAAGATGCAGACAGATGACCAACAGGGACTTGGAAAAGGTGCTCAGCATCACTAATCAGCAGGGAAATGCAAATCCAAACCACAATGGGCTATCACCTTACGTGGGGAGCCAACTACTGTCTTCACTAGCAGAGAGGTGAGGACCCGGAGCCCGGAATGCTGGTGACCCTTGAGCCCTGGCAAAGGTCAGAGCTATGCCCAGACTGGTTTAGTCAAAACAGTGGTAGCTGAAGCGACTTCCTGACCAGATAGTCATGTAAATCCTTACTGATAAGACAGAAAGATAGCCCTTACTGCCGGCCTAAGGGCTATAGGTGTATCCCAAAGGGGAGGGGGGAGGGGGAGGGAAGGATAGCACAAGCAGAGAGAGTCCTTCCCTCTAGCACTGGGTTCCTGCCTGGACACCCAATTTCCAAATTATTATTTCTTGTCCTATCTCTTTCATTTGCGCACAGCCCCTTTTCCAGAGCTTGAACCCTGAACCATGCACGAAGTGGGACACTCACCTCACACCTGTTAGACTTGCTATTATTAAAAAGACAAGAATTAGCAAGTATTGGCAAGGATATGAAGAAAAGGGAACCCTTGTCCACTGCTGGTGGGATTGTAAATTGGTATAGCCACTGTGGAAGACAGTATATGATCCAGAAATTCCACTTCTGGGTATTTATTTAAAGAAAACAAAAACACTAATTAAAAAAGATATATGCCCCCCCCCCCCTTTCTCCTGTTCACTGCAACTTTATTTACAATAGCCAAGACATGGAAGCAACCTAAGTGTCCCCTGATGGATGAATGAATAAAGAAAATATGGTATATATACACAAAGAGATATCCTATCTAATAAAAGAGTAACATGCAAATGTGACCGTACTTTGGCTCCTGATTGGCTATGCTACCAGCCAATCAGGAGTAGGGGGAGGGCCAAGCTGCAGGAGCGACTGACCCTGGGGGCAGAGACAGCGGGCGAGCGCCCGCCCTTGGGGGCGGAGACGAGGCGGCAGCAGCATGGCACTCCAGCCAGAGCAGAGAAGACTGAAGGCTCCGGCTGGAGTGAAGCTTCCAGCCGGCCAAAGCAAAAACTGAAGGAAGGAAGGCCTGGGTCCCAGGTTCCAGAAGAAAACTGGTCCTGGCAGCCAGGGGAAGGAAAGCCTACTGCACGAATCTTCATGCGACGGGCCTTTAGTTCAGTCATAAAAAAGGAAATCTTACCATTTGCAACAACATGAATGAACCTGGAGGGCGACATGGTAAGTGAAAGAAGTCAAAGAAAGACAAATACCAAATAATCTCATACGTGGAATCTAAAACCAACCAACCCACAACCCCCAAGCTCATACATATAGAGAACAGACTGGTGGTTGCTGGAGTTGGAGGGAAATGGGTAGAAAGAATCAAGAGATACAAACTTCTAATTATAAAGTAAATATGTCAGAGAAATGCAATGTACAGTACGGTGACATAATTAATAATAAAGTATTACATATTTCAAAGTTTCTAAGAGATTAGATCTTAAAAGTTCTCATTAGATACAAATTGTAACTATGGTGATGAATATTCACTAGATTTATTATTGTGATAATTTTGCAATATATACAAATATCAAATTATTCTGACAATGTTGGTGACAATATAGAAGAAATACAATTTATATTTATGCACTGCAGGTGAAAGGGTAAGTTATTATAGCCATATAGGACACAGATATGAATGCATGTACAATAGAAGGAAAAGGGTATGTCCAGGGTATGTCCGTTCTTACTCATGTATGAAAATGAAAAATGATTAATGGTAGTAGTTACCTCCAGGAATGAAGGCAGAAGGTTGGACAAAACTTAATTCTATCTTACTGTTCTGCTCTCTAAAAGCTGTATGCTTTAAGGAACCGGCATTCACTGAATACCTCCCAGATAATGTGTATGATGCATGCTTTATACACTTCATATCTTTTATTCCTTGCAACAAATATAAACTGGTTACTTTTTTAATCCATCCGTGTAGTCTTCAATTGAGTTTTTTAATCCTCAAAGAGAAACTTCAATGTACAAGAAAAACATTGAAAGAAAAACGAAAAAGAAAAACATTAATCAATTGCCCTATGAGAACCTCAACTGGGGATCGAACCCATAGCCTTCTGGTGAATGGCAGGACACTCCAACTGAGTACCTGGCCAGGGGTCAATTGTTTTAATATGAATCTTTAGATGGGAAAGGGAAACAATGTCCATACTGTTATGCTATACCCAGCACACCATCTCTTTATTCCTTTGAGTACAATGAGCAGACTGTGCTATGCAGACAATGGAATCAGTGAACACTTGTGGAAAGACTTAGAAAAAGTTATAGGAATGTTCTGCAGGGTCCTAATTTTTCTTAATCTTTGTTAAAGCATGTCAACCACAAACTTATCCATGTTTTTAAAGCTAGTTATATTTTCAGCCTGCATAATAGTTAGGAACTATAACAAAATGACTACTCTTAAGTTTGGTAATTAATATCAGATCTTTGGACCTTAAATAACATCTCCAAACTCTAATATACAGGGGCATGGTATTCAAATCTGCAGTTAATCGTCTTTCCATAGCTAAGGTCAATTATCCTCTTATATAATAAAAACCTAATATGCTGTGTCTGACCACTCATTCAATGGTTCAACCAGTCGCTATTACATGCACTGACCACCAGGGGGCAGACACTCCAACTGGTAGGTTAGCTTGCTGCTGAGGTCTGGCCAATTGGGGATTGGGCAAGACAGGCTGGACTGGGACATAACCTTGGTTTAATCCGGCATGGGCTGGCTTTGCCCCATCCCTGCAGGCCAGGCTGAGGGACCCCACCTGTACACAGTAAGCTATAAAGATTGTCTGCATGCCTCGACTTTTTTTATCTAGAAAAAAGTCAGGGCAGTGGAAAGACCAATACACCAGCGTTTTAAAAACCTGGAGTTGATGCCAAAACCGGTTTGGCTCAGTGGATAGAGCGTCGGCCCGCGGACTGAAAGGTCCCAAGTTCGATTCCGGTCAAGGGCATGTACCTTGGTTGCGGGCACATCCCCAGTGGGGTTGTGCAGGAGGCAGCTGATCAATGTCTCTCATTGATGTTTCTAACTATCTCTCTTCTTTCCTTTCTGTAAAAATCAATAAAATGTTTTTTAAAAAACAAAAACCTGGTGTTGAAACCCAGTTCTATAAACAAGCTACCTGAGTACTTTTTGCATAATTCACTTAACCTGGCTTTCTGAACCTCCTTCTCCCTCCCCCCTTTTCTAAAGCATGCTAAAATACCTATCTCATAATGATGTCCTAAGGGTGAAAGGAGATACCTTCATTACCTAGAACAGTACTTGGCATGTAACAGGTGCCCAATCAGTTGAAGCTATTCCAAGTTCCCTGAAAGCAAGGGCGCTCCTTGAAACCTTGCCAGTATCTAGCGTAGTGCTTAAACGTCACAGAAACTCAGTGAATCCAGGGGGGCTGCCTTTGGAGGAAGTTTCCAGCTTTTTGGTAAATATTCCACTACTTTTTTCTTTTTTTTTTGAGGCAGCCCTAATTTCCGTAGGCGTACCCCAGGATCAGATACAACATTATAGGTTTGTGTAGCGGTGTCTTAATGACATTTTTATTCTTTTAATCATCTTTCAATGGCTTCTCCTGGTACTTAGAAGACGATTCAAACTCTTTGCTGTGGCCGGGTGATCCGTTTAGTCCCCTTTATTTCCCCCTTTCACTTCGGATGTCCCAGCCACACCTGACCTCCATCTGCGCCTCAAACACTCGAGGCTGATTTCAGCCTCGCGGTTTCCTTTCCTCTGAAGGGAGTGCCTCTCCCTACCTGCACAGGCTGGCTTATTTATAACATTATTTAGCTCCAAAGCGGCCTCCTGAGTGTCCTTCCCTTGATTCCTCCAATTCCGTTTCACAGGATAGCACTTCGCCAAATCGTCTCGTTTGTTTCTAAGTGAGAACGGGAACTCTGTCGATTTCGTTTCCAGAAGTTTCCCCCGTGCCTGCCTTGGCGTATAGAGTAAGCGAGTGACCGCTGGGCTACAACTCACCCTAAGGTCCACCTTTGGGCTTTTCAGGCTGGAGTCTGGTGTGTGTGTGTGTGTGTTGGGGGGTGGGGGTGGGGGAGAGTTGGGGGGCATTCACTGTAACGGCACTAACGTCTTCCCAGCACAGGTTCTTTTTCCAGGTCTTAAGGCCTAGCACCTCTTTTCCCCACGGGGGGGACTTGGTTGAATGGAAGAACCTCCTGTAGAGTCACAGCAGCTGTGGGGTTCTGGGTTCCAGGGCAGGGGTGAATCGGGGAGTCAGGGAACACGTGTGGCCACAGCTGGGGGCCTTAGCACGGTGGGTAACGGTCAGACGGCGGCACTCACGAGGCTTCTGGGAGACTCCCGCGAGCCCTGCGCCAGGTGAACGTCTTCCCGCGGCCTCTGACGGGGCCTCTGAGGGGAGCGGAACGCGGCGGCGGCGCCGGCCTCCAGAACCCGTCAGAAGTCCTTCACGTTTTACTTCGAAAGTGACAAGTCTTGTCAAAAAGGCGGACCTCCTCTCACAAAACGTGAGGGAGTTTCGGACTAGTCACCAGAAAACGGCTTCCGGGGAACCAACTGCTACACTCACCAGAAAACAGCCGCCCCGAGGGAACTTGACTCGGAAGGAGGAGCTTCTGGGAGATGACGTGCGGCCGCGCGCGGAGCCTGCGCAGCCGCAGTAGAAGCCGCACGCCCTCGCGCCGGCCGCGCAGCCGCAGTGGAGGCCTCGTGCGCCCGGGGTGGGGCGCGGAACTGGGGCGGGGCTAGTCCGTCTCCCGCGCTGACGCGACGGCTCTCGGCGGAAGGGCGTGGACGCGCAGGCTCAGTGATCAAGGAGGCGGGGCCGCGCAGGCGTCGTGAGCGGCGGTAGCGGCGGCAGTGGAGGTGCTAGCGGCAGCAGCTGTCTGGGGGTTCCAGGAAGATGGTGCTGATTAAGGAATTGTGAGTGGGTCCGTGGGCGGGATCGCGGCTCCTGGAGGGGTCGCGGTGGGAGGTTCATTGATTGAGAAGCGGTGGAATACTCCTGAGAAGGAGCGAGGCTGGGGCTGGCCGCTCCCTTCGCCTTCCCCTTCCCTCCCGGCCCGCGCCCCCGGCCCACTCGAGGCCCCTCCACGGCGCTTCCCCAGGGTCCTCCTCCGGGCGTTACTGCGGCAACAATGCTGCCCTCTCTCCCGGGGTAGAGGCGGCTGTGTCCCGATCGGATCGCGCGGCTCGGGAAGGCGCGGCCGGGAGTTTCCGCTGGGACCTGTCTTCTCACCAATCCCTTTCCCCCAGGCCCCGCTGGTGGGACCGAGGGTGGGAGAGACAGGGTGGGTCTGACTGTGATTTGTCGTCTTGGGTGGAGCCTGCCCGTAACCGACGGGAGATCGGCTTGTCGGGTGAGGGCAGCACTGGTGTCTGAACTCTAGGTGGGACCCAGGCTCCCTGAAGTTCATGCAGGAGCCGGGAGAGCCTGCGCTCTCCCGGGCAGCTCCCTTGGCTTGACAGCATTGACTTGACAGCAAAGCCGTCAGTCTCAGTTCCCATATCTTTGAGGTGGGGTGACACTCTTAGGCTCCACCCACCTCACCGGGTTGAAGTGAGGCGTTAACACGTGGTCTGTCAAATAGAAGGGTTTCCCCGGTGCATTAGACCAGCGAAGTGATTTTGTTGAAAAGTTAGGCGTTTCCTACCCGCAAGGACTGAATTTCACCGGAAATCTGGTTGGCAGTGATTGTTCAGCTATCACAGCTGGCTCATTTCGTCATCATCCCTTGGGCAACTAGGGATTTCGAGTTATGGCCCTTTCGGGCTTTCAAATGCTCCTTCCGTTCTACATTAAAAAAAAAAAAACCATAAAACTTTTTGATTGAATTTAACCATCTCCAAGACACCTTAGTCTTATTTTAGTGAAACTTTTCTTTAAAAAGGAAGCGACTCATTTCGCTTCTCTGCTTGAAACCCACAAAAGATTCCATATCTCAGAGAATCCAAGCCCACGCTGTACAATAGCCTAGGGGAGGGTGTCTTATACTTTTGTCTTTTCTGCGCTGATTTTATTTACTAACCTTCCCCTGCCCCTCCCAAGCTCACATGCTTCCTTGCTGTTCTTGCTTTTCTCCTTACTGTTCCCACGTTTGAGTGCTCATTCTGCATCTCGCTAACTCTTCTCTCCCCCCCCCCCCCCCCTTTCCTTCAGATCTTTTCTTAAATACTGTGTCACCTTCTTAGGGAATCCCTCTCTGAAGACCTAATTGTAACCCCCACCTTTCGGTATCTGTTTTCCCTGCTCTATTGTTCTCCCACAGCAGTCATCACCATCTACCACGCAACACAATTAGTATTTTTCTTCTGTTTCACTGTATGTATTCTCTGGCCACATGTAAGCTCCATGAATTTATCTTGCTCCCCTATCTCCAGGTCTTAGACTAGCCCCTGGCCTGTAGTACATGCTCAGTAAATATTTGTTAAGTAAATGAATGAAAAATTAAAACTTTAGCCAGTGACAGGGATCCCGAGAAAAGACACATTTTCGGTTAAAGCTTATCGTATTGGACTTTGGATTTATATATGAAAGTTTTCTTCCAAGATCTTTGTACAGTGGATCATGCAAGTGTTATCTCATTTGTTACTCTGACATCTTTGTAATGGCAGATATGAAGACAGATTGAGGAAATGAGACAGAAGGAAATTGACTTGGCTCAAGCCAAGTAAGTTGCAGAACTGATTTGAGATCACAGGACTCATCGTATTTCTTTTATTAGAGTTATTGCCTCCCTCCTAAAATGTGAATTAAGTGCTTAGTAGATTCTGTTGACAGTTATGTGAGGAGTGTCAAGCTCACTTATGAAAAACAGTTCCCATTGGGAAGTTAGACACTATGCTTTTTGTGAACCATTACTTTCATTATAAAAATTTGAATGCGCCGAGGTAACAAATGTCAAAATGTGCCCAAAGAATAATATTTCCTAGCAATTTATAAATTACCATTTCTTGCTATTCACTCCTCACATATGGCTTCCCTAGAATGTATTTCCTCCTAGACTTTTTGAAGATAGAGACTTTCTTCTTTCTTAAGTATTCCCCGCATCAACGCAGCATCTAGTCTGGCACACTGTAAGTACTCAGTGTTGTTGAATGAAAAAAATTATTCTTGGTATTTGCAAGTCAGCTTTCTAAAATTGTTTTTGGTTAGGAGCAATGAATAGGTCATTCCTATATGAAGATGTTGGTACATTGTGAAATGCTTTGGCAAATGTTTGTTGTCTTTAAAAATACCATCTATTTTTGACATTAATTAAAAGGTTAGAAATAACTTTTCAAGGAAAAAAGTTTTCAAGTTATTACTTAAGCAAATAGATGAATTTGCCATTAGAATAAGGTCTTGGCTTTAAATAACTAGTTGCTAGTTCCATTTGGGAAATTATTTTCATGAAAATTTTTAGAGAAAGTTATAAAAATTTTTAAATACAGACATACCTCAGAGATGTTGTGGGTTTGGTTCCACACCAGTGCAATAAAGTGAATATCGTAGTGAAGCTACTCACGAATTTTTTGGTTTCTCAGTGTATATGAAAGTTATGTATTACGGCAGTCAGCTAAGCGTGCAATAGCATTATGTCTAAAAAATGTACAAGTCTTCATTAAAAGAATTGATACAAATTGCTAACCATCATCTCAGCCTATTGGACAAATGGTGCCAGGAAATTTGCTCAACACAGGATTTCCACAAACCTTCCATTTGTAAAAGAAAAAGGCATTATCTGTGAAGAATAATAAAACCAGGTATGCCTGTTCAGGTTTCCCCACTATCCGAAAGTAGAGAATTCCTATGAAACCTTTTATTAGCTGGAATGGCATAAAACAAAGAAGCAGTTACCATTAATTTAATACAATTGACTCTTGGAACAATGCACAGACTTAGAGACACCAACCCCCCCTCCACCCCGAAGTTAAAAATGTGTATAAATTTTGACTCCCCTAAAACTTAGTTGTTCCTTGGTACCCACAGAAGATCCCAAAAAAACACTGATGCTAGGTCCCCTATATAAAATGGCATAGATCAATGCATACAATGGATCCTCTGCTTGCAACTGTGGATTGAAACAGTGCTTGTGTTATTGGGGAAAAAATCTGCATATGAGTGAACCTGCACAGTTCAAACCCATGTTGTTCAAGGGTCAGCTGTACCTGAAAAATTTTTGATCATTCCCATATTCCCCTAAACACCTACAAAAAGCACATTAAATATGCTTAATTGCATCCACTTTTACACTAAGTTGTGACACATGGACGATCCCTCAGCTTTTCTGATAAACTCAGGATACGTCTTGCTAACTGATGCACAACATAAATCGAGATAAAGCGCTGATGCTCACAGGCACAGCTCAAAGCTGTAGCAGCTTGATGCTGAAATCCTGAGTGTGGTTCCCTGGGAAGGAGCTTGGTGGGGCCACTCTTGATGTCCCCTCTTTGATACCCCCCCCGCCCACCCCGGTTGCATGTTGCCTCTGTGACAGTTCTGCAAAGCAAATGCTGAGAACTGTTTTCACTCTTCTCCTTTATTTGCGATAGCGAAAATCCTCCGTGTATTTCTTTCAGTTAGCAAAAATAGGTTCTAACAGGTCTTTTCTAAAAGTGGAGTGGCGAATGAACTTTCAAAATGTGGGGGATATCTGTCCTGCTTTTAGACTAGTAATCAAAAATCAAGACCTGTCCCTTCTCGCTTTTACTATTTACTAAGTAAATCTTGAAGAGATGACTTGGCTCATTCATTCAGAATGTCTTAATCAGTCACTTTCATTTCGTGAAATGAGTTTTCCTAGAAGTGTTGTTATATAAAAATATGGATCTTCCTGCTAAAATCACTCAGGGGTTGTTTGGCTTTGTGAAACTTCAGGGAAGTCTTTAACTCTTTCATTTGTATTCCTTCCTTCCATTTCCTCTGCAGCCCATCATCTTGTTTCAGGCCTTTGTAAGGCCTTGCCCGCCTCCCAAAAGATGGCTCTCCCCACACTCCTGCTTCTCAGCATTTTAACCACCTACCGATGACTTCTTCAGGTTAGCTGTAGTTATGTCTCACCTTTTTGAACAACCTCCCAGCATTCCTTGTTGCCCAATAAATTTAATAGATTTCTTACCATTATATTGCAGGCTCTGATAATATTCTCCCGACCTATACCTTATCTGTTTCCACCTATATTTTTTTTAAAAATACACTCCCAGCCTATAACCTAGTCTTCCCCCTGACCACTGCACTCCCTCTGCCCCAGTTTATTTCCTGTTACTGAGGCGGTGAGCAAATTAGTGTGTATCCTGAAGATACAGCTGAAATGACTAGGTATGGGAGGACTGTATATACCAAATGACTTCTTGATGAGAATAGAAATTAGTAACCTTTGTGACTTTGAAAATGTTCATTGTCTTTAGATGACTGTTATCAAAAAGACAGTGATGAGTAATCTCCAGTTATCAAGGAGGAGGGAGTTACAGGATAATGTTTTATACCTATTGACAGTTGAGATGATGTGAGTATTCAAGCATAGATGTTTGAGGAGAATAGGGAGAGAGAAGTAGGTAGAAAGTGCAGCTAAAAAGAAGTTGGAATGAGGAAAACTAATGGGAATTTCTATGAAAAGAAAATCAAGCTGAGTTCCTTGAGATTTTTTTTTTCTCCTTATAATAGAAAGAGTTAAAATAAGATTTTAAATCACTGTGGTGCCAGCTTAATGGTTTGGAGGGAAAGTCAGAAAAGGACCAGGCCAAAAAAGTTGATCTTTTGAACATCAGCTCTTCTGAGAGATTCAGGATGGTTTTCAGAGTTTATGGTAGAACTACATAAAGGCACTTCATTATAAAAATCTAAAGTTAAAATGCAATATTCTAGTATAGTTCACCATGATATTCTTTTTTGGAAGCAGGGGTCTCAATATTGATCATTTTGCATGTCCAATAACAAACTGTTGGATAAGATCAAACACATAAGCAGCCTTACATTGAATCTACACTGGAAGGGTTTTTTATATTTATAAGGCTCAAAGTATTTTCCATAAAGTTTTTTCTTATTAAGTCTAAAGGACCGTTTACTTGTTTTTCTCTTAATAAAACTGGGAAGTAATTGGGTAGTAGGGATCAGTTTGGGGAAGCATTCATTCATGAAATTCAAGACATCTATTTGTGAGAAGTATCCAAAAATGCACAGTATATAAATAATGAAACCATACTAAAAATTTCATGAGAGCAACCTGACCAGACAATGTACAAATAATACATCCTGTACCCTGCGATTTTCAGTGATGAGTTTTCTCTTGTTCTTCACTCTTCACAGGAGTCTTTGCAACTGCTTTTTGGGGGTCCTTGTATAATTTAGATGCTAAATGCAGCGATTGCTGACAACCTGGAATGATAGTTTTATTTCTCCAGTTTAAAAAACATACACACACTTATTTAGCCCTGGCTGGTAGCTCAATGGTTAGAACACCAGCCTTCTCGCTAAAGGGTCTGGGGTTCCATTCCCGGGGTCAAAGGCATGTACCTAGGTTGCAGGTTCAATTCCCAGCCCTGGTTGGGCACGTGCAGGAGCAACCAGTTCATGTGTCTCTCACATCTATGTTTCTTTCTCTTCCTCCCTCTTTTTTCCTCTCCCCCCACCCCCCCCCTTCTAATCTCTCTGAAAGTTCATGGAAAAGATAGATCCTCAGGTGAGGATTAAGAAAAAACAACACTTACTTAGAGTGGTAAACATTGCAAAGACACTCTTCCATAAATGATATCCTTGTACCTTGCTGGATTTGTATCATTGTATCATCACTGGATTTACAACAGAAGGTCTTTTAAGCATACCGATGTGTTTTAAAGCCAACTATTTTATGTGTAACATATATTTTTTTCCTTTTGTCTTTTTAGCCGTGTGGTTTTGCCCTGTTCTGTTCAGGAGGTAAGTCATGCTTGCTTCTGTATTATTTTATTGATATAGTACATTTTGGTATGTTAATCTGAAAGTTATATTGTTGTTGCATTTATTTACCTTTAGTTTTTTGTCGCAAAAAACTAAAATGTAAAGGTTGTTACACAGATAATTGTAAATGAATTTCTGTTACAGTGCTTTGTTTTGGAAGAGGTTGTTATGTTTTGAGTCTTATGAAGAATGTAGTTTAACCTGCTATCTAGTGCAGAAATTCTGTCCACAATATCTCAGAGAAAGGAGGTTCTTGCTCAACCTCAGCACTTTAAGGTTAAGTCAGTTGCTGCTTAGAGAAGAAGCCTATTTACTGTTGGATTTTTAAAAACGTTTGTCTTTATTTTACACCAAAATCTGCTTTCCCATAATACTTCTGTTGTTTAAGTTCCTTCCATTGGAGCAAGAAGAAATATAGGCCTGTTCTGTCTTGCATATGGTAACCCCTCACGTCTTATAGCAGCTCTCTGTCCTCCCCCAATCCTTTGTTCCATCCTCGAGGTTACAAGGTTAAACATGTCCAGCATGTTCATTTGGCCTGATACAACACGACCCCTAGACTTCCTCACCAGCTGGTCTCACTACTGCATCGCCGCAGTTACTGCTTTCAACTGAAAATGGTATTCCAGACATGTTTTGACCAGCTCATAACTGAGAGATTATTGTCTCTCTTGATCTGCACATGATATAGAGACACATCACCTGTTCAGAAGTTGCATGTTTTGTAGTTTTACTTATTTGTAGTATAGCCCAGAATGAGGATAGTAACTAAGCAGAGACTTCAGAGAGATCAAGATATGGGGAGCAGAACACATAAAGCCCTCTGGGTCCTTCTGCGACTTGTGCACAGTGTGCCCTTGCTCAGTTATCTGGTTTGCTTAGAGCTGACCGTGAATTCGAAGCTGAGAATTGGAAGTGGGACAAAACAAACTGATAGCCGTAGAAGTGACAGGTGACCAAAGACAGAAAGAAAAAAAATAAAATGAAGGAACTGAAAACTAGTAGCTAACTGGCACTGGTTATTGTAAACTTGAACACAACTGTATATATTTCAGTAATGCCTGAGGTTTCACTGTATTAAAACCCTCAAAACAAGCCAGGCACTCCTATTCTTTACTTGTGTAGCTCATTGTTTGAACTTGAATGCGGAAATTGACATTTGTTTTTGTTTCTTTTTTTCTTTTGGTTTTGGATGTTGGATCCACTTGGATGTTGAAATCTTTCTTGGTATTGTCATCGAAAATAATCCCAGCTCTTTGTTGTACTTGCACTTAAATACATCTCTTGTCTTCATGTGTTGGTCTTAAAAATGACAATGACAGCCTGATAGCAGGCCATACAGCATTAGTCCCTTAAGAACATTTTTTTGGATACTGTTGTTGTTTCTGTGTAAATTTTGGTTTCCTCTGTTCGTGGCCAAGATCAAATTTACCTCTTGACTTAGAGACATTTTAATCCTATTTTTAAAACATGAAAAGTACATTTTGAAGGATTTAAAGATTGATTGTAGCATCACTGGATTAACACTGATGATGTGTCATGAAAAACAAAGGAATTACAACCCTTTCTGAAGTCTAAAATCCCTACAAAAACTTATTAGATTCATTTAAAAAAATGTGTTTGGTACTAGCTGAGAGAGAGAGAGTGAGACAGACAGACAGACAGAGAGAGAGAGAGAGAGAGACATGGACAGACAGAGACTGGGAAGGACAGAGGTAGATGAGAGAATAAAGAGAGAATGAGAATTAACACACAAGATATCATATTCCTATGGGCTTTTCAGACAGGAATATCTACAGAGCTTACAGCCGCCCTGTTTTTGTCCCTCAAATATACTGTTGGTTTTGAATGATTAGTTTTTACAAGTAGCTTTTCGTCGAAAACATGCTTATATAAAAACAAAAACAAAAAAACCATCCTCATTGTTTTTAGGCTGTCTTCATTGGAAGGAAGAAATTTAGCCAGATTCAAAGAGATTGCAGATAATGCCATGGTTGCGTCCTTAGGAACAAATTAGAACACAAGAACTTTGCTTTTTATTATTTATTGGAATGGTTAGTGACTCGAGAATGGCATAGAACAATACTGCCAACCACAGGTATTGGAGCAGACCAATGAGAATTCTGGTACACTTTAAAATGAAATAGAAACCACTGTCAGCAATTTTTTGCCTTTTCAGGCTTTTATTATTATACTTTATATCCCTCCCCTTTATTATTGAGAATGCTATTCTGGGTTTTCAGCTTTTTTAATTGGCAGAGTGACAGTTTTATACGTGTCATACCTTCATCCAAATTTTGTAAGATTATTGAGCTTTAATAGATATGAAAATGTATATTATTATTAAAAAATGAACTAAGTTTCTAGATGTTTGGTTTTGTTTGTTTTTTAAGAAAACTTCTATTATGTACACATAAGGAACTATTTTGACATTGAAACTGGGATTCAGAACAGTTGCACAGTGAAACTGAAACTCAAACATTTTTTGTTCTTATACATTTATTTCCAGTATGCAGATGCAAGATCTTTTTAAAGATTGATATAGAGGCAGAGAAGCATTGAACAGACTGTCAAACTACAGTGGGAAGGCAGGGAAGGTTGGAGGGGGGCCGTAAGAGATCAACCGAAGGACTTGTATGCATGCATGTAGGCATAACCAATGGATACAAGACACTGGGGGTCGGGGGCAGGTGAGGACATGTGCTGGGGGCTAGGGGAGCCTTGGGGGAGGACAATGGGAAAAAGGAAAACATATGTACTACTATTTGTAACACTTTAAAGAATAAAAAAAATTAAAAAAAGGAAAACTTTTATTTAGAGGAAGAAACAGTTCCTTTTTTTAAATATACACATTTTTATTGATTTCAGAGAGGAAAGGAGGGGAAGATAGAAACATCAACCATGAGAAAAATTATTAATTAGCTGCCTCCTGCATGCCCCTTACTGGGGATCAACCCCGCAACCCGAGCATGTGCACTGACCTAGAATTGAACCATGGCCTCGCCACACTGGCCAGGCCCGGGTGTTTTTTTGATAGTGGAAATGGAAGTACATAGTAAAACACCAGAGTGTTTGTAACGAGCAGGTTTTTTTTTAGAATAATGGAAATCTTGTAAAATATTACAGTTCCTTGAAGCTATATGACCATCTGGTGTTCGTCTCCCTAAACATTCATTTCTAATTTGAGTCACGTTTTCTTGTAGAACATATGTGCTGAACGGTTTGGACTCGCTCTTCTATATCATCTATAGTAAGATTTTAGCATAGGAAGTTTCCACAGTTACTACTGACTTACTGAGATTCCTTTACTCTGAAATTTCAGTATCAGGTTGGGCAGCTGTACTCGGTTGCAGAAGCTAGTAAGAATGAGACTGGTGGTGGAGAAGGAATTGAAGTCTTAAAGAATGAACCTTACGAGAAGGATGGAGAGAAGGGACAGTATACACACAAAATTTATCACCTCAAGAGGTAAGCCACCTATTCACATTTGATACTTAATCATTATATTAAATAATTAGGCAGCAACTACTCGACTCACTTATTAAGCGTGTAACTACCTAATAAAACTGATATATCACTTGTATCATTTTTTATTTTCTGCAACAAACAGGATCATACTATACATATGGCTCTGCAGCTTGCTTTATTTTTGATGCAGTTATAGATCATGAGCATCCTTCCATGTTACTGTGTAATGTCCATTTCATTCTTTTTAAAACTGAGTAAAATTTCTTAGTATGGACATAGCATAATTTACTTATCCATTCTCTAAATGATAAGCTGATTGGGTTGTTTTTTGGACGTTTTCCAGTTTTGTCCGTAAATGATTATAAAATTATAAATAATATTTCTCTGAACATGGCTGTACCTGTCTTTATGCCTTAGGTTACTATTTCGCCGTAAGAAATCTATGAAACTAGGGTTGCCGAAAAGAAGTGCTCATTTTAAGTTTTATTGCCCGATTGTCCTCCAAGAGTGTAATAGTGTTCATTTTCCCATATTTTTCTATCTTTTTTAAATTCGGCCGATTTGATACCCAGAAAATAATCTCTTACTTAACTGTGCTTTTCTTTATTAGTGAGGTTGAATGTCTTTTCATTGAAGGTCTTTTGCACATTCTTCTGAGTCTGGTCTCTATCTTTGGCATAAATATTTGAAAATAAAAAACCCATACCGCCCTAACCGGTTGGCTCAGTAGATAGAGCGTTGGCCTGCGGACTGAAGGGTCCTGGGTTTGATTCTGGTCAAGGGCATGTACCTTGATTGCGGGCACATCCCCAGTAGGGAGAGTGTAGGAGGCAACTGATCAATGTCTCTCTCTCATCAGTGTTTCTAACAGTCTATCCCTCTCCTTTCCACTCTGTAAAAAATCAATAAAATATATTTTATAAAAAACCATACCAATATTTATTCAAGGATGAAAGACTAGTAATAGTTTATAATAATAGATTTTGTCAAGAATGTTCTTAGTTTGTTAAAAGTAGGAGGGAGTCTTTGCCTTCTCTTGCCTGTATTCTCTTTGTGTTGAAATGAGTAACACCTGTGTTTTGCAGCACTCCTTAAAATTATAAATGAGCTGTGATGATCAGTATTTTTCATATTTCCTCAATGTAAGGCTGCTGATTGGTTTATAGAGACACAAGAGTATTAAGTTAAATGGCTTATAGAACTTTAAATTGTATTGTTATTTTCTCTTAGAACACAGCGTTTCTTTGATTCTGAAGCAGGTTTGAATGAAGGCAAAAACTCTAATCAAAACAGTTATTCATAAAGACTGTCTTATTCATGGTTTTGTATTAATTTGTTTCCACCCTAGGTGGTATAATCTATATAATATTTATAGTATTGAGTTTACCTATTATACTTATATGTCTTTAGCATTTTACATTTACTCTTCAACTGAATTTTACCAATACATAAAACTTCCTTTACTTTAAACATTGAATTCTGGATGTTCTGAAATAAACCAAAAAGTTTGATATATAAAATTTTCTTTTGGTCTATGATGTCCTTAAGTGAATAAATTTGAAATAGATTAAAAATTTCCTTCATTTGAAAACTAAGAGTTGAAATATTGGGGAATTATTTGATATATTATTACATGAAAAAGGCTAGGTGCTGAATAGATAAATACATATTTAATATTTTACAATTTTTTTTCCAAAATTTCTTTAGTCTCTTGTATTTTTGTTTAATGAGAAAAAGAAGTGGTAACTATTTTTGAGGCATTTGAATTAGATGATACTCCAACCACAAACAATGGATCTCTTAAGTTGAAGATGGCTATATAAATATGGTTAGTGCAGGAGATATTTATTATTGTTCTGGAGAGCTCATTTGAAGACGAGAGGCGAAATTCATGCAAGAGTAGGACTTCCTTTCCCCAGCTGCTAGCACAGCTTCCCTCTGGCCACTGACACATGGGACCTGGGCCTCCTTCCTCGGGGTGATCATGGATGGGGTGCTGGCCGGGCCCCTGAGCAATCTCATCACACCCGCCTTCGCTGGCCTGGCACCAGTGTGTCATAGGGTGGTACAGCATCAATAGAATGGCAGACTTGGCAGGCTTGGATGGAAAGGCCACCAACACCTTGTTTTACATTTGAGACACTGGAAGTGTTGAGGTCTACTTTACCCACTTTAATCAAGGTCTCTGGATTCCCTGGCCAGTATGCCTTCCTATTTCAGCAGAAACACTTATTGGTAACATGTACATACTTTTTCTTAATCAGAAAATTGAGGAACAATCTTGGCAAGGTATTTAAAAATCCAAAGTTTAGTGATCATCTCGAGGAACATTTCAAATGTCCAGTTTCCTTCACTCTTAGAGAATGTTCTTTTTATGGGATAATGAGGTTCTTTCCATATCTTTTGATGACTTTCACTAGTAAGGCGTTGCCCGTGGTAATTCTAAGCATAGGGTTTAGTACTTGGTGTATTCTTAAACAGTATGCTGGCCACTGTAAGTGCTCTAGGTGGAAGCTCACTCATTTCCCAGAGCACGCTTTTCTGATGAGGAAACTGAGACCCAGAAAGGTTTAAGCGGACCCTGTGTCATTGTTGTTTGGTAGCGGAGATCGGACATGAGGCCAAGCAGGCATTCTGACTCCAGAACTTGCCCTATTAATCACTTGGCTCTACTGCAGAGCCCTGTGGGATGGTTAGAATATTTTCCATTTCCTGAAGCGAACTGCAAAGGACTTAACAACGAAATTCCTCCAAACCCACAATTTCACCATATCCCATTTTCTTATGTCTTTAAAGTCTCAAGTCTTTTAAAATAAAAGTTAAACTTAACATGGTGCTCAAGATTTCCACACATGCTCAGTTGTAATAGCTGTCCAGAATAAAGACCGCTAGCTCTAAGTAAGCTAGTCTTTGTCTTTCAGACTGATCTGGTCCAGCCCCTTAGGCTATTTTTCTAATGCTTTGGGGTCCCTCATAACCTGCTCTGCTTTCTGAACACAGCTTAGGTCTGTCTTGTGTGGAGGCATTCCTTGACTACTTACATTCTTCCCTAACCTCCATCACTTTTCGTCACTCTACTTCATTTGCTTCCTAGACTTGTATGTACCCCACATACCATAAAAGTTTTAGTATGTTTCCTTAAGTTGTTTAATAAGCACTTCATGGTGGATGGTGGGGAATTGACAGAATTTGTTGGGCAAAAAATCTGGAAGCAATGCAACATAATGTGTTGCAACTTTTGAGACGGTATTTCAGAGAAAAACTTGCAGTTCTCCTGAGACCTCATCAGAACTCTGACCAGACATTTTGTGGGTTGTTTGCTCTCCCTTCTTGGGGAAAATTAGGTTTGCTCTTTTTTTTCCCCCGATGCAATAGCATAGAGCCTTTATTACAAGCCCAGGCTGGCTCTCCTGCCTCCACTGACGCAGCAGCAGGAAGCAAAAGAGTAGGTTTGCTCTTTTTTATGTCTCATAAATATTATGCTTTCACCACCTTCAGTCAGTCCTGTAATATGGAGAATTCATAAAGCTTTGCCCACTCCAGAATGGCTTTGTTCCTGAAAGGTTAAAATAGCAGAGGTTTTATTGAAAATTGTTTTAAAATTTCATGTGGCTCAAGTTAAGAGCTAATTTTTATAAGCAAAAAGATTCATCTGCCAGGAAGTGAAAGTTACGTGTGCATTTAAAATTGAGAAGCTTAGCGTTGGCTGGAGTCGCGAAGTTGGTTGAACATCATCCATCCGGTGACCGGAAGGTCTCCTGGACAGGGCACGTACTGAGGTCTTGGGTCAGCTCTGGTCCGGGTGCATATGGGGGGCAACCCTTTGATATTTCTCTCTCACATCGATGTTTCTCTCTCTTTCCCTTCCTCTCCAGAATCAGTAAAAATATATTTAAAGATAAATAAAAGCAACCAAGTATAGATTTTTTTTTTAAAAAAGGAAGTTTAAAGCACCTGAGCATGCAAAGATTAATTTTAAATGGTTTATATTCAGAAATCATCTCTGAATGAGGATAAGTAAGAAATTAATAAATAGTCTAAAACAGTCATTTGTTCTTGAGTTGAGAATTAGCCATCAACACATAAATTTTTTTCTTTTATGTCGCTCTGAGTCTTAATTTTGCACAGGTAAAAGTTTTCTAAATCAGGAGTGATCCTATTCTACAAGAACATTAGAAATGTTACTGAAACACATTGTTTCCTCTTTATGGTGCGCAGGGACCCTTAACATGGGCTTGCACTGCATGGTGGTTGTTTTTTTCCAATAAATTATTGTTGGTCCTCTGTGTCAACCACAGAGGGAAAGCATTGCTTTTATTATTGTTATTATTATCATTATTGATTTCAGAGAGAAGGGAGAGGGAGAGAGACACATCAATGAAGCTTCCTATCAGATATATGATTTGAAAAATTATTTATTGTATGAGTTGTTTCACTTTCTTGATAGTGTTGTCCTTTAAAGCTTAAGAAGTATACAGTTTTGATGAAGTCCAATTTACCTATATTTTTCTTTTATTATTTATGCTTTTGGTGTTATTGCCCATTCCAAGGTCACAAAGATTTATCTGTTTCTTTTAACAATTTGACAGTTTTTAGCTCTTAGATTTAGATCTTTAATCCAAGTTTTGAGTTAATTTTTTCCCCCACTCTTTATTCTTACCCACTCCTTTTAGTTTTCCACACAAAGCCAGAATGATCTTGAAACTTAGCTCAGGTTGTGTCATTCCCCTTCATCAGCTTCCCATCATAGAAAGAATAAAATGCCAATCCTGGGGCCTCTAAGATGGGCCCCTGTGATCTATCTGCCCCCTGCCCACCTCACCATCCTCAGCTTGTATCCCTCCGTTCCTTGTTCACTACAGTCTAGCCCTGCTTGGGGCAAATGTGGGAGACAACCCATTTCTGTGTCTCTCTCACCTGGCTGTTTCTCTCCTTCCCTCCTCTCCCATCCTACTCTCTAAGGAGGTCCCCTGAAAAAAATATCCTCAGGTGAGGATTAACAACAACAACAAAAAAGAAATGGTTAGCCCAGTTTCTTATCTCAGGAACGGTTTTTTTGTTTGTTTGTTTTTAAAGGAATGCTCCAGATCAGTGTTTGTTTGTTTTTAAAGGAATGCTCCTAGATCAGAAGTTCAGTGTACATTTTGGTCATTTATTATGTGTCTTTTAAGCCATATTAGCCCTTTGTTTTCTGGTGCCTCTGTGGCAAAGTCCTCTCGCTGCAAAGCAGACAGGGTCACCACCCTGGAGCTTAGATTAGATCTTCATGTTATCTTCTCTGAAGACAAGCTTAGATTAGGTCATAATAGTATCTCCTCAAGATAATTGATAATTGTCAATTGGGTTACATTTTACCCCGAAGTTAAATATTCTTAAATAACCTTGGGGTGTGAGAGGCTACAGTGTTGGCTTAGAACCTTTGGGCTCTTGGGCATGATGCTATGGCTGACTTTCCACAGCTGGAATCTAGATGTTTACCTGGAGGCAGGCACTTGCCTCAGTATTGATTTATTATAAGAGGACATTGTGTGACTAGTTTTGGAGGAGCAAGAGGAAGAATGTCCTCCCTAATTTGTTTTTGAAGGCCTAACTCCATTTTGTTAATTCAGTTCATATATGTTCCTTTTCTGAGACTCTGTAAGATTCCAAAACAGAATTTCCTTCATTCTACTACAGTGACTTCCTAAGTGATACTGAGAAGGAAAAACAATGTGTATGCTATGCTCTCAGTTATATATGTAAGTTGGCACACTTGAACTGCCTTGTTAGGAATATGTTCAACCTGCCATTAATGAAAATTTCTCTCCTGTAAAAATATAATTGAAATTTAATGCTATTTACTCCATTTATACATTTTTCCCCAGGTTTAGTCAATTACTTAGATTCATTGAGGGAGGGATGTGCTGGTTAATGTAAAAAGTCAGTAAATTCGAAACAAAATTGGCTCAAAGGTTTGGTTGAGCCTAACTAAGTCAAAACAAAATGAATTGTTAGAGTTCATGTCATGGAAATAGCATCCTGGAAGTAAGATAATAGGCAATTCAGGGGCAAAATGAAGAAATATTTAAGCTTTCTTATATATTTGGCTGTTGGGGCCTTTAATGACTGACTACCAATTTTCTTCTGTTTGGGCCAGCAAATTTTAGAGCTTTTGATGAATATCAAAGTTTTCAGAATATTGGGCACTCTTATAAAGAGGAGAGTGTCAAAAAAATGTTTCTGAGCTAGTACACAGCTATTTTTCCCCTGCCTTTTTCTAAGTTGACCAATTGAAGCATTGATAGATCTGTTTGTCAACCTCTCAGGGAGATTAGTGATCTTGTAGTTTGTATTTTTTTTAAATTATCCACATCCTTCTATATAATAAAAGGCTTATATGCAAATTGTCTTCTTGACCAGGAGTTAGAGCATGGGGTGGGACCGGCTGGTCGACTGCTAGTGCCACCTCCCTTCCCTGGCTGGCCCCCCCACACTGATTGGGGGTAGGGCTAGCCAGCCAAGCGCCTGTGGCCCCTCCCCCTGGCCCACGCAGCCCAATTGGATCAGGGCAGGTCAGCCGGACCCCACTCGTACACGGATTGTGCACCAGGCCTTTAATATATTGTATTATATATACTCTGATTAGACCTCTCCCACATTTAAATGGGTTTTAAGTAAAGGAAGAAATAATTTAACTGCTAGATATTGGTTGATTTTTAATGCGATAATATTTTCAGTTCTCCCAGCTTCATTTTTTGGAAGTTTTACTCCCTTGCATGAGTCTTTCTAAGATTTGAAAAGAATAAGTGCTCAGAGACTGAGCCCTCCTTCATTATTATCTTTTAAGGATGTAAGGCTGCAGGTAATCTCTTTGTGCCTTTGGAATTCAGCTTGTGCTGCCATCCTATCTAATAAAAGGGTAATATGCAAATTAACCATCACTCCATCACAAATATGGCGCACCCAGTCCTCTCAGCCTTGCTGGAGACCCCCCAGTCCTGGGATAGGGGGGCCTTTGAGAGCTGGAGCCAGCATGAGTGGACTGGCAGAATGCTTGCTTCGTTGCTGCGGTGATGAGTCAAGCTAACGATGGGCCTCTGGCCAGGCTGGGGCACTGAATGCTTGCGTTGTCGCCCTAGCAACGAGGCAAGCGTTCCTTGCCCAGCCTCGGATGGGCCTCTGGGCCTTGGAGAGCCTCTGGACAGCGGGTGTGGAGCGGCCAGGCCCTGCAGAGAGCTACTGGCACACGGATTCGTGCGCAGGGCTACTACTGTGTAATAATAGAACTTCAGCTTTTCTTTTCTGGTGCCTTGATTTGTCACAATACTGGAAGCTCCAAATCATGTACCTGCTTTTGTGTTCTGAAGAGATAAAAAGGGCTGTTCATGCTACCTCTTCTGTAACCGCACAGCTCTCTGGCTAGTGTGGGGTTCCTTACATCTAGTCTCTGGCCAGCTGCTCGATCTTATGGGGCCAGAGTGCATTCTGGATCCATTTCCTTAGCTTGTTCTTTCTCTTAGATTAGGGCATTAAGTTGTGCTTGAAATTCTCAGAAAAGCAGCTCTGATATGGAAAAAAATACATAATAGGGCTTATAGTTGGAGGATATAGTTGTTTCTTTTGTGTGTGTGTTTGGTTTTTCTTCTGTGTTCTCTGTTCCATTGATCTATCTGTCTGTTCTTGTATCAGTACCGGGCGGGATTTTTTTTTTTTAATTCTTTGTTGTTTAAAGTATTACATGTCTCCTCTTTTCCCTCATTGACCTCTCCCCAGCCACCCCCCAGCCTGGAGGATATAGTTTTGACACACAGTTATTTAGCCACTTAAATGTTGGTTATATGGATGTTTACCTCAGTGTTATTAAGGGATTTAGTGAAGAAAGGCCTGTGAAAGTACCCAGCTCCATGTCAGCTTGTAATTAAAAAGCCGTAACTGCCATTATTGAGCACTCTTTGTCCTGCGCAATGTGCAAGACGTGTTGCAGGATATTATCTGACTGAATGCTCTCAATGGCCCTGCAGAGTAGGTAATGGAACTCAACCCACACACGAAGTTCAGGGAGCCGAGTAAAATGCCCAAGGGCACACCTTCCAAGAAGTGATGATGTGATTGGGATCCAAACCGTGTGAAAAGCCTGAGCATGTAAAACTGCTTTTTTATGATGAAATGATCATTTAAAATGGTCATTTCATTTGCATTTTCTGAAGACTATAAGATTGATGTGTCCATTTCTTTGTTTACCGGTTGTATTTTCTATTTGTAATGTGTTTGGATAGCTTTTGCCTGTTTTATCTTTTGGGATCTTTCCTGATTGATTATCTTAGGAATATGCACAACCTTATCATATATATTTAACCCTTCTGTGACCATACTTGAGGCAGCAAGTGACATTCATCCTCCAAACCTACAAAGTATGACACTTGGATATACTTTCATATTTCATTTTTTATAACTTTTTAAAATTTATTTTGTAAAATGTGTGAAAAGACTTTTTACTCAGGGGTACCCCTATTCTGGGCTTCTTTTTTTGCATTAAAGAGACAGTGTAATGTAGTCTTTTCACTGAGAACTTCCGTGTTGTGTTACGTACAGGTTGAATGGCTTCATCTAACTCTTAGGGAGATAGATCAGAAGCTCATAAGAAAGAATTGCTTCTATTTAAAAAAAAAAAATTGATTTTTTTTTTTAATAGAGAAGAAGGGCGAGGTATAGAGAGCTAGAAATATCGATGAGAGAGAAACATCGGTCAGCTGCCTCCTGCACACCCCCCACTGGGCATGTGCCTGCAACCAAGGTACAAGCCCATGACCGGAATCGAACCTGGGACCCTTCAGTCTGCAGGCCGACGCTCTATCCACTGAGCCAAACTGGTTAGGGCAGATTGCTTCTATTTTTAAAAAATGCTGTGTGTGGTTAAACATATAATTATTTTGTTGTTTTCACATTCATTTTCCATTTGATTACTCCGGGAACGAGGAGAAAACTGTTGAGTTCATGAAGCTTAGCGTGTAAGCACCTTTGATTACCATACTCTGAAGCAGTGCGAAAGCTGCCAACAAAGCAGAGATGGTGCTGTTGCAAATATCTCCAATGTTTCTCTCCTCACAGCAAAGTTCCTGGATTCGTCAGATTGATTGCTCCTGAGGGCTCCTTGGTGTTTCACGAGAAAGCCTGGAACGCATATCCCTACTGTAGAACAAGTAAGCCTGGTTCCCAGCAGCCATTCCCCCCCCCCCCCCCCCCATACACACACACACACAAGGACAGCTTTGAGAAGGGTGCCACCAGGCAAGGCCTTTTGTTGGGGTCTCGGGTAGTCCCGACACTCACTGTGGCAGAGGAGAGGATGTGTTGGGCTCCTCCCCACCCAGAGCTTTGTGCGGGGCCTGGCCTCATTCCTAGATGACAGCACCTTGGGGTCCTTGCTGACTGTACAGGCTCTGGGGTGAGCGAGTGGCAGGAGCAGCAGCATGCCTTGTTTTATTGCACTTCGCTGTACCCGGTGAAGGCAAGGCCCCCCCCCCCCCCCCCAGCTTTGTCGGGTGGTTTGGAACTGAACCCGTGCTATCTCCGAGGCATGTCTGTGCAGAAACTGTTCAGGAAGCCCTCCACCCACAGAAGTGTCTCCTGGTGTGGTGTGAACAGCATTTTACTTCCACTGCCACGCAATAGGGGAGGGAGGTGCAGCCTTCTGAAAAAGTTGTTTGTTGTTGGCTAAATTGGGATTATAAACGATGTCGTTGCTTTTGTGACATGATTCTTTGGACCATTGTTTTAAACCTGGATTATTGACTCCATAATCTAAAGCATCCTACTCTGTCTGTGACTTGTATAGAAACTGCTTTGCAGATGTAAACTACTAAATGTTTTATTTTCTGGTAGTTTGACCTTGTAATATTAAATATTGCGACCGATATTGTTTTGACTCTGATTAATATTCTGAAATTTTTCTCCTTTTATTGCCCACCTGTCCGTTATGCGTCAGTTGTAACGGTGAGTAAAACTGATTTTGTGTGTGTGTGTCACAAACTCTTCATCTTTCGACTTTGCTTTACATAGTCATTTATTTGCAACTGTCTCATTAAAACTGCCCATCACTGCATGGTTCCTCCTCTGTGCTTCTTCCAGCAACCTGCCCTCCACCCCGTGTTCCCAGGTTTAATGGCTCTCTCCAACCTTACCTCACAGTCTCCCCTGTTGACTTTATTTTGCTTTTGCTGCTTCCTTCCAATGCCAGATTTGCTCACCAAATCTCACAGCTTCTTTAGTGTTAGCCCTGCATGCTGCGTGACAAGTGAGGTGGTTTAAATTATTTAAAAGCATGTAGCATTTGGTTTGCCTGACAAGCCTATCAAGATAGATAGCTGATGATTCTTTATCACTTGAGGATCAGGCTTGAAGGGTCAAAGGCTGGGCTGCTTATGCTGGGGAGGAAAGAACTGGTGAAAGGTCACTGTCACTTGACTGTTGTGTTTTCTGCAGAATGAATATATGAAAGATGATTTCTTCATTAAAATCGAAACATGGCACAAACCAGACTTGGGAACATTAGAAAATGTAAGTTTCACCTCTGGGCTTTTCATTGACAGGCGAATACTATAGTCCATTTTGTCATCACCAAAGTGATGACGACACCGCATTATACCAGTACCTGGCCACCCCAGGGTGTGTCAGGTTACAGGGAGGCAAGCAAACAACTGGAAACAAATGGCTTTCCCTGACCATTCTCCTTCCCTTAAGTGGACATGAATGAGGTTGCTGTTTTTATCAGCAACTCCTTCTCTGAGACGGGGAAAGCACAGTTAAAACAAAATTCACAGATACTCCTCAAAGCAATCTTAGCCATTAAATTTCAGATTTCTTTTATCTTTTCATCTCCGTATTTGCCAGAGCTGCTCTCCATCGCAAAAATGATGGCTTTAATTTTCATCTTCATTCCACTCTGCTGGGATATGGGTTGATGTCAGAGAAATGACCTGGGAAGGAGAAGGTGCTCTGGATAATTTGTAATAATGTTGACGAGTTCCAGATTTTTACAAGTTGGTACACATTTATCTCTAAAATAAATGAGGTGATTTGGTATTTTTAGTCTATGTATGGTTTAATCTGCTTTCAGCTTTCAAATGGCTATATCTTTGGCAGTTTTTAAACAATTCTTAATTGGTTCATAAATGGAGTTTCAGAAATAGCTTGCACAACATGAAGTATAGAGGAGGTAACATCATACTGAAACTGAATAGCTTTAGGATAATCAAAGTCAGGAGAGTTTCAGACCATACAAGGCAGCTTTTTGAAATCTTAATTATAATGTCACTTTATGTTTATCTAGAATTTGGAGGTTAAAAGGACTTTGTCATGTATTGTTTGAGTTAAACATGGATCAGGTATATTTTGTTAACTAAATAATCTCTAAAGACTACCAGAAAATAATTTGGCAGCATGCTTACCTCCTCTCTTTATTTTTGGGGTTTCAAGGGATAATAAAAGATTTCTAGATCCCTCAAGACTTCGGATGGCTAATTTAATTATATAGCAATTTGGATTTCCCCCCTTATAATGTACTCTGAGAAACTCAAGGTAAATATTATATATGTAAGCATAATAGTTTTGCCTAGCAAGAATAGTCTATAATTTGTTTTGTTTAATTTCTCTTTGTAATTTTAGGTACACGGTTTAGACCCGAACACATGGAAGACTGTTGAAATTGTTCATATAGATATTGCAGATCGAAGTCAAGTTGAACCAGCAGTAAGTACTATGTACTATTCGATGACATTTTCTCCTGTTGCCTCTTACATCGAAGAATTATTTATTTCTTGTATAGCCTACATTGTTACCCTGACATGAGCCTGGAGCTTGGGTCTGGACTGCACATCAGAACGCTCAGGAGAGAGGGTGATTGGGGTTTTGTACATATTTCACCTTTGCACACGCGATCCCTTTAAGAAATCTCAGTGCACCTGGGATATACAGAGATTTGTTTTCATGGGGGGTAGGGGGAAGTGACAATATTGTACAAAAAATTAAGAAAACAAAAATTCCATTTACATACAAATTTTCAGTAATTTGGGTTACCCTAACATTGTCATTTTTGAGAAATGGTTGATGGTAGAACATCTCAGTTTAACAGTAGTGTAGCTTTTTATTTTGATTCTTACTAGATGTAAATATTTGCACATTAAGCTTTTGACATAATAAGAAAACTTGTCCTCAAGAGTATTAAAACCTTTGTTTCACAACATCTGCTATACAACTCTCCCCTCTAAATTAAGGCCCTTGTATTATTTTGCCATATTTGCAATATCAACTAACGGCTTACACTATACTGTGTGCTGCTTTGGTGTTGCAATGAACAGGTGTGGGTTTTTTACATGTTAAGGCAACCTTCTTGCTAGTCGAGAGAGGGCTAAAGCTTTGAAATAAGAGTGACCCCTCGTTTTGTCATGAAACGCAGCATTTCAGTTAGCATTTCATTTCATTTTCAGTGCTCTTCCCTGAACTTGAGCATTGTCATAAGCTGAACCGAAATAACTCAACAACTAACTGTCCCACATTGCTGGTGAAATGTAATGTAAACCTTCTAAAACCAAGACCCCTGTCCTTGTCTCAGAAATCACTGGGCTTCTGAATGCCAGCAGGGACCCTCTGCCAGGCTAGGTCCTATTCGGCCAGGGTCCCCTCCCTGATTGGAACTGGGTCCTTTGTCATGGGAGATTTTGTATTTCAGTTGTACTATGCTTTGAAGTTATTTTAATTTCAGGCCTATTTCTGCCTTTGAAATGATACAAGGCTTTTTTTAATCCTCAGAAGTAAAATGTATACTCTATTGAAAATAGTGTCTTTTTGCCCTTCTATTTCTCTCAGTATCGTTTCCAGCCATGATGTCCTGGTGATAGGAAGAGCAATCATTGGGAGTGAGGAGTGAGTGAGTCAGTTAATGGCGAGGTCAGGACAGCTCACCGGCCCGGCGCAGCCGGTCACTAGATAATACAGGGCAGCAGTCTGGCCCTGGGATTGGGTGGCCTGGGGAAGTCATTCGGGTTACACTGTCAGTTTGAAAAAGCTGTGCTGGCCAAACCAACTGGCCTGGTAGTGTGGCTCACAGGTTTGCATTCCATGTTGTTCTTCAGCAGAGCACAAGGCAACTCTGGTTTCGCTTAGTGCTTCTTTGTCCTCGTTCTCAGGCTAAAATGCGCTCTCAGTCAGTGTGTGTAGACACCAGTGGGCCTTGTAAGAACGCTGAAGGCGGATTAGGAAGAGCCTTAGAGCCCTCAGTCCCATTCCTTCTGCCTCAGCCTAACCTCTAGAGGGAAAGGAAAGCAGCGCTGGCCTCGGCTGCATTGCAACAGAACTGGAGCGAGTGCTTCAGGTGGAAGACACTGCACATGCAAAGCTGAGCAGGTGGCTCTCTGCGGGCCGACAGTGACAGCGAGGACGGATGGGGCCCAGGTGAGGAGGGTCTGCATTGTGAGTCCATGGAGCTGGGACTGAGAATATGCATTCTGAAACTAGATTGGCTTCAGATTCCAGTTCTGAGGCTGTGCTCCCTGCTGGCTCTTCCATCCCGGGTGCCTGTTTCAGCTGTGTAAAATGGGGCTAATTACCTCCCAGGACTAAGTGTGAGCATTAGAGCAGTGTCCAGTGTACTGACTGCCGGCCGTTATTGTCATTATTATTAGCTGTCGGTGCACAGAAGTTCTGAGAATCTGTTCACACCAAGCGTTGTCTGGGGAGAAGAAGTGTTCATATGTGCATGTGCGATTGTGTTTTTCAGTGTCCATACTTCCTGTTTTCCAAGTTACATTTTAGAAATTAGTAAGATATATTTTTTTAAAAGTTTATTGGATTCACAGTACCTTTTTATTATGAAATACACATAACACAAAATTTACCATTTTAACCATTATAAAATGTGCCGTTCTGTGGCATTTAGTACATTCACGGTATTGTCCAACCATCGCCGCCATCCAGTTCCGGAACATTTTCCTCATCCCAAATGGACACCCTGGACCCATAAACAGTCACTCTCTCCTTCTCGCTCCCCGAAAGTTTCGGCTGCCACTCATCTCTTTTTCTGGCTTCACCTGTTCTGGATATTTCATATAAATGTGTGGTGAGGGGAGCGTTTGTAGGGCCTGGCACTCATTCCAGCAAGGAAGTGGGCAAGAGCCTTCGTGTGCCTGGGAAGCAGGGTCTGCCCTTTTCTTTGCAGGCACAGACAGCTGCCCCGACACTCCCGTCCCCTTCCACCCCATCTGCTTGGCCTTGTCTAGTTAATGTTTGCCTTAGGATCGGCTTCTGTGGCAAATGCCTGGGTCACCTGGGCGTCCTTTCGCTTCACCTGAGCCGGTTGGGTTTTCTGTTGAGTTGATTTGTTCATTTGAGTCTGCCTTTTTTATGTTCCTTGTGAATTCCAGTCCAAGCTGTTGGGGAAAAGGAAGCTTCCAGATCGTATTTGCAAATTCTAAAGTGGTATTTAGTGGATGCGCAGCCTGTGCTGCCCGAACAGCCCTGCTGGAGCTGTCCACAACCAACATAGCGCCCTCGGGAGGCTTACAAGCCGCGACACCCGTCCAGTGCAGTGACATAGTTCACAGGTGGCACAGGCTTATGCTGGGCCCAAAGTTCCGCAGGATTTCAGAGAAAAGAACAGGTGATCTCTGGGTGTGGAAACATATTAAGGTATGTCTACCATACCAACAGTGATTCTGTAGTGCCTACAAGTTGCTCTTCAAGCATGTAAGTGGCACTAGAACAGGCCAACACGGTAGGATTTCAGTAGGAAGGACTTCTGAAGGTGTGGTGATCTCTCATAGTTCAGACGATGACACCTTAACTCCTGGAGATTTTAGTCGCAGAATGACTTAGTTCATTGATTTTCATTTTATTTACAATGAACTCTTAATTTTTGTCCTGAATGAGCTAATTTTTTCTAAAAAAATTTTAAGCTATTTCTCCCCCCCACCCCCCCCCCCCCCCCCCCCCCCCCCGCTTATTACTTGTTTTAAAAGAAATAAAAACAGGTAATTAGTCATTTTGAGAAGATAAGTAATCAAGTCTCCTTCGAAATCAGGACAAAGGTGAAATAGTTGGGAGGTCAAGAAACCAAGAAGTTGGAAGTAAAACTTGGATCTTTTACCTCCACCTGGTGGGGATTTTCTGTCACTGCAGATGAATTTAATACAAACAGCCCTCAATATTTTAATTCAGAGTGACTGCTGATTACTTTTAGGGTTTAACTCTCTGCTGGGTTGCTGGTGTCGGATGGCTTGTATACCACTCTGTCATAGACTTGCTGGTTTTGGGGGTTTTTTTGGTTGTGCTTATGAACTGTACTTTACCATGCATAGAAGGGATGTGATTAGACCTGCATTGTAACTGAATACTTGGGGAGATGCTTTGACATGTTTACATAATCGAACAGGAAACATGGTCACAATAACTCTAGGAATAGGATTTATTGTAAAAATCTGTCGGTATGATCCAGTGTTAGAGGAATATGCTAGAGAAATCCTATGTATTTAAATATATGATTTATTTAGGGTCTTTTGTTGATGACTTATAGAAAGTGTGGTGTATTAGTATAGCCATTATTCTCTGGAATTTTCTAGAAAATACATCATTGCCTAATGAAACAAGCTGAGCAATCTGGGATTTCTGCATAAATGTTCCTGCCCAATTTCTTTTGGCCACCAACCAAACAGCTCCCCTGTTTCAGGGGAAAAGACCATTGTAGTGAGCTGGTAAGGTGTTAACTCCTTTGAGAAGGAAGGCTCCTTCTGCTTGACATTGAAGCAGCCACAAAGCACCCGGTTTCAGCAGGACACACCCCTTTACCTCCACCCTCTCCCCATTTCAAATCTAACCGGGGTATCCCTCCTGAAAAGACTTCTGAGTACCCTTTGGGGGCCTGGCCTATACTGTTCTCATCCTCTCTCTGCTGCCAGGACCCAGCAAGATGCTCAATATTGAGTCTGATGGGGAGTGACTTCTCAATAAAGGCTTGGTGGATGGATCAAAGAGAATCTGCAGATTTCCCCCATCTGTGGTGTTAAAGGGGTGGGGGGGTTGAAGGAATTGAAGTGTTTTTTGTTTTTTTTTGTTCAAATATTAAATGAACAAAATGCTACTTTAGGTCCTCTTTTTATTAATCTTAAACGGTGAAGGATGTAATGATATACTTCATTTCTAAAAATTCTGTTCTTTCTAAATGAGCATATATCTTTCTTTCAGATTAAAAAGTTGTTTGAGATCAAATTCTAATAGAAGTCAAGGTATCTAGCACAGAACATCAGAATATAAAGGTTTTTTTTTTTCAATTTCTAAAGTTGCCATAAATACATGACCACAACAAAAAGTCGTGAATTCTTTAAATGTCCTGATGAAATGCACATGCCTATCTCCAACTCATTTCCAAAATGTACACAAATGAGTCAGTTGACATCTGCTTCTGCTCTTTCCTAAGGTAGAAATGGGGATCTGGCCCCTTTTAATCAGCTCCAGCACTTTGTCTAAGTAGCTTTCCGTGATTTGTATACAAAAGTCACTTCCCAGGAGAGGAAGACTCTTTAAAGTGTAAGCCGAAGTGTACACACGATTAACATCAGAGAGACCTTCGTTTTTGGAAGTAATTTGAAAGAAAATGAGGAGGGTTTTTTTTCTTTCTTTCTTTCTTTTTTTAAAGAAAGAAATTGGAACCATATTTTTAGGTATTTATGTGGAACCAGAAAGGATTGTATCAGCCCCCCTCTATCGTATACGTCTCCTGTAGTACATCCTCTGTGACCTTATAATTTCCAAGGTTATTTTTGGCAGAAATGTTTGATTCAAATTTGTAAGGCATACAGGTTAAAGATTGATCTAGCTTGATATCTCTTTTTAAAATGTCATTAATAAATAAATATTAATGATGTGAAAGCATTCAATTATTTGGGAGACTTAGTTTAAAAATACAGACCGATTTAATATTAAAAGCAACAAGTTTAAAGAGGGAATGAATTTTCCCCCTCTTGTTTCAGCATGTTGGAGCATACTAATTTATGATGAAAGGGTTTTTCCCAAGAGGGACATTTCAAAACCAAGAGTAGCTTAGTTTTGTAACTGTGGTGTTGTTTCACTGAAGATGGTATTCCTAAAAGAAGAGACAAAAGCTAGAAACTCGTGTGCCATGTTGTTTTTGGAAGGATGTGCTGTGATTGACAGGGTCCCTCATGGGACTTCCCTGCAGAGCTGGAGAGGCCTGTTACTGACTCAGCAAGCTTGTGCCCTTAATTTGATAAGGTTCAGATATTAATTAAACCTCTTCCTTTTATTTTTTCAACCCTCTCCGCCCCAACTGTTACTCCCACATCCTTCTTCCCACCTGCTCATGAGTATAATAGCCATATCATATTTACCTTAAGTCTCCATCCTTGTTTCCACTCCCTCTCTCCATTTGCCAATGCCACCCTGGGCAGGGGGAGTGCTAAGGAGGGGGGTGTCTCACACTGTGTGCCCCCAGCGCAAAAGCCACCCCGATGCCACCTACTCTACATAGCCAGCGCTCCCTCCCTGGCCTATGGTCCTCGGGTTGTCACTGCTGCTGGACTCTTCCTGCCACCGCTTCCCAGCAAAACACTTCCTGAGCAGCTTTCTTATTTAGCAAGAGCTCCTGGAGCAAAGTGTGGCTCTACCAACTGACTTTTCTCAGAGAGGAAGGGAAAGGGACAGAGCTAGAAATATAGATCAGCTGCCTCCTGCACATCCCCCACTGGGGATGTACCCAGCAACCAAGATACATGCTCTTGACCGGAATCGCATCTGGGACCTTTCAGTCCACAGGCCAAACCGGTTTCGGCTACAATTCTTTTCCTGATGCTGGGGCTGGGGGGGGGGGGGGGGGGGACGGGGGGGGGGGACGGGGGGGGGGGGACGGGGGGGGGGGGAACGGGACACAGGCACTCCCAAGTGAGAGAATGGGTTTCTGGCACATCTCTTCCTCCCCGCCAGGACCTGGGATCACCTCCATTCAAGCACTGCTAGCTCAGCCTCTGCCCCCACCATCGCCACAAGGCAGGGTCTGCACAAGTGCCAATTCGCTTGGGACTGGATCTGCCAGTTGGTCTTGGGAAGTTAAAAGGTTCTTTTCAGGGCCTTGAGGCCCTTGAGGGGCTGGGGAGTGGGGGGGTTTGGTCTGAGAAGGGGGGTTTGGGCTGGGGTGGGGCAGGACAGGAAGCATTGGGTCTAGGGATTTAGACCTAAAGGCTTGAGCCCCCTTCCATTTAAGCAAGGCCCACCCACAGGCAGCTTGTTAGAAATGCAAATTCTTACCACCACCACCCCTCTTCCCCAGCTCCCCCAGTGGTTCTGTGCCTGCTCACACCTGGGATGTGGCCTGCTACACTGTTCAGGGTGAAGGTTGTAGAGGGGACATCCTTCTAGGATTTTGGAAACAGGAATCTCCGCTGGAGGCCATGGTCCCAAACATTCACCCCAACCTTTATTTTTAAGGTTGAGCCACATAACCAATGGAAGGGGAGTCAGGACTCAAAAGCAGGGCTGCTGGCTGCTTTTCATTTTTGTCTTTCTGTATGATGCGCTTTCCTTTGCAATATGTTAAGAGCATTTTTCGTTCAATTAAAACAAGCCTGCTCTTCCATGTATCTTTCCTGGTCCTCCAAATAGCGGTTTTCATCAGTGGCCTCGGTAACCTTTTCCCATTTTCTGCTAAACTGGGGCATATATTGAAATTTGCATGTGTGCAGTTATAATGAAAGGAGTGGAGGCCCTAAGGTTTATTTTATTTTATTTTATTGTTGGTGTTTTTCATGTGGGAATACCACTCCTGCTTCCTCTCACGTTCACTCCGCAAACATTTATTGGAACTTGCTATTTGCTCTTTGGCAGTATAGTAACTATTTTCCCCCCCCCCCCCCCCCGATAAAGGAATAATTGTATCAGTCTGAAGAGAGTGCAAGGTTCTTAATCAGTGAACAGTTAAAGTAACTATTTTTTCCAGATAAAGGAATAATTGTATCAGTCTGAAGAGAGTACAAGAGTCTTAATCAGTGAACAGTTAAAGTAACTATTTTTCCAGATAAAGGAATAATTGTATCAGTCTGAAGAGAGTGCAAGGTTCTTAATCAGTGAACAGTTAAAGTGTTTCTAAGTGACTTGGGAGTTGGTTTGTTACAAATGTTGCTTATGTCTTACAGCAGTGCTGAGTGCCTCTCCTCCGGAGGGTTTCCCCCCCACAGCCGGTTCCTGCCGGTCAGTGCTGGGCTCCTGGCCGCAGCTGAAGTCTGTGTTCAAAAGCCAACCAGCCGGGGGGGTTGGAATCTTGTACTTTATTAGGTGTAGTAGTTGTAGATCAAAAGACAATAATGGCATTGGTAGGTTCATCTAAGCTGCACGTAGATCTGTTATCGGTGGAGGTGGGTTCCATCACTGCTGGAACGAGCCAGCATTTCCAGAGGCCCCCACGGGAGGAGGAGAGCCAGGGCCAGTTTCCATTCCACATTGCAGCCGGGTCCAGTTCACCACCAGGCTAGCTGCGGTCCATTAGGCCATTGCGTGTGGGATGCAGGTTAACGCAAGGGAGCTCTAAGGCCCAGAGTCACACAAGTCCCAAGTGCAGTAAAAGCACAAGAAAGGGAACTCTTTTGTGTAGGGCAGTGGTCAGCAAACTGCGGCTCGAGAGCTACATGTGGCTCTTTGGACCCTTGAGTATGGCTCTTCCACAAAATACCATGGCCTGGACGAGTCTATGTTGAAGAAGTGGCATTAGAAGAAGATTAAGTTTGAAAAATTCGGCTCTCCAAAAGAATTTCAATCGTTGTAGTGTTGATATTTGGCTCTGTGGACTAATGACTTTGCCGACCACTGGTTTAGGGGATTAAATATCTCTAATTAGTCGCCCTTTCAGTGGCCATGTCCATTCCAGCCAATGACCTTTGTTCTCAGGTGTGATTGACAGCGACTTTACTGGACATGCCCCTGTCTCCCTTTTGTCGGGAGTTGTAGCTTCCTGGCGAAGCTGCCCAAACGACATGCCTACAATAGTTGGTCTTCGCTCTGCTCCTGTCCTGTTATTAATGACGAGGTTAATCACAGTGATATCATAGCCACGTGTAGAAGTGTCACAATCACCTCTGTAAGGATTGTGATGTCAAAGGAAATGAACTGGCTTTTATAGTTTGTGCTTTTTATTTCTAGCCTTGACCATTTGTTCTTTGATTATGATCCATTTATTTGGTGAGTATGTTTTGGTAGAGAGAACAATGTTCTATTTTAGTTGAGAGCAGAAATAATAGGGCGTCCCCCCCAAAAATGTATACACACATATTGAATCATTATAAAGGCAGTGTTTATTAAAATATATTTCATTTTCAAAATTGAGCTATCAGCTGTTGAAGTGTGTGTGCATTTTTGGTATAATTAGAAGCAGTACCTGATTTTCTGAAAGTGAACACAAAAGAGACCTATTCATTCATTTAGCTGTTTTCATTTTGAACTGCCATTCCATTATTTGAGAGCTGAAAAATCTGACACTTTTTAATTGTTTTAAATCACGAGTGCGGATTGTCTTAAAGCTATTGCTCGTTTTAAAGATACATTCCCCAAATGTCAGCCTCGGAAAGCTGATGAAACAGTTTGGTTTTTTAGGCATGAAGTTTCGGTCACACCTTGCACGGTGCCGATTTCTGTGCTGCAGGAAGGATTCGGGCGTATCTTTCCTTTTGATCAGACACTCGGTGAGGCAGGGCCCAGATGTTCTGCATTTGAGTCGATAGTCTTGACAACATATGCTTTACTGCACTGCCTTCAGGAATAACTTCATAATTTTAAAGAAATGTGCTTTCTAAATATGCTTTCTAAGTCATCTTTGTAAGATTAGTTTTTTTCTCTCTTTTAAAATTAAAAGCATGATAAAATCTGGCTGGAAAAAGTTAAGTATTAGATCACCCTATGCGAAATTGTTACTATTTGTCAACTTTTGAGCTATGAAAAATGACCTTGTTTTAATGGGTGAACCTAATAGGGCTTTCAAATTAACCTTCATTAGATGATAACCTTAAATGGTCTAGTTTGTGCCCTCACAGCTTTCAAAATGCTGCTGCATTGTAGATGTCACTTTGGTCCCAGCTGCTGCCTTTGACTTCCTAAGAAGGGCTTTCTGCTTCTCGGAGCCGTGCAGTGGCTGCCCAGGCGTTAGCCCTGAAGAGAGCTTTTGTTTATGAAGTCTGTGGCTGAGACCCAGCAAGCCCGAGGAGGGCCCGCGGTTGCCAAGTCCTCCTTCAGTGCTCTGTGGCGTGAGCAGACGCTCAGTCCAGCAGAGTGCCTCTTCCTTTTGCCATTAAGATGAGCCTAGGCATTCATTTCTATCTTAAAATTTGACTTGTCTCTGATGTATGTGTGAGAGTCCCCAGAGATTTTATTGTTATTAAAGTGTGAATTGTGAACCAGCTCCTAACTTGTGATAGGAGCCCCCTTGAACTCAGGAGCAGAACAAGACTCAGACGTAAGTTTTGAAGTAGCAGAGATTTTGCTTTTGTTTAAGAAATTCTCACTCGTCGAAAGCTCCTCACATTTGCCTTTGCTATGCTATAGTGAGGCAAACCGTTGTCAAGATCCTTTTTGTAGTTCTAGAGCTTTCTCTCCATCCTCAAAGAAGTTATAAATAAATGTTAGCATCTTAAAAAAAAAAGAAATGCAAAAATGTTTCCCATTTCTGCTGCCTTACATGGTCACGTACTTTGCAAATACTTAGAATATTTGCATCCAGTAGCGGAGTCAGAGACTCTCTCATATATTTGAAGACATAGTTGGATAGCAGTGCCCTCTTGTGGGGTGATAACATATTGCTTATTGCATGCTTAAGTCTGAGCAAGGATTTATAAATTTCTCTTAAAAGTCTGTATGTATGAGTGTATTTTGCACAAAGTACCTTTTCACTAGGACCTCGAACCCATTATTAACTTAAGTAGAACAGTAGAGGGGGTGGTAGAAGTGGCTGGATGTTTAGTAGAATTGCTCCATTTCCTGGCTAGGAGGAAGACTTTCTGGTAAGAGTTAGAAAATGTTTTTGTTTTTGTTGTTTTGTTTTGTTTTGTTTTGTTTTGTTTGTGAGCAGCTAACAGCAAATACGTTTAAAGAAATTTATGTAAACGGCTCCTTAAAGTGAATTCCTTATAATTCGCTTTTATAAAGAACTCACTTTTTCAACCACGTAAACTCTTTCCCTGGCCATGCCCTCTGGGCTGAGATCCCTCAGGTACTTGTCTTACCAACAAGGAACTGTAAATTGCATCACATTTTTGCAGTCAAGTATTGCGGTTAGCCTGCGTGTCACGAGAGCTCTTCTGAAGTAAGTTCTCAAAAAATAGTCGCAAGAGTGATGCTTCTTATCGGATTTTGCTCTTGCTGGGGGGAAAAAATGATGTTCAATTCCCCCTGTCGTCGCCCCCCCCCCCCCACCCCACAGTTATACCCTATTTGATGTTTGTTGAGTGAGTGTTCTGGGTTACATGGGGTCCTGGAACTTGGGAGCCTCTTTGTCTGAAGGCCAGATAGTGCACCAACATGGACATTTTACTGGGGAGGGCGCATCCTGTCAATTTTAAATAGGACGCCCCTTCCCCCCATTTTAGTATAAGGAATTTGAATTTGATTGTAATATGTTCTACAGTCTACTTCCATTTAAGGAAATAAATGCATTTTGTGTCAAATAAAACTTTCTTAAACATATTACATTTTTTAGGCATATATGATTTAATTTTAAAATAATGTTTTGTTTCTTTTTTTAATATATTTTTATTAATTTTGAGAGGGAGGGAGAGAGAGAGAGATAGAAACATCAGTGATGAGAGAGAAACCTTGATCGGCTGCCTCTGTGCACCCCCTACTGGGGATTGAGCCCGAAACCCAGGCATGAGCCCTTGACTGAAATTGAACCGGGGACCCTTGAGTCCACTGGCCAACACTCTATCCACAGAGCTAAACCAGCTAGGGCTAAAATAAATAATGTTCAATAAGCACCTTTAGTAAAATTGACTTGTTAATATGTTAAAACATTTCATTGGAGTTGAGAATTGACCTTCATTTTTAAGTGCTATAATAAATATATAAATATGTAGTAATAGTAAGTATAATCTTAACAGTAATAAATATTTTTGCAACAAACACAGCCTTATCCAGACCACTAGCCCCACCTACCCTGAAGAGCAGCCCACCAGCCTTAGGCTTTCCAGGACCCCCCTTTCCTATCCTTCAAGGACTTTCTCCCTTTTGCTTCATCTGCCCATCAACGATTTGGTTTTCGTCCCGGGTTGTGGAATAAGACTTTTGGTTGCAACCTCTTTCATAGGTGAAATCCTGCTATCTTTCTCTCTGTGTTAATTTGTAAACCTCCAAAGGCTTTGGAGGTCTGCCCTGATAAACATGTCAGTGTTGGTGGTCTCTGGCTGTGATATGGATAAAATGAGAAAGAATGGAAGAGGTAGGTGATTGGCCTGGCTGCGCTCTAGCCTCGCTGCGCTCTAGCCTCGCTGCGCTCTAGCCTCGCTGCGCTCTAGCCTAGCTGTGCTCTAGACTGTGGCCACCTTTTACCATAGAACTCTGTTGACAGCTACTACCCCCTTCCCTGTCTACCAATCTAATCCCCCTCCACACTCCACCCCACCCCAGGTCTCTATGCACTGTCTCTGTGAGATGAGAAACATTATAAAAAAGTGTTCTGTTTGGGTGTGGAGGTTTGATTGTATTTCTCAGTTCTCAGTGCAGTTTAAAATTCAGCTTTTAGGATTCATTGGTGGAAAGCCAGGGAGGATTAATGAGAGGGCTGAACTAGAGAATATTTTTTAATGCAGTTTTGTTCCTCTGAGGTACATTCAGTAACAGAAACTAGGCCAACAAGTTATTGACAATTAGTGGTCCTTTGGGGATCTGCTTTAATGAATAGATAAGAATGATTTGTAATTAGCATAATAATTATATGCAAATGAATGCTTCTGAATTGCTCTAAAACACTTCTGAACTGTTTAAACAGCCCTCCTGAGATCTTGTTACTCTATTAATTTGTGTAGCAAATCCTTTTTTCATAGATCATGCAAAGATAAACTTCAGTCCAGCCCCTGTCCAAATTATTATGTATTCCAAGGTGGTAGGACCTGAATTAATGAGATTTACTTATACTATATTAATGGCACTCTGTGGGAACCTGAATCTGTGAGGAGTCACTGGGGAGATGTAATTAAAAATAGAAAAGAAAGCTGCTTATTTGAAAATAACTGTTCAAATGAGTTTCTTAAACAAGTTAGTAAATGTTACTTCTCTTAACACCGCTGTTACTTGCTATTGCAAAATGTAACGCCAACATTTTTTTTATTAATAGGCTTCCCCTCTGGGGTCTGCCTTGCATTTTGTCAGCTCCAGTTAGTTATGCACGAGGGTCAGTGGCGATAGGGTCCAGGAATCCCTTGTTTTCTCTGTGCCGAGGTACTGAAAAGTGCAGAGCGGTGCTGATAAATGATGTTTGCTGTTTACCTCCGAATTTAATGCAGCCTTTCTGCCATCCTGGCCTTTACTTGTAGGATGCGCTCAGAGGAAATAAGCTTGGCTGAACTGAGCAGCAGTACCTGTGCATTTTAAACTTAGTGATTATCTTGGAGCTATTTGAATCAACACCTAATTAATCCTGCTCCGCTAAAGGGAAGCACTTACCGCAGGCTGCAGGCTCCTAACATCTCTCTCAAGTGTTATGTTGACCCTGTAGAACTGGTCCTCTTTTTTGTGGGGGGAGGGGGAGAGGGAGGATGGAGGTGCTCTTTAATAAGCAGATGTCCAGGAGTCGCTAATGGTGTGTTCGGGCACACTTTTCCTTATTTCCATCAAGCCTCACCGGCGGGAGCCCATTCGTGGTTCTTGAGGCAGTTTCTGGTGTCTGGACTTTGATTTTTGCACGAGCTGTCAAGACACTCCTACCAGCCTGCCCTTCCCCTTCTACTCTCTTCCCATTCGTAGTCATAGTTAAATCCGGGCTCACGGATATTTGGGTTGGCTCAGCACAGATTCTGCACTTGTATTTGGGGGGACAGCCACTATGCTTAAAGATTCATAAAACTGTTATTCTTTGTCTTCAAAATGAGTCTGGCTTCTGTTGAGAGTTCCTATTGAGAGCTGTAGTGAGTAACAGATGCATACCCAAGAGGCAGCACAACTTTTGTATTCCAGTGACAGGAAACAGGTATTTATAAGAATTGAATAAATGTATTCTGAGGCTCCAGCTTGGAGATTCAGTAATCCATTTATTTTTCATATTTTGTGTGTTCTCCAAAGGGTGTCTTGACTTTCTTGCCTTCTTTTTTACTTAAATAAGAGTTTTCAATTAAATGGAGTTGTGTGAACACTAATCCAAATCTACGTCATGTTGATACCAGTGTGTTTTGTGTGGTTCAGCCACTGGTATTAGTGGAGCCAGCATTGTCTAGGGACCTCACACCTAACTTGATAATGATGGTTTTACTAAGCCCTTATCCTGGCCAGGCCTCTGGGCATTCTCCAGATAATTAAAATTTGATCATAAAAACATTGTAAGCACAATGCACCTTAGCAATAAGGTTTTTCTACTTTTAAAACATGATTTTAAAACTCATTTTACAAATACATCTCCTTGGCCTGGCGAATTTGCTTTCTTTTCTTCCCAAGGATTACGGAAAGTGCATAGCAAATTCAGCCTTCAGAATACCCAGGAGCTGAAGACTCGAGTAGGCTACAGCTGTCTTCACCCACTGTATTCTGAAAGAACTAATGAGATGAGAAGTCTGCAGCTGGTGGCAAGCACAATAAACCATGAGCCAAGGGCTTCTCTTCATCAGAGCCTCCCTTTCCCCATGGGATCCCAGAGGAGACAGAATACTAACAAAGCCAGCAGGCTGTCTCATCCCACACTATTGCTCATTTGCAGCTATAATTGGTAGCTGAGGTTGCATTCTCTATGCTGAAACTGTCATACATGAAAGAATATATTTGTTCGTTGTGATACGGATATAAATCGGCCAGTTTTCAAATACAGAAAGACCAAACTAGAGACCCAAGAATAAAATGCAGCAAATAAGATAACCCTTCGCCAAATTAAATGTTTGTTCCAGAAATACAAAACTGAGGTTGTTAAAACTACATCTGCTTCCTGCTTTTTAATATCTTGCTACTTAATTCAGCTGATTAAACATTTACGTGTTCAAACTATCCAAAAAGCACCCACAAAATTCCTGGGTTTTGACAAGATGCATTATTCTCATCCGCCAAGGTTAAGGTGCTATTGTTAATAATTGGGTTTTGTTACATTTTCAGTGTATCTTTAATATCTGCTGCTTTATATTCCAGAGAAAAAAGCGGAGAAGGAAAAAAGACAACGCTTTAGAGATATATGTATATGTAGTATTTTATATGCATACATTCATTTCTTGTAGGAAAACTCACTTCAGTTTCTGATGCTGCTCCTTTTTTGTGTTTTTGAAATGTGATTTTGCTTATGTGGCCATTTGTGGACACTCTTTGCCCTCTCCTGTGTAAGTGCCAGAATAAGCCCGGGACAGAGGCCATTGTGCCGAAGTCCTAGGCGAGCCATTTCATCTCCTTGTTGGACTGTTGCGTCCTCACCTGGAAAGTGAGATTTATCTTCAGGGTTTACTTCCCCTGTATAATTCTGTGAATCCATATTGCCGAACAGCAACCAGTGAACAACCAGCAGTAACAGTGAAGGCTTCCAAAGACACTTTGTGGAACCGTATATGAGTTAGGGCCAGAGTGAAGTTTGTTTGTTTTTTTTTTTCCCAATATATTTTATTGATTTTTAAGACTTATGGATTTTAGAGAGTTAGAAACATTGATGAGAGAGAAACATTGATCAGCTGCCTCTTGCACAACCCCCTACTGGGGGTGTGACTATAACCAAGGTACATGCCCTTGAACGGAATCGAACCTGGGACCCTTCAGTCTGTAGGCATACGCTCTATTGACTGAGCCAAACTGGTTAGGGCCAGAGCGAAGTTTTTAAATGTTATTCCATGTTCTTCAGTTAATCAATCCATGTCAGATGGGTGTGGAAAACCTGACATCATCACCCAGGCGTGGAGCTGGGTTTAGGAAGGAGAGGGGCATTGTCCCGGAAGTCCATGTGACCCATCTACTCACACTGTCACCTTCCCTCGGGCCACAGTCATACTTAGGGCCATCTCCTGGGTGAGGCACCTTCTCCGTTAATCAACCTCCACATGAAAATAATTTATGCTGGCCACAGTTTAGACCAATTTCACTTTTCCTAAATTAGTTGTTTCTTGGTTTATGTACTACTACCCTTAGTGGGTTTTTTCCCTGGAACCCTATTGACATTTGTGTACACTCTGTGCTGTGGATGTTGGGGTGTGTTTTTTCCTCTGTGGGAATGGTCAAGTGTAGAATCCACAGAAGTAGTCCTGCAGTCCCCGTTTACTTCATCGATTTTAAGATTTCTGCCCCCTTGGGCTTCCCCTCCATATGTTATTATATTCCAACTCGGGATTTGTCTTTCAGTTATAGCATGTTTATTGGCTGAATGCTTTCCTTCTTAATGGAGCACCTCTCTGAAGTTTAGGAAATGTGGTATTTGCTGTAGAACTCCTACAAGGCTCTCTAACATTTTAGACTTTGAAAGAAAAACAAAATGTGAGCATGATGCCCACAGTGAGGTCACACTCAGTGAAGAAGAAAAAAGAAAGCGTTTTCCTCCAAATGTAATGAAACACTAGCCAAGCCTCTGGGCATTGTACAGATAATTAAAATTTAAGCATAAATCATTTTAACACAATGCATCTCAGCAATACGAGTTTTCTACTTTTAAACGTAATTTAAAAAATACATTTCCTTGGCTGGCGTGGGGTGGCCTCAGTTCTGACTGATTCTTCTGCCTTCTCTGTTGGCAGCTAACGGGTCCTCCCTGGCTTTCGGGTGCCCTTTCTTTGTTTGCCTCTCTGTCTTCCTCCCAGCCAGACTGTCCCTCTTAGGAGCCAGAACCCGGTGCTGGCTTTCCCTACCCCTCGCCCTGCTTCTTAGCATCCTGTGCGCTGTCTCCTCCTATGTGGTGGCTGATGGATAAATAGACCTTGATTGAGGGAGATGATGTTAAAAGTGATTGTTTGATAGGATGTTAAATGTGTTCAATTGTGGAGAAAAGGGAGCTTGTCTCTGGCTTTTAATGCTAAGCCTCTGGCCTAGAAGAAGGTGTCCTATGGAGCTCCGTGATTATTTCTGTTAGCACCAGGGCCCGTTTCTCTGTGAATCCAGGTCTTGGGAGACCAGCTCTGTGCAGCATTGATTCTTTCTTATCACTGAGGTTGTTAATGTTTAGGGTGTGGTTCCAAATAGGACTTTCAGAATTCATATTCGCCCACGATAACTGAACTTCTGCTGATGTGTCCAGACACATGAAGTAACCCCAGTTGTCCAGCCCCTTGCAGTCGGCTCACCCCTGTGTGCCATTCCTAGGTAATACTGGCTGACTTAATGCCTGTCTGTGGCTGTACCACATCGCTTATTTTAAGCAGTAAGACCCTGTGTGGCCTGCTCAGTTTGCTTGTGGAGTAATTTTAGCTGATTGCTGGGCCTTTTTATAGCTTCTTAGACAGCCTTCAAACAGGCTTTGAGGTCAGGGTCGTGCATTTACCCAGCTATCTTTATTAAAGTTTGGGGTTTGTTTGTTTTTTTTACCTGAACCTCACATTTTCCCCCCTCACATTTATAGCTTTCTCTTTAGGAATTATTATGTCATATGCACTTCCTGAATAGCTGCTGAGTCTTGTTGTTGTTCACCCTCACCCGAAAATATTTTTTCGTTGATTTTTAGAAAGAATGGAAGAGCGGGAGGCAGGTAGAGAGAAACATGGATGTGAGAGAAATGCGTGGGTTGGTTGCCCAGACCAGGAATCCACTGAGCTACACTGGCCAGGGCTAGCTTTTGAGTCTTGATCGGCTGCTTCGCAGCATGTTTTCATTGATTTGTGAAAGTTTGTGTTGTGCTTTGGAATATGTTCAGTGCTTATCTCTACAACAACGACTTCCCATATTGACTTATCTGAGCACTTCCCCCAAAGTGTGCGGTCCCGACACCAGTGCAGTGAAGGGCTCCTGGTTCCAGAGTTCTGTTTGAGAGGGGAGGGGTCTTTCCGTGTAGTGTTTTTAAAAAAATGTATTTTATTGATTTTTTACAGAGAGAAAGGGAGAGAGATAGAGAGTTAGAAACATCCATCAGCTGCCTCCTGCACACCCCCCACTGGCGATGTGCCCACAACCATGGTACATGCCCTTGACCGGAATCGAACCTGGGACCCTTCAGTCCACAGGCAGACGCTCTATCCAATGAGCCAAACCAGTCAGGGCTCCTTGTAGAATTTTTAATTGACCACTGACCTGTTCACTGTCACTGTTACAACCCTACACCTGAACTTTAGCTCTTCAAAGGTAGTTTTTATTTCTTCCTATAGGTTGTGCGCATATATGTGTGTAATGACAACAGAACTTTTGGAAAGCAAACAGGTTTAAAAAGATTTACTCATTCATTTTCTCTGTTCTATCGGGAAGAGTAAATTAAAGGAGATAGAATTTACACACACTAGAATGGTGCCCCAAAGGAGTCATAGACGCCTCCCTTTTCTCATGGCTGTGAGAGGTACCTCATCCATGCGGAAGACACAGTATATGTATCCCATGGCTCTCCGTGGACGAGGGTTCGGAGAGGATGACTTCCTGGTTGAGGCATCCACCACAGAGCCAACCATGGAAGACATGGGAAATGCCACGGAATCAATACTTCTGATCTGTGTTTCCAGTTACAGCAGGTGGTCTCTATGAGGGAGTTAGTTCTATGTCTTCGTCTATGGGTATTGGTGAAACTGGGATGGGCATTTATATATATATATATTTGATTTTTTACAGAGAGGAAGGGAGAGGAATAGAACGTCAAAAACATTGATGAGAGAGAAACATTGATCAGCTGCCTCCTGCACACTCCCCATTGGGGATGTGCCCGCAAGAGACACGCCCTTGACCAGAATCAAACTTGGGACCTTTCAGTCAGCAGGCCGACGCTCGATCCACTGAGCCAAACCGGTTTTCGGCATGTTTTATTTCTTGAATGTGATTATACATATATAAAAATGTTGGAACTATGGGAAAATGTTGGAAGATTTGATTTTGGAGACAGCTCTCCAATAAACCAGTAGACAGCTAGTCAAGACTTTTCTTCTCTTTTATTATGTAGTCATTTTGCCTTACGGTAAACGTTTAAAACAGAACGAACCGAAATGAAAACATAATGTCATACAGAAGTGTTCTTCTATTTCTATTTTATACAAAAGCACAATAAGCCTGATGCGTTGCTGCCGTGTGTGCTAGTAGCTACAAAGCACTGTTCTGACGAAGTTAAAGAATTTTCTCTGGTTTTCTTCTCCGCTTCTGACTTTGTTTTGTTTTGCAGGACTACAAAGCTGATGAGGACCCAGCACTGTTCCAGTCAGCCAAGACCAAGAGAGGCCCTTTGGGACCCAACTGGAAGGTACTGGACGCTGACCTTTTGACAGGCAGAGTCTTGGCAACAGAACGCTTGACAGGGCTTGAGTCTGGAAGAGCTGGTGACGTTTAAGTGAAAAATAGAAATGGCACAGAAATAGTTTTATTTGCGATAAGGACTCACAGCCAGTTGCCGTTGGCCAGCAGGTCTGTGTTGCATTCACAAACAGAACAGGAGCCAGACTGTCACTCTCGGCATAAGGCTATTCTGATAACTCTTAAAAGAGACAAGTGAGCTAGTCTTTGGGGATTTTATTGTTCTCTTGTGAGACTTGAAGCAGTGCAAAAATGCATGTTAAGTGGGCGTTTCTAGTTTAAATTTAGTCTTAGTGAAAACAGAACGTGCTCCCTTCACCCAAGCTTATGCCCCTGGCCTTTTAACAGTTATATTCGGGAAAGCAGGACACCAGAGAACAATGGTGATGCCAAGTAGTTGCTTTCTAATAAAGAGCATATCATTATTTTATTCAGGAGAGTAAGAAAAGCAGTGTCCAGGTAATCATTTAAAATTGCTGTAGAAATATAATGCATTTAAAGACATTTGTTAAGCTAAATGACATATCTTTACAGAAGGCTTAATGTGTTGATGGCAAGTTATTATAGCTAATTTGACAGGAGAAGAGGAGCATAGAAACTTAAACCTGCCCCCAGCAGATTTCCCACCAACAGGATTTTACTTAGGAACGAATCTGTCTAGGTGCTAGTTGTTGCTTGCAGGGAGAGGATTCATGCAACAGCCCCACAAGTAACCCATTGCATGGTTCTGCTTGCGTGTCAGACTGTCTTGTAGATTGTCTTCATGCCAATTAAAATGAAGAATGAGTCTGACTTTCTTCTATAAGAAAATGATTCATAATTATCTTATTTTCACATTTGTTCTCTGGGTAGAGTTCAATTCCAGATTCTCCCAGTTTAATGGCCATGACTAAAGACGTTTAACTTAATATCCAGGAAGTGATATATGCCATTTCCAAATCAAGGGACAAATTCAGTAAGCATGACCTAAATTTACTCGAATGGGTTTTTTAAAAAACCCTACCCTTATCCAGATTTCTAGCTGTGGGCTTCAGAAGATTCTTAAGCGATTTCACATTGGCCTTCTAAAAGAGAGAGGCGGCCTGGGCGGCAGGCAGTAGGCAGCGTCTGAGGTTGCCGTGTCTTCTAAAAGGCCACCTTGCTCCAATAAGTAATAACTCTCTAGTTGACAGGACTTTTACAGGGAATGAAGAGCATCAGGTTGAGGCTCAGAGGTGAATTAAATACTGAATTTTCTTCAAATTATCCGTTTTTCGAGTGTAAACTTGAAAGCATTGCTACATTTCATGGTCGGCTATTATGTTTCGGCTCAAGAGTTGGCTGCAGGAACGCCTAACCAATTTTATAACAGGCACAACGATCGCTTGACACTATGACTTGACCTAATTTCCAAACTTTTAAGAACTTGGAGTACAATTTTCATTCCCTCTTTATTTGCAATTTATACCTTTGTGACTAGCACTGGTTTGTCTTTATCAATTATGAGGATTGAAAATTCTAGAATAGCTTTAGTTTTTAGAAATAATGTGAATTTTACAGTGTTTCAGGTTGTAATATTGCAGTCTTCCCCCCACATTGTGTGTGCGTATTTATTAAACAGTAGCTTATTGTTTCTCTGGGAGAGTGCTGTGCTGATAGTCATACTTTCCTACCCATTTGCCTGCTGGTTGTTAACTTTAGCCAAATGATGGTGGATGTAGCTACTCTTGTAAATTGAGTTACCGCTTAACTGAATTTCAGTGAATTACCATGATTAGGAATAACCAGGGTAATCAAGATTAACTAATTTAACCATCTGTTTACTGCTGTGAAGGAAACGTAGCGCAAGAAGGATGGCTAGCTGATAATATAGCATAGAAAAATAGAAGCCTGTGGACTGGCTTGATCTTATTCATGCTCAGGGGCCTCTACTTGTCATAAAAGTACTCATCATGGCTCTGAGGTAGCACCGGGAAAGGGTGACAGGTGCAGATTTCTGTACGTCTGCAGTGTGAGTGTAGGGAATGAATGCATGGTGGTTAACTCAGAAAGGAAGAAGAAATCCCAGCTGGACCCACTTCCCCCGACTGTGTGTGAGAGCACTTCTGGGTAATGCTGCCTGGTCGTTCCCAGCTTTGAAGGCCTCGATCCTCCTCAGCAGAGCCCCACCTCAATAGCACACATTCCGGGGTGTCTTCACAGCTAGTCAAACCTCAGGAGCCCTGGGAAACTTTCTCTTCCTTATCCCACAGCGCCGTTTTCCTTCTGAATTATTGCAGTATTTACCGCTTGTCTGCACCAGACTGGAAAGGGGAAAAGAAACTTTTCCCTGGTGCCAGGCACTATGCAAGGCCGTATTTAATCTTCACAGCCTTCCTGTGGGGTAAGTACAACCGCTTCATTTCATAGATCGGAAACTTGGCTAGGGAAACACGAGGATAGTTGTAGAAGAAACTTGATTCCGTGCTATCCACAGAGATGAGTGAGGTGTGCATGTGTAGCGAATTCTGACTCAATCCGGTGTTTCCAGATCACCAGTCTACATCTTTTATGCTCTGTCATATCATGGCAATTGTGTGCTTTTCTGTATTCGTGGTATTTGTCAGAAGTTGGTCATTCCTGTTAATACAGGCATGTTTCCAGTGTCCAGGGGATTTGTAGGTGACCCTGGTGTCAGGGAGATGCATTAAAAACCCATTGACGCTGTGCCTTTGTTTGCACATCTCTAAAATGGGAATGACACTAAGAACTACCTCAAGGTTGTTGTGAGAACTGAATGAAGCAGTGAGTGAATGTTACATTCCTAGCGGAAAGGAACCACACAGTGAGTGGTAGCTCTTAGCGTTGTTGTCACCATGAAAAGCCCTTGTCATCTCTTGGTGTTGATGAGACCAGTCTCGGTGACATCCTGTTTATGACAGTTACTCCTGTTCTCTCTCTCGTGTTCAGGGGTTCCCTGGTTCTGGTATGTGGGGGCTGTCAAATACGTCCTGGCTCACCTGTCCTTACCTCCCGTGGTGATGTGGTTAATGGTTGACCCTAACACAGAGGCCACACAGCTTAGAAAGCCTTCAGGGCCTGATGGGGTTGCCAGGGAGATTTTAATATTTTCCATGTTGGTTAAGAATACATGCCTTTTAATTTTAGCCTATGCATCCTTTTTAATTTTTAAAAACTAAAGAACTCAGAGATGCAGGCTTTAGTTGTGTATTCATTTTCCCTCTGAAAATAAGAGTGTCAAAAAATCTGAGCACACGAATTATATTTTGCTATTGAGGGTTTAACCTTTGATGAAGTGACTGTGCAGAGTAAAAGGAGCGCAGTTTATAACCCGATAGAGATTTTTGCTTCAGGCTGAATTGTGTGTTTCTGTGGATGTAAATGTCTTGCTTCTCTGTAGCACTTCACATGCGTGTGTGTTTGTGTGCATGTGTGTATGTGTTTTGGTTTGTTTATGTTTGGGGGCTTTGTGTGTGTTGTGGCATTGGTATGACTTCTTGTTCTGATGGTTTATGAAAAACAATTTACATGTGGGTTCCTTTAGCTTTCCATTTTGCCTCCTGATCTGGTGAGGAGTTGTCATTTTAACAAATTGAAACACCACCTTTGAAGATTATGATGTCATTTTTATCCTATGGCAAGGCCTCATTTCTTCCTTCATTTAATCCAGATGCCTCTGAAGACTTGAGCTTTTGTGTCTACATATATATGCTAGCTAAAAGCTAGGCGCGTAAGGATCTTTGCCAAAACATCTAGCCCTTACAGGACTTGACATTTCTCAGAAGACTCAGCCAGTATCTGAATGTTGGGATATAAGCGGATCAGGTCAAATAAAGAAGTTGATTCAGAAATTGTGATGACTTTTTAAAAAATATGTTTTTGATTTTTTTTCAAGAGAGAGGAAGGGAGAGGGATAGAGAAATAGAAACATCAATGAGAGAGGAACATCACCAATTAGCTGCCTCCTGCACAGTCCCTATTAAGTAAGGATCGAGCCCGCAACCTGAGTGTGTATCCAGATTGGGAATCAAGCTGCCCACCTCTTGGTTCCTGGGTCAGCACTTAACCATTGAACCAACTGGCCTGGCATGACTTTTATATTTATACAGGGTGGGCAGAAGTAGGTTTACAGCTGTGAGCATGCGAAAACAGTTTATTGCATTATTTTTTATTGATTATTGTAATCGTAAAGGCACGTCCCATTTCTCTTCTGCATTAGTTAACTGCAGTCAGCAGCAGTTCTGGCAGTTGGAGCTTAGCCTTTCAAAAACAGTTCGTCGTGCTGTTTACCTGCTCAGTCACGCTTTAGACTCATAATTGCTGCAAAAGCCATTCTGGATCCTCCAGACCAGTGGAGGGCAGCTTTGTGTGTGGATTTTAGGAATGCTAATGTGTTTCCTGCCCTACTATCAGGACTACTTTCTCTTCCTGCCTCGTATCTGTATAAAGAAGGCAGTAGCCTTGGTTATCAGTGACCCACAAGGTTCTGTTGGCTGTTGGTTGGTAGAATAAATGGGGGGGGGAGGATGTGGGAGAGGTGAAACTTAGCTTTGGCAATCTGTTTGAGATTTCGACTGGCAGGAAAGCAGCCCAGAAAGTCCTCGAGAGGCTAATGAGCACTGCCCCTTACTGACGGCCTCCCAAGGAGAAAGACTGAAGTGTTCTCCTGTGTCTTCATCTAGACATGGCTGTGACTCCTAGGAAAGATGTGAAAGCATTTTAAATATAATTTTTTATTGACTGTGAAAACATTTTAAAAGCTGTTCCCTCTCTGTAATCTACATTTGCAGTCCCATAGTGGCTGGTATAATGAAGCTTAATAATTACTTTCTGATTAGACCACATCATGGATTATATGTAACTAGAGGCCTGGTGCACGAATTTGTGCACGGGTGGAGTCCCTCAGCCAGTCAGGGCCACAGGAGGTTGCCTGTTCTGGGGGAGGAGCTTTGGGAAATTGGCTGGCCTGGGAGAGGGACCTTGGGAGGGTGGCTGTGGGACCACCAGGAGGCAGCTCCTGCATTGAACGTCTGCCCCCTATTGGTTAGTTGCATGTCATAGCAACTGGTCGACCAGTCATTAGGTTTTTATATATAGATGAAGTAGACCTTAAAACATGGCTGATTATTTTGAGTGCCTGGTTTGACAACTAGTTTTTTAAAATGTGCATTTAATGCAGCATAAATTATGCAACTCCTATGGAGGACACCAAAAACACTTGCATGTCTTCAAGAAGCTAAGTGCCCAGGAGCAGTACAAGACGAGTTCTGGATTTACCGTGCATACAAAAGCGTCTGTTCTCAGGCAGAACTGAAGGGCTCGGGCCTGAAGGAATGAAGGGTCTTACTCAGGTTCGAGAAGGGATTTGGCAGCCTGGGCTTCTCACAGTGTCTTACTGACCCGGTCAGGACATCAGGTTTTCTTCATGAGTTTTGTTTAAAGAGTGAACTTGAGTTTTCACTCGTATATAGTGTCACTCCTAGAGTAATTGGACACAAGCATGAAGCATGTCATCGTTGTTATTAGTAAAATGGGTGTGAGCTCCAAAAATACTAAGTTTGGAGACATGGAAAAAGGGCATGATTATCTTCGCACAAGCAGTACATTTTCCTGCCTTAACTTCATTTTGCTTATTTTTGTGACATTAGTTTAACTTACAATTAGTTTAATCTTTTGAACTTGATCTCACGTTTACGTTTCTATTTACTATTTCTCGTTTGCCCAAACATGTAGGGATCTTCTACCTTTGAACCCTTCTGGGGGCCTTTGCTGATGGCCTCCTCGTGGCACTTGGTGTGTCTTGTGTCAGGGAAGGGGTTCTGTTTTCCCTCTGTCTCCCTTCCCCAGCCCCCTGTGTTCGTCCCACTTTATTCACTGAGTGTCAGCCACAGGCTCTGTGCCTGGCTCAGCTTGCCTAGCACAGATGTTTGCTCAGAGTGGGTACTATTTACTAGATTTCAGGTGACTAGTTTAAACCTAATGAAAATCAAATGTCGGACTTGCCATATACTTAGAGAGAATATATATCCGGTGTAGGTCTATCAAAATGACTAGCAAAATCTAAACAGAATTGAGGGAATGTTTGTGAGTCGGGGAATCGGGCTTTGCTTGAAATTTCCGTACACACATTTCACATATATTCTATAATCTTGTGTTGATATTTACTGATGCATATACTGGCAACAGCCCCAGCAGATCATTTATTTTTAACTTGCTTAGTGAAATCTGGGTTGGAAACTTACGTTACAAAATCAACAGCTGAAATTGAGCGTTCAGACTCTCGTAAGTTGAAAAATTAAGATATGAAGGGAGTGTGAGTCTTTTAGAAACTGCAACGTATTACCTTTGGTTGAATGTGGCATATACCTATCCCATCCTCATCCCAATACATTTTAAATAAGAAACTGTATGGGGAGTTGATATGTAGCACAAGACTGTGAGAGACTATTTTTAGAAATTGAGTTTTCAGAATGCCTTTGGTTGTGTGTGTGTGTGTGTGTGTGGTGTGTGTGTGAATTCTCTTACATTTGTGTACATTTGTTTGTCATAGAACCAAGAAACTAGTTCTTGTGGATAACAAGGGCTGATTGCTCACCATTCCAGTTAAACATGCTGGGTTTTGTTTAGTTATATTGTGTGGCTTCAATATACATTACTCTCCCTCCGGCCTCATCCACATACCTCAGAGTAACCTAATATGTGTCGTTAAATTAGAAACATGATTTGAGTTTGGGGGCTTCATTTATAGTAAGAAATGTGAAATGCAAGGAATTCAGTGAATACACAAACTAAATACAGTTAGGGGAACATTTCACAACTATGTTCCAGATGACATTTAAATTATGTAGAGATGAGTCATAATTTTGGGTTCTTCTGTTGGCCCCTGGTTACTCTTGCCTTTGGTAACCAAGCATATTTCACCTTTTATTTTCAATTATTCTTTAAAATGTTCATGCTTTAATCTATATAAATCTTGTGTTTATCAGCAAAATAATTCTATTTACTGGTAGATTAGGAGTGTTAAATCCTGTTTTGCCTGCTTTATGGTTATTTTTTTCAACTGATGAAGAGCAAAGATTCGGAAAACATCTTTATTGTTTAAGGCCCTAGAAGAAGCTTTTTCCTGCGGCCCCCACCCCCCCACCCCAAGCAGTGAGCCTTCTTGAGGGAGCCCCTTTGGGTTTTATGAATCCTAGAACATTGCTTTGACTGGGGAGAGGAGGATCCCAAATATTTGTCCCATTAAGATTTTTCACATTTTAAAAGTTATGCATTTTTCCCCACAAGAATATTTCTGATAACTCTGCGTATATACTTGTTTTTGCTTTAGAAGTTTAAGATTAGGAAAAATTAAATACTGACTGGACTAAAGTTATATATTGAAGATCTTAGTTCAGTTTTCACCTTGATTTTATTTAGCTTTGAGTTATTAAACATCAAAAACAAGGAAGGCAGGAAAACATTATTTATATTGTTTATAGTCAAAGAGAATAAAGTTTTGAAATATTACCCAGATAATAGAGCAAAGTCAGTCTTTGTCCTGAAATGCTCAGCTAAGGACAAAAAGTTATATGATGATGTTTATATATTAAATTTTGAAAATAAAGAATTATACATAGGAGAAACTAAAAGTCAATTATAGTCTGTTTACTTATATTTCCTGATTCATGTAGTTGATTTTGTTACAAATGTTTCTACCATAGACCTATTTATATTCATATTAAACTGATTTGTTCTTTTGTTATCTTGTTAATCACTCATTTAAAAGATGGTTTCTACTGGCTGTTTGCATAGCAGGCCATTGTTTGGAAGGCCTGTGAGGTATCTCACACTCTCCTTCAGTACATGTTGAGTTTAATAGTCCAGGTTTTTGTTGTTATAAATAATAAATAAATTTACAGTGCTGTTATTTTCTTACTTGATGAATTTGGATACATTTCTGAAGGCAGAATTACCAGGTTAAAAGTATATGGTATACATAGAATATGGACAGCTTTGAGATTTTTTAATTACATGGTATTATCCCACCCCAAAAAGATGGTGCCAAGAGTATTCTTTTAGCCTTTATTTACTGCATCTGGGCAATTTGACTACTTCCTGTTTCTATTATTTAGTCACTTGTTTTAAGATCATCGCTCAAACTAACAGATGAATTGCATCATTTTAAGGATTGGATGAGACCTCAAATATCACGTATATTCATAATAATAATTGAAGAAAAATATGTAGCTTCTATGTCCTCAGCTTTCTCTGGGAGATATCAGAGAGTATGTGAGATATTTCTACTGTGAAGAATTAAGCCAAGAAATAAAGGCAGCAGGCAATTTATTACTTATTTTTCAAATATGATGTTTTTACTGATTTTAGACAGAAGGAGAGGAAGAGGGGGGAGAGAAACATGGATCGGCTGCCTCCTGCACACCCCTTACTGGGAATTGAGCCCGAAACCTGGATATGTGCCCTGACCAGGAATCAAACTGGTGGCCTCTTGGTGCGTGGGACTTAACCAACTGAGCCACACTGGTCAGCGCTGAACATTATTATTAAAAAATAATAATTACTTGTAAGTTAGATGGAAAACAAATAGCAGATTGAGACTGACTATCCATTTTAGATCTGGGGAAGATAGCCTAGAAAGAACTGGTTCTTTTTTGTCCTGTCCTAGCACTTAAACTAAATTTTATAGGCTGTTATTACTTTTTAAAATATATACATATATTTTATTGATTATTTTACAGAGAGGAAGGGAGAGCGGTAACGAGTTAGAAACATTGATGAGAGAGAAACATCTATCAGCTGCCTCCTCCACACCCCCTGCTGGGGATGTGCCCACAATAAGGTACATGTCCTTGACTAGAATCGAACCTGGGACCTTTCAGTCCACAGGCCGACGCTCTATCCACTGAGCCACACCGGTGAGGGCTGACCGTGACTCTTGAGGAGGAGCTACGTTCACTTGCCCCTACTTTGAGTGGCAGGAAGTGGAGGTTGGAAAACTCTGATAGAGCCCAGCGTTTCATTTGACTGACAGAGAAGGGCGGCCCAGAGGGGGTAAGGATCCTTCCCGCCTCACATAGGAAGTTACTTTGCATAATGGGGACTGTTTTGGAGGTGTATCTTAGTGCTGTAGTCTACAGATACCCAAATTGCATTTCATACGAAGGTCTTTAGTGACACTCATTGGATTATTGAGGACCTGAGCATTCGCTCATGTCTTATTGGAAGAGATCCCTGAAAGACTGGTTTTGTCATTATTTCGGGAAGGCTGGGCACCCAGAAGCTGTGGAAGACACACAGGAGAGCATGTGTCCCGCAGGTCATGGAGGGGGTGGGCAGTTGCAAATAAGTGGTTGTTGCCCAGGGCCGAAGCAGCCACAACAGAAGGGTGGCCCTTCTGGGAGATGGCTGGCACCAAGAGTAGTGGTTTTATCATTGCTTGTGAACATAATTACACTCCTCTCTGTCAGCCACTTCGGTGTCCTCTGGCAATACCTACCACAGTTTGGGTTGTAAATGGCACCCACTTAACACTTAACTGAATTAAACTTGTTCATAAAGTATGGGGGTGTGAGTGCGTGCGCACATTTACCGAATTTTCACAGCGGTACTCTGTTCTAAGGGAGGGAAGTCATGGAAAAATAGAGCTAAGCTCGCCAAGTTCCTCTGTTGACATAGAACTAATCTGGAAAAGGATGGTTTACTGAACGTAATAATCTTATTTACATGCTTATGGCGTTACCCCATTGATTTAAGTCATGTACCAGTACATTATTCAGAAGATGAACTGTTACTACAGAAGAGATTTTCTGATAAAAGTTGATCCATCATTCAGGACTCTATAGGACATTGAGTTCTATTCATAATACCAAAGTAGAATTTTTTTCATATATATTATCCTTAGGATTCACTTGAAACTGGAACATTATTGAGAGTTAGTGGGGAATATAGTCTGGTGCTGTGATTCCACAAATGAAGAATGATCTTGAGGTTTTAGAATAAGACCTAGAAATTCATCATTTTTTGGAATTCATGTATATGTGGCTAAATAGAAAGAATATTTGTTCATACAACGAACTTATTGAGAGCGGGGCATGTGAGTGAGTAGAAACTGACAGGAAGTGACAGTGGCACGCTGTGACTGATGCTGGCATGTAAAGTCTTGAATGCTGTGTGAAGCTGAGAACAATGGGAAAGAAGGGGAGAGCCCTGGAAAGACTGCTTTATCTTCTCACTCAGTAATTTGGTTTTTATGAAAAGGTCCCCATAGTGTTGCACACGACTTTCTACTCTTTTAAGAAGCTTTAATTTTTTTTCAAATTCTAAGTGGTAAATATGACTCTATGGAAGAATGAGGGAGAGAGATAACTAACATGTATTATGCCCTTGAGTTCCACCAGCTAAGCATGGCGCACTCACCGCCTTAGTTAGGTTTGAGATGCAGCTTTCATCTTGTAAGTACACCACATTGGGGCTTAGAGTTTATAGACTGGCCCTTGCCCTAGGCCAGTGGTCGGCAAACTGCGGCTCGCGAGCCACAGGCGGCTCTTTGGCCCCTTGAGTGTGACTCTTCCACAAAATACCACGTGTGGGCGCACACATACAGTACAGTTGAAACTTCGTGGCCCATGTGCAGAAGTTGGTTTTCGGCTATCAGAAATTTCAATTGTTGTACTGTTGATATTTGGCTATGTTGACTAATGAGTTTGCCGACCACAGCCCTAGACTATACCTGCAGCCCTTCTCTGCCATCTGTGATTCTTTGATAAGAACCTGCCTTTTGCCCTAAACTGAGCTCTGCAGGTAAGACCATTGTGGTGTCCCTGGGTGGACGCCAAAATGTGGGAACCCTTTTCACGTCCCGCGTGATTCAGGGCCCCCAGTTCAGGGTTCAGGTTTCTGGAAAAGGCCAGGCGGTAGTTCAACTCTAGTGGAAGAACTATTACCCACTCTGGCTTTACCATTCCTTTTATTAAGATTGAAATCAGAAGATTTCAGCCAGGAAACACCAGTAAAAGCCAATCAATGAATCTTCTTAGGACTAACAGGTGGGCCTTTAACCACCAACATCCCCGTAACCAGCTCCGACCCCTCAGAGCAATCAAGGTGGACCAGCCCTCCGAACTCCCTGTCCACAGCTCGCCACCATCAAGACAATGATTGGCTTCCGGCAGGCCCTGTCTGCATTTGCTTGCTGCTGTGAGCCCGTCGCAGGCTCTCTTCGGCTCAGCTCAGGAGTCTTGGTCTTTTGTACACACTACCTTGCAAGCCATGTGCTGTGAGCCCCTGGTTCAACCCCACGGCCACATACCATCTGGAACCTAAGGCAGAAGCCTGCGCCGAGTGGCACAGAAATGGTCAGGAATACCATGGACTGCAGTCGCCCTGCCCGGTTTTTATAACCAGAACTTCAGAGCTAGCCAAAAAGCCGAAAGAAGACAGTGAACACCTCCACGTACACGCCACAGTTGCTGCATATTTACTTTCCCTTCTCTTCTCATTTTGCCTCCTCTTCTTTCTCCCTCTCTCCCCACAGATACACATTTAAAAAATTTTTCGACTGAATCTAAAAGTTCTGTGAATCTAGGGTGACGTAACCTGAGGATCCAAATTCTTATTGCTCCCTTATGTTTTCTTGGGAATGTAAACTGTAGACATTATATTTTGTTTCTTTAGTCTCTTTTAATCCAGATAGCCCACCTACCCCTCTCCCTCATCCTTTTTTAAAAATATATATATGTACTGTGTGTGTGTGTTTGTGTGTGTGTATACACACACACATATATATACACCACCTTTTTTTTTTTTTTTGCCTTAAACTATCAGGTGTAATCATTTGTGGATATTAAAGCCCAATGTTTGGGATTTGCCTTTGAAGACTTGACGCAGACCAGTGTTGCTGCTGCATCCCTTTGTGTACCCCCTTCCACTGAGAACGCCTCCGTTATGAAACACAACCCCCACCTGCCAGTGCTGGCAGACACAAGACAACTAACTGCGTCGTTTCTTATTGCACCGCAGCACATTCATGGTGGAGCCCGATAATGACTTTATGAGGACGTTTCCGTGTGAAGGGCTCACCGTGGATCCGATGCGAACAGAATTTGGTGTTTGATAAGAAATCTGAATAGTGTAATTTGGGACAGAGCAGTGCGCCTCTCAAACCGTGGTGTCGGGAAGTAACTTCGTCTGTGGAAGGACGGTTGCAGTGGGGGAATGCTGCTGCTTTTGCTAAAAAGATTTCAAATGTCCAAATACCTGAGTTAAACGCACACATGAGATTATAGTGTTCTTCATGCATGTCTGTGATGTCATTACACAGCCGTCAGTTTTAATCAAAACATAAATATCTAAGTCACGATTTCTCCTCTTCAACGTTCCTCACCAGAAGGAGCTGGCTAACAACCCTGACTGTCCTCAGATGTGTGCCTATAAGCTGGTGACCATCAAATTCAAGTGGTGGGGGCTGCAGAGCAAAGTAGAAAACTTCATTCAGAAGGTAAAGTCTGTTAAAAATGCAGTGACTTAAATTTAGCTTAAGATTGGAGGTAGCTAGCTATTCATGGGATATTTTCTATTAAATATACTTCTTTTTTTCTCATGAGGTAACAATTACTGTTCTGTATCAAATCTCTGCCCTTCTTTTCTCCCTAGAAACAGCCTGGGCAGATGCCAGCAGAGGTTTGAAGGGGCTTGCTTTAGGGAAGGCTAGCACTTTTTAAAAAATATATATTTTTACTGAATCCAGAGAGGAAGGAGAGGCAGAGAGATAAATAGAAACATCAATGATGGGAGAGAATCATTGATCGGCTGCCTCCTGAGTGCCCCACAGTGGGGGGTTGAGCCCACAACCCATGTATGTGCCCTTGACTGGAATTGAACCTGGGATCCTTCAGTCCACAGTCCAACGCTCTATCCACCGAGCCAAACCAGTAGGGCAAGTCTAGAACATTTTTTTGTTCAAAGTGTTTTTCTGATGGTTTGCCCCGCTCTTCTGTAGAGAGCCTTGTCCACATACAGCATGGCCCCAAGGGGCACGGTGTCTCAGCAGCACTGGCTGGAGGGAGAGGCCAGGCCTCACCCGCTGAGGTGCTCCCTGTCCCAGCTCAGCTCGATGCCCCCCCCCGACACACACACACAGATCTCTCCACACATACATGTCCTTGTGTGCTTTGCACTCCTTCATGGCATGTCTTCTTTTGGGGTCTTTGCTAAGAATAGTTACACTCTGAACCTAGGGTGACATAATCTGAGGACCCAAATTCTAATCACCTTTTTTTATGACTTCTTTATTAAAGTGGAAGCTGCAGGGACAACGGAGCTAGAATGAGGAAAGAACTGCAGTTATATAAAAATAAACATGGCCCTAACAAGTTTGGCTCAGTGGATAGAGCATCGGCCTGCGGATTAAAGGGTCTCAGGTTCCATTCCAGTCAAGGGCATGTACCTTGGTTGAGGGCACATCCCCAGTAGTGGGGGTGTGCAGGAGGCAGCTGATTGATGTTTCTCTCTCATCCATGTTTGTAACTCTCTATCCCTCTCCCTTCCTCTCTGTAAAAAATCAATAAGATAGATTTTAAAATGAATAAACATGGTTGTAAGCACAGAAGGAATATGAAAGTTTTGGGTATTTGCTTTTCCTACAGGGTGAGTGTGTGTCCATTATCATAAAAAAGCCCCTTTTGTATCTCCGGAACCCACGCAGGTTGCAGGGGCAGAGTTTCACCATAATTTTTTTGCTTTTAAACTGTAACTGCTCTAACGCTTAAAAAAAAGCATCTTAAAGCCTGGAAACTGATTATTCTTGGGCCTGCTTACAGTTGGCCCACAGGAGGCACTCTGTAAATATTGGCTTCCTTCTTTCCTCTTGGATCATAATAATAGATTAGCAATCTAGTTGTGATAAATAGAAGTCACACACATAATTGATGAAGTCCCTTCTGTTCCTGGGGAAAAATGTAAAAGTTGAAGGCTGTCCAAAAATAGTAAAGTACTCACTTTTCAGTATACTTTTCTGCTTGGAAAAGTTTAATAAAACTTAAATAACCTAGCAACTAAAATCACTAATTATATATATGGTTTATTTATATATGCACATATACGTATATATATGGGCAGTAACGTTAGAGTAGAAAAATTAACAGAGTGTGTGTAATAATTCTTAATTTAATAAAACATCTTATTCCAATAACCCAGGACTCCTCTCTCAGGATGTTATTGTATTCCACCTCACAGTATGCCTTTGAATTACAGAAAAGTGAGAAATTGGAGTTGAACTTTGGTGATTGACATTTAGAAACGGTAATAATGAATCAGGCCCAGCAGGAGTTTATGCAGGGTTAGCATGTGCTCATCACGTTTTTTTCAGTTTCTGGTAAATCGTACTTCCTTTGCAAGGAGAGACTGTTTTCACATTTCACAAGGAAATCTCTATTTTGTTTGGGAAAATGGTAATAGTATGAAATTAAGAATTTCACCGATCAACATAGTTGTCTTTTGAAACCAAGTGTTAGTAGATTTCCTGTGTTAATTGGGACATATAAAGTTCATGTGTCATTAATCTCAGAGTTTTACCATCTTACGCTACTTTTTCTTCTTGGTTTTAAAAGCAAGAAAAAAGGATATTTACCAACTTTCATCGCCAGCTTTTCTGTTGGATTGACAAGTGGATCGATCTGACAATGGAAGATATTAGGCGGATGGAAGACGAAACCCAGAAAGAATTAGAAACAGTAAGACCTCCTATTTTGTGGAAATTCCCTAACTTCCCTTTCTCGTGCTGTGTGTGTGCTTAGTAAGTATAGACTTAGAATTAAGAAGAGTATTATTAGAAGCCATTCCTTAATCTGTATTTCCTTGTCAAAATCAAGTTTTTCAGACACTAATACCTCTTCACATGTTCTGATTTCTCTTTTGTTGATCTTTTCCTGGAAGTAGACTAGAGCTTTCTTGAGTTAGAATGTTCCCCGTGAGGTGTCCAGTTGATTGTGAATTCTTTTTTACGCATTAGTTCTCTTTGCTGATATCGGGTGCGCAGTCCTGGTAGAGCCACTTTATCAGGCCAGGTTGCCTTCGACTCGTTCTGCCATCACAGCCAGTTACTAATGTTAGCGCAGGAAGGCCTGGCTCCCTCTCCTGTAGGAAAGATAAGAGGAGTGGCTTTATCACCGAACCCAGAAACGCCTCCTCCCCTCCCCCAACTAGCCAGGAATCATTTCTTTTTAAGCTTTAGGCAGAAACACTGGTGATCCTTGGCCACGTTTCAAACTTCAAACCCACCCCGTTCCTCCTCACCATGACCAGCGAGCGGCCCTGAGAGCCGGAGCGTCCCGTTTCTCCCCCAGACTGCCTCTTCCCCGCTTCCTCTTGCACATGTCTTGCTTTGCTTTTGCTCTGGGCTGCGCTTCTTTCCAGTTGAAAGTCAGGCCCCAGGGGGACAGGAGCCCCAGGAATGTCCAGGGCAGGCTAGTGGTTTCCATGCAGTCACCCCAAGTCCTGCCAGCAGGCTTCGTTTTGGAAGCGCTGCAGGCGAGTGTTTGACAAATGCCTGTGTGTGAGGCAGGAACCCCATTTAATCACCCGAGAGGGGCAGCAGATCAGGTTGTCTGGCACAGAAAGGAATCTGTTTGTCTGGCACGGAGCATCGTAAAGAATCTGTTTAAAATTGCTTACTTTGGGTGATTACGGCAGATCTGCTTCTAATTAGCTTTACACAAACCTTCTGAAAGGACCGGGGCATACTTTCTGTATAAGGCAATAAATGTTATAACCTTATCTTATACGTAAAGTAAACTTCAGGCAGTCTCCAACTTATGAATGGATTTTGTTCCAAAAGTTTTTAAGTTGATTTTTTTTGAAATTTGGAACATGATTTCCCATAGAGGAAACAATATAAATTGGGGTTCGGTTTCTAGGCCAGACCATGGAAGCCTCGCTTACTCGTCTGACTCCCGAGTTCTGGATCTCGGGAATGGGGTGATCCAATGGCAAGCATGGAAGACTCTCGCTAACCCCCTATTTTTAGGGTGGCCCCGTCAAAATACTTAAACAGGCAAGAGTAAGTCAGGCTCTGTCCTGTCCTTCTTCCCTTGCCTCTCCCCCCCTTCCCCCACTTCTGCCTTCCCCGACTCAGGAGTCCGTGCCCTTCAGTCACCCACACCACCGCTCCTTTGAATCCCTTCGCTGCCTTGTCGGGTTCCCCTCCCTCCAGGAGCGCAGGCCCCAGCGATTCCTGCTGGCTCTTCCTCAGCCCAGTGAGCAGCCGCTGTCGGCCGACCATTAAGAAAGCACGGTTACCCTCATTCTCACTATGCTCGGGGTACAGCTCTGGCATCTCCAAAAATGATTTACCAACCCCACCACAGAACTGAAGACAGACTTATTTTCATTGGTTTGAGCTCGGGAAGGAGGCTTTTGTTCTGTTGGTGTTTACGTTGAGGAGCTGACCACAGCATGAGGAAGAGCGCTCACAGTTGCAGGGTGACGGGTGGAGCCCTCCCTGGTTCGGGCTCTGAACCCTGCCCGTCCCTGGATCCCTTGGATGGACTTGGCTGAGACCTCTTCCTCCCCCAGGGAGGTGCTTCTGCTTCCCTCACAAGTCCTCAGTCCCCCAATACCTGCACACGGAACAGCCCCAAGGTTAACACGATGAGAGGCCTGACGAGGAGGTGGAAGCTCGCTCCCGCCTGTGGCAGGGGGCCTGCAGTCTCCTCCACGTCTCCCTCCCAGGCTGTCATTTGTGAATTGGCAATGACACTTGGAAAAGGAGGTGTAAGATAGGCAAGTAGTTTCACAGAAGCCCAAGTTATTAGAAGCTGTCGTCATTATTGCACCCACATGACTCAACCTAACTCCCCCAAGAAGTTGGTAGGAATCTATCAATGGTTCAGGTCTGGGGGTACATATTTCAACAGCATCTTAAGGCAAATTTCAGATTAAGTGCTGATCACCTTAACATACAATCCCATTTCAGTTATTTTGCTCAAGTCATTGGGTTGGGGGTGCTCTATTCCACATCTGGTAGTTGGTTCGTGAGCATCTTCAGAGTCTGGGTAGCATCACGCCTCTAGGCCAGTGGTTGGCAAACTGTGGCTAGCGAGCCACAGTTTGCTGCTCTGTTGACTAATGAGTTTGCTGACCACTGACCTAGACTCTCAATTCCAATAATTACAGGCTGTTGTTCCTTGTGATTAAGCCCCTATCCCAGGGATTGGCAAACTCAACAGCGTGGGAAACCATGTGGCTCACTAGCCGCGGTTTGCCGACCACTGCTCTAGGCCAAGCTGCCTACCCAGAAAGCACCGCTTCCTGAAGAGGCTTCAGGCTTTCAAGTCCTTTTCACCGGGGAGGAATTTCCTTTTCTTGAGGTCCTGTTTCCCTGACACCTGGTGATAGAAGCAGACACATTGTACTGCTCTTCCTAATTCTACATATTTTGAGAATTGGATTTTTTCCAAATGGCTTTTGGCCCTAGAGAGCAGGAATAGCATCAAGAGGTTAGGCAGGAGAGGAATGCTACTGTCCCTGGTCTTGCAGAGAAAGACTGCCTTTGGGCAAAGCAACCCAGAGAGCCTGGGAGCAAACCTTTTGCATTTGTTCTCAATTCACACTTCTGTGGGGTTGAAGGAGAAGGGTTGAGGTTTAGAAATGTGTTTATTGTATTTATTCCTTTTCTGTTCATTCTTTTCATGTGCTCAGTGAGGTTTTTACTTGTCTGTAGGTTATTGTTATCAGTGCCTGTCCTTTCTGATGCATCCCTGTGTCTGTCCTTCATTGTTTCTCAGGCATTGTTCCTGTGCTCGCTTGTTCTTCCTTTCCACTTTCCTGTTTTCTAGAAGCTTCCCATAAAGAACTTCTCGGAGAGACCTTGGTCTCAGGAGCCACGGAAGTGGCCATTCCTCATGGCTTCCTGTCCGGTCCAGGGACTATAAAAGGATGAGCCAGACCATCGGGGCATTTTCTCACCTCATGTTGGTGAACGGTTCATTTGCCCTTGGCCGTCTGATAATTTCACATCATCAGTCTGCAGACTTTTGTTTCCTACCCCCGTTTCCCCGAAAGTAAGACATCCCCCGAAAATAAGATCTAGTGCATCTTTGAGAGCAAAAATTAATATAAGACACTGTCTTATTTTTGGGGAAACGGTAGATTCAAGCATAGGTACACATTTTTTATGCTGTGCAAAAAAATCTTTTCAACCTTTTCTTTAGACCAAGGTTATGGAAAGGGCCTCCGAACCTCATTCTCTATGTGGAAATGGCTATAAGCAGGCAGTGGTCACTTCACAATCTCTTCTAGATCTTTTTTTCTCCCTTTGCTTGACTAACCCAATACAGAGTCTATGATTTCAGCAGCTCATGCTTTTATTTTACGTTTAGATGCGTAAGAAGGGTTCCGTCCGAGGCACGTCGGCTGCTGATGTCTAGATGAGTCCCCTGTAGGGTCAGAGACAATATCAAACTGTGTAAGTGAAGACCTGGGTAAAAAGGATATTTGAAAATCAATACCTTTTTAGTAATGAGTAGTTAACGCGCCGAGAGAGGCTAACTGTTAAATGGGGTTTACAGTTTGGGGTGGAAGCAATTACATTTTAGAAATTGACAGTAAACACTATTCTATGAAAATGGAACAGGTTGGATTTAGTAATCCCTAACCACTTCTTAGTGTTACTGGGTTAGAGGTCAGCTGTCGATGGCCAGTTAATTGAGCTAATTCTCAGTGAGACCTTTTGTGGTTAGTAAGGAAATATTCTAAGTCAAAGACCTTTTATCCCATACCATAAGGGCCAACCGCAATAATTCATTGTAGTTGAATTTTTTTTCCTGAACACCAGAAAGTCATCCTTTATGTTGACCCTTCAATTATCTTTATAGTTAGCTTTTTACGTTAGCTTTTATTTACAATATCCGGTCTATGGTCTTATTCCTCTAGCACCAATTTATTTGCTTAAATTAGAGATTTTTCTAGAGGGGATAAAAGAGCCTCAGAATCTGCCAGAATTGAAAGCAGTGTGAGGAAACAAAAGCGGACTGAACACCGTTGTCATTTGTTAACACTGAACTGCGGTGTTTATTGAGGAGAAGCACAGGACAGAACATTCTTGCCAGGCCATGTATTTTGTTCCTGCCCTTACATGTGATGCCTGCTGTGTAGTCACAGAACATGGGAGACCTGATGTGTTCAGTAGTGAAGAGAAGTAGTTGTACCAAATAAGAGTGAGTGAACCCCCCAGGCTCCTGCTCCATTTTCTGTCAAAAGTTTTAACACATTGAAGGATTTGTTTGTTTGTTTGTTTGTTTTCAGGAGAATGTGTGCGACAAGCTATTGTCTTGACGTTTTTGCTTCTCTCTGAATGCTAACACATTGCCCTTCTTTCACTTTCCTTGCAGTTACGTAACCAAGGTCAAGTGAGAGGCACAAGTGCAGCCAGTGATGAGTGAAGAAGAATCTGACCAGGATTTCACAGTGTTGGCGTATCCAGCCACGTGCTTGAGACTGTGTACTCACATGCACAGCTTCCCAACCACGTGTATATATATGTTTGTGTGTGTATGTCTGTAGCTGTATATAAAACGCATGTAGAGCTACAGATCGGAATACACACACTTGTGTATATATGTACATATAAACATACTGAAGAGATTAGTACAATTTCTCCAAAGTACTGTACCTATCTTCAGCAAGAATGCAAAAGAAAATATTTTCAATATATCTACCTGGGACAGATTTTAATAATCAGTGTAATACCGTTAATGGACAAATTGACTGCAGTGTAATACTAGCTGGTATGTTTCATAAATGTCAAGTTGTGGACCAATAAATAAATATATATATATATATATACATACATAAATATATGTGTATATATATAGCCTTTTATTACTTTTTTGTTCTTTTAAATCAGTCTCTTAAAATTTTTATTTTATTCTCATAAGCAACTGACTCCCACAAAAAAAAATTCATTCAAAATCTGTTGGTATTCCAGTGAATGTGGACTATTAATGCCGAATGTATATATAACGATTTATTTCTGGATGGTCATTATCTCACAGCCTAATTGGACAATATCTGTTAGTAAGGAGTGAAGTTATAGACCAGTTTTTACTTGTTTGCCCTGAGGGACAAAATCCTTTTAAAAGAAAAATCCGGTTTTTATTGGATTTTTGTATTTTAAATTTCAAGTATTTTTCTACATCAGACATAGCAAAAAAAAAGGGGGGGGGGGAGAGATGATGGTTTGTGATGTATAATAAACACTATACAATTTTCAGGCTCCTTTTAGGCAAACAAAGAAATTATGAAGAGATGAATAGCACTGTAGGCTGTTTGGAAAAATGGGGAGCGCACTGCTTCCGCCGAGTCTTTTTTTTTTTTTTTTTTTTTTTGAAAAGACTGTTTTCTGAAATGACTGCTTGGAAACTATGCAAATGAGCTCGATTCCTCACAGCTTACATGATAGAGTCTAGATAGTGATGGTGTTTTGCTCTTTTTCATGTTGAAACATTTAAGGAGGAGATACTGATTTTGAAATGGGAAGAATTGAAGAGGCAGCGAGGTCTGCCTGCACACTGTTAGGAGGCCCTTCTGAGGGGCCAGTGCCCCCCTCCCCACCCTCATGGCTGTGCCCTCAAGTACAATGTCATTGGAACATACCCCGCACAAGCAGCATGGAAATGCTGGTTAGAAGCGGCTGCCCCCTTTTTGTTTTAAAGAAAGGAAGGACAGCTAGGTATGAATTGCTCAGCTTTCTTTGTCCGAACCGCGTTTTTCTCCTGTCAGTCCGCCCTGGAAGCTTGAATAGAATGCTATTACGGAAGCCTTCAGGTTACAAACTGTCTTCTTTAGCCTCCCGTCCCTCCTGCGACACGCCAGCCCCTGTAGTCACATCACGTTAGTAGTCTGACTTGCTGACAGTCCTGTCCCCCACGCCTCACTTCTCGTTCCCACGTGTCCCGCGTCCCCGCCGAAGCCACTGTCACCCTGACCCAGACCAGGATGTCCTGTGCACCGTGACGCCGTGATCCTCAGCTGCCGGCCCACCTGGCGCTGTCCCCCGCGTACTCAGGATCAGGACTGATGCTGACTCTCCGAGCTCTGTTGTAAGATAGGTTTTGTCATCGCCTCATCATTGTGTGCAAAGTGTTTGACGCGAGGAGGATTATGGCTCATTTTGTGAAATAAAGAGTCTCGTCCTCTCCTCTTAATGAACCCAACTCGCGCTGGCATCTGTGGCATCGTTGGGAGCTGGGGCGCACATGGCAGCGAGAGCCCGGCGCGTGGATTTTAAATGTTTTCCTAACAACTGTGGAGATTTGAGGGAATGTGTGGTGAATGTAAAATATCTAGTTTACTTGGCAGTCTCTTGTGTAAATTACAGTAAAACAAAAGTAAATGAAATTTAAACAAAAAATAAATTTGATCACAAAATGCCACTTGTGTGCCTGAGTGGTTGTTTCCCTGATGCCTCGTCTGCTCCCGAACACTACCAGCCGCTTCTCGGCTCTTTTTTCAAAAATCCTCTCATTTGCAGCACTGCCACTCTGGGGAAAATAAAGGGGAAAAGAGTGTGTGTGTGTGTGTGTGTGTGTGTGTGTGTGTGTGTGTGTTAATTGCAAACTCCTGTTCTTGAAATGTGCCTTTGCCACATTAAGTTGTTACATTTGGCTTCTTAAATAATTTTCTGTCTTTAAAAGCTAAGCCGTAAACTAAAGAAGGATTATTTATTATTAGCCTCAGAGGTTTTTTAAAAATCATTTTTAGCCCTAGCCAGTTTGGCTCAGTGGATAGAGTGTTGGCCTGCGGGCTTAAGGGTTCTGGGTTTGATTCCGGCCAAGGGCACATGCCCGAGTTGCAGCGTGATCCCCAGTAGGGGGCATGCAGGAGACAGCCGGTCAGTGATTCTCATCATGGATGCTTCTATCCCTTTGCCATCTTCTCTGAAATCAATTAAAAAATACATATATTAAAAATTATATCTAAAAGGAAAAATACAGAATACCCTTAGTATATTTTAAAAGCACTCAGGATTTTGCTTTGTTTTACCTTTCCTCTTTTAGGACTTTGGAAGGCCTGCTGTGTGGGGACATGTAACAACCGTTTTCTTGTGGTTCCAGCTTACCTCCTGGAGTTGCTCACCCTCCGGAGCGGCGGCCAGCCACGTGCACGTGTTTAATGCAGAATGTCAGATTTCCGGGGTGTCCTTTGGTTCACTTTCCGAGGTAATTTTCTCCGTTGTGTTTCAGGCAGGGTCTGCATCCATACTGGCAGTCTGTCCGTGCGTCCGGCAATCGGACACTTGCATGCCCAGCGCTCTCTCTCTCTCTCGCTGGAGGTCGAGGCGAATGCACGCAGCGCACAGCCCAGTATGGGAGGCAGACGTGGACACATGAGTTGCTGTTCTGTGTGACCGAATAGCACAAAGCGGCCGGGGAGGGGTCTGACAGTCACACTGTGCAGACGAGGGAGCAGAAGTCCAGGCCGAAGGCAGCTGGGATCCGAAGCGCCCAGGGTGCCCGGAACGACGAGGGCCTGGGGGTCAGCGCACCCCTCTGGGGCCCCTCGCCGAGTCCTGGACTTCCTGTCTGTCAGCAGAGGCCATCGCGTCCAGCTGCCGAGTGTTCAGGGTCAGCTGAGACAGTTCGCCCTCTACCATATGGTCCGCCCTCTGCCGCGTGATCTCTTCCTTCCTGTCCAGTTCATTCCCCAAACTGCTTCCTGGTTGAACTGGAACCACTGTGGACCTGACACCTGGCTTTTAGAAAGCTCACCCACCTCTCTCCCTATTGGAACTTGCTGAGCTGTAAGTTTTGCAGCTCAGCCTCCTGCTCAAATCTGGTCTCTAGGGAGGCAGGAGGCGTGACCAGTTGACCTGTCCATTTCTCAGCAGCTGAGCTGACAAGGGGTCGGTGTGACATTCCCCGCTCTTCACCACTTGCTATTCAATGCTGCTGTGTTAGGAGATGGAGTTCTATGGCTACCAATCCAGTTTTTTGTGTTACCGGCAATTTTAGAGTTTGGGACTTGACGTGAGAGAGAGAAAGAGAGAGGGAAAGAGCGAGGGGACAGGTTAAAGATGGTCCTGCTGAGTGGAGCAGCTACAGTGACAGGGAATGCCTCCCAGGAGCCCTGCCAATGCCACTCGGGGTTATGCTTTCTGACCCGGAAATAGTAAGCAACAGCAGGTCCCTTCAAAACCATTTCTTCCACCGGATTGGACTGGGAGAGGCAGACATTGCAGATATTCTCAACCGCCTCCTCCCGGCAGTATGGGACGGTGAGGGCCCCATCCCTTCTTTTGTTGTTGTTGTTCTTTTGGAAGGGCCGTGTTTCAAGGCACCTTCGATTGTTTAAAAGGGATTCCGAACTCATTGTTGCTCCCCCCACTCCTTCAAGATGGCTTGCACCCCCTGGAGGAGGGAAGGGCTGCATGGAACCGCTGCTCTCTCGTGCATTTCTCTTCCACGGAGTTAAATCTCGAGTTAAAATGTGTCCTTATTCTGGCCAGGCTCTTACTGTTTCCAGACTACACGCGTGGGCTCCCCTATCTAGAGGGTTTATTGTGTTACGCTAGGGCAGTGGTCGGCAAACTCATTAGTCCACAGAGCCAAATACCAACAGTACCACGAATGGAATTTCTTTGGAGAGCCAATTTTTTTAAACTTAAACTATATAGGTGGGTACATTGCTATTAACTTAATGAGGGTCCTTCTAAGCTGGCCTTTGTTAAAAACTCAAGGGGCCGAAGAGCTGCATGTGGCTTGGGAGCCGCAGTTTGCCGACCACAGCACTAGGGCTACTGGTTTGAGAAACTTCAGCTCTTGTCAACCAGAGAGGGTCTCTGCCCCAGCTGCCCCTTAGAGTCCTGTGGGGAGGAGCCTTAAAAAAATAAAATAAGCTGCCGTCCGCTGCCTCTCTGTGGTTTGGGTTCTGGACCCTGTTTTAAAGGACAGGCAGGCGAGGGAGCTAAGAATTCCCCCTCTTCCCGGAAGATCATTGAGAAGACCGCTTCCTCGCCAGGTAACCCGGTTTCTCCCCATTCTTCACAGCCAAGTGCGGCTTTCCAGGCCGCCTGCCTTCACCTGGGGCCACCTCTGTGGACCTCGGTTCAGAGGTCACCTTTCCTAGGAATGTTTTGCATCCCCTGTCAGCCTGGGCACTCCCGGGCAGGAGTCACGTGACACCCAAAGTCACCTTCCCTGGTGGGAAGTTTGGCTCGGAGACCGTGCCTCTTGCCCACAGCAGGGACCTGTCTGACCCTCGGTGAGGCCGCTCTGGAGTCTGGGCGAGAGGAAAGTATAGCCAACAAGCCAAGATCTCATTTCTGGCCTCAGACGCTGGAAGCCTGGCCCCTGGCTGCCTGGGGAGGTCGCCCTTCGGGTAGCGAACAGGACGAGGTGTGAGGAGACAGAGGAGGGAGCTCCAAGCCCGTGTTTTCCTCCCCGCTTCCCAGACATGCAACCCAGAGCTTTGGCAGACTTCAAACTAAACTCTCCGTCTCTCCTCCTCCCCCCAGTGTACTGGCTTCTCACGGAGTCTTACAAGTGCCCCAGAGCGTTCTATTTTGATGTAGTCCCATTTGTTTATTTTTTTCCCCTTTGTTTCCCTGGCTCGGGGAGATGGCTCGGCAAACATATTTCTACAAGAGATGTCTGAGATTCTTGCTGCCTACAGTTTCTTCTAGGCTTTTGATGGGTCTCGTGACTTCCATTTAAGTCTTTTATCCATTTGGAGTTTATTCTTGTGTGTGGTGTAAGTTGGTGGTCTAGTTTCATTATATATATATATATATATATATATATATATATATATATATATAATAAAAGAGTAATATGCAAATTTGACCATACCTTTGCTATGCTACCAGCCAATCAGGAGTGGGGGGTGGGGCCGAGCGCAGTGCACAGGAGGCTGAAAGAGCAATCAGCAGGGACCTGAGGCTACACCCTCCCCCAATCCAGAGGAGCTTGACAGGGGATCTCAGGTTGTGTTTCCCACCTGGTGGGACTTGATGGGGGACCTCAGGCCATGCCCCTCATCCTGGTGCTGGGCCAGGGTCCCTGAAGATGCCCCCTGCTCTGCAGGGCTTGACAAGGGTGGGACTGGCCGGGTCTGGATCTACCCCAATTGGGGGGGAGGGAGCAGCTGGGTCTGGGTCTCACGTGATTTTGAGGCACATGTGAGTGAGTGGGGACTTGACTCTGGGTCCCGTGGTGCACCCCAGACTCTTAGAGGAGAAAGGTTTTCATATACATTTTACTAATTTTCTTTAGTCTCTGATACTTCTATTACAGAGAAAGAGCAAATAGCAATATTAAATTATTTCCTCTAATTAATACCCTTTTAATGTGCATGAATTTCATGCACCAGGCCACTAGTGTGTGTGTGTCTGTGTGTGTGTGTGTGTGTATATATATATATATATATATATATATATGAATATGGAAACAGCCCATGTATATCAGTAGATAACTGGATAAATGGTGTGGTACAAGTACACCATGGAGTACTATGCAGCTGTTAAAGAAAGGCCCTAGCCAGTGTTGCTCAGTGGATAGAGCATTGGGCTGTGGACTGAAGGCTCCCAAGTTCAATTCCGGTCAAGGGCACGTGCTCAAGCTGTGGGCTCCATCCCCAGTAGGAGGCCTACAGAAGACAGCCAATCAATGATTCTCTCTCATCATTGATGTTTCTATCTCCTTCTCTCCTTTCCTCTCTGAAATTAATAAAAACATATATTACAAAAAAAAAAAAAGAAGGATCTCTTCACCCTTTGAGACAGCTGGGAGGGACCTGCAGAGTACTATGCTAAGCGAAATAAGCCAGTCGGAGGAAAACAATGATCTCACTTATATGTGGACGAATGAACAAAGTAAATGGACAGATTAGGCCCAGACAGGGAAGCACGGATAACAATCAGGGTGTGCCGGAGGGAACTGTCTAGGACACCCCGATCAGACCGCACGAATCCCTGCACAGACACCGGCATGGCCCCTAAGGCCCAAAAGACCAGTGCCACCCGAACCCCAAGACAGCGAGAGCCTCGTGCGCGTCTATAAAGCAGAGTCAGAGCCGCGCGCCCACATCCTGGCCCTCGGAACGTCAGGCGGGAGGGAGAGGGACGCACTATTCTCTCTGCCGCCTGTGACCCGGATGTCGCCCTTGGAGAGGACTTTACCCACAGGAGGACAGTCGCTGCCATTTGCCATCAGCCGAAACACGATAATGCTGGCCAGCTAGACTCTTCTCAGTTGGCATCGTTTGCTTCCCTATGCATCTGTTGTCCAGAAAATACCATCTGTGGCTGTTAAACTAGACACTCTCTGTGCAAACACTGACAGAATGTCCTGTATGTTTCCCACGAATAGGAACGTGGCTCCCTAGATTCTGTCGCGGACACGTTAGCCTGAGCTTGGCTTGGTGGCTGCTGAGGGGGCACAGTCTGTCCGGGCCTTTGCCTAGAACAGTGGTCGGCAAGCTGCGTCTCGGGAGCCACATGCGACTCTTTGGCCCCGTGAGTGTGGCTCTTCCACAAAACACCACGGCCTGGGCGAGTCTATTTTGAAGAAGTGGCGTTGGAGGGAGGTAAGTTTAAAAAATGTGGCTCTCCAAAGAAATTTCGATCGTTGTCCTGTTGATATTTGGCTCTGGTGACTAATGAGTTTGCCTAGAAAATCAGTCCGAGTTTTCCTGAGTCCGTCACCCTTGACCTTGGGCCGAATCTATGGACTCTTCCAGTCCTGGGGAGCAGCAAAGGCCCGGGACATGCCTCGGCCTCATTGATCCCGAATCTATTCTGACACCACCCGCTCCTCAGTCCGGGCAGAGCTGCCCTGCGCTCCAGGCTGAGGGAGCTTCGGCAAGTGGGCCAGAGGAGTGGCTTACGGTGGTTAGTCACATGTGTGCTAACCCAGTGGTCGGCAAACTCATTAGTCAACAGCTCTGCAGTCATCGCTCCAACACGTCTTTCCCAGAGAGGAGCTGCAGGGCCGGAGCTTCTTCCCAACCAGGGCTGGAGGGCGGCTCAGGGTCCGGCCCAGAACAGCCCGGCGTGGGCAGGGCACCGGCCGTTGGCTTAGCTCAGGGCTTGGCTGACACCAATGGGCCGGGCAGTAAATATTTTGGACTTTTGTGGGACGTGCAGTCTCCATTGCAAACACTCAGCTCAGCCTTGGTCGCTTGAAAGCAGCTATCCACGACGATGTTGTGGAAACAAATGGGTGTGGTGGTGTTCTAATAAAACTTTATTTACACAAACAGGGGGTGGGTGGGCTGGATTTGGCCCAAGGGCCAGAGTTTGCCAGTCTCTACGGTTAGATTCTTCCATCCAAAACCAACGTCTTAAGAGCACCGCAGCCGGCGCTGTTCTAAGCCCAGCACAGAAATAAAAGTGGTCATACTGCATGCCCCCCGATCTTCACCACCTCCTGATAAGATGGAGCCATGCCCCTCTACAGGGGGGAACCGAGGCCCGCATAGGAGTACGTTCCCTCAGTCATATGACCGGAAGCAGGGGAGCCTCGGTTGTAATCCTTTGGCCACTGCAGAGGCTGGCGTCGCCACTGCCGATCCAGCCTCCCTGACTCTCAGAACCGCCAAGTTCCATGCTGGTGGCAGGTACTGAGGCTCCATGCAGAATCCTATCTCGGACATGCTACGTTCTTTGTTTAAAAATATATTTTATTGATTTTTTACAGAGCGGAAGGGAGAGGGATAGAAAGTCAGAAACATCGATGAGAGAGAAACATTGATCAGCCGCCTCCTGCACACCCCCTACTGAGGATGTGCCCGCAACCAAGGTACATGCCCTTGACCGGAAGTGAACCTGGGACCCTTCAGTCCACAGGCCGATGCTCTATCCACTGAGCCAAACCGGCCAGGGCCAGACCCCTCTATGTTCTTCAACACCAGCTAGAGGCAGGCATCCGTGACTGATTCTTCCCAGACCGCAGAGCCCAGAAGGCATTTCTTCCTACACGGAGTTGAATTCCCCTCGATCTGGTGTCAGGCAACGCCCTTGTTGCAGTTTCTGTTCCACTGAGGCAGCCTCTTTAGGTGGGGTCCCTTTCCCCCCAGGTTCCCCCCACCCTGACATTTGAGAGTGTGTGGCCCCCCTGCATCCATCTCTTGTCTGCAAGTCACCGGGGGGGTCGTTGGGGGGAAAGATCTAGCGATAATTCTGAGATGTATGTGGAAACACAAACAGTGTCTGCGGCGTGGAGGGAGCGATCGGGGCTGCAGTCCCTGCACAGCTGCAGGAAACCGCTGGGCCTGCAAACATCTGGAGGGAGCTGCGCGGTTGTTTTGTTAGCATGGGATTGTGGGTAGTTACCCCTCCCGCTTCAGAACTGTCTGCAGCCTCTCGCTGCACAAGAGGATCTTAGTCAAAACTATTTTTGTAAGGCGCGGGCTCTGAGAACATTCCCCCATACCCAACTGCCCAGCCGTGCCTTCTATCACTGGGGGGTGGGGTGGGGGGTGGGAGGGATAAGATTTTTCCTTTCAGCATCTGGTGGGCCATGAGCTCACTCTTCTTCCTAGGCGTGTGCCAGAAAGCCGTCTGGGGCAGGGGGGTGCGACTCAGGATTCCTCCCGGCCCTTCCAGCCCTGCAGGCTCAGATTTTCCACTCGTGCGATTGAGGTCAGCTTTCGGCTGGCGCGCTCCCCGCACATGCAAGCGCCGGCCTCAAGCTGGGCTTCTCCCACTGGCCCTGGAATTCTACCCCCTCCTTGGTCCTCTGGAAACCCTGGGCTGTTGAGCTCTGCCTGGCACCCAGGATCCTGGAGGGGAGTGGGAGGTTTGAGGGGGGAAGGCTCCGTCAGGGACTTGGGACAGCCTGGCCCAGTTCTGGCTCTGGGCCACCAGGATGAGATGGTGGCCCCGTGTTTGCTCAGGCCTTTGTGCGAGCAGGGAAGGGGTGTCTGGCCAGGAGAGAAACAGTAGGATTACTGTTGGTTGCAAAGAGCTTCGCTCCCTCCCTTGTCAGCTCACCAGAGAACGGGGAGCCCGGCGAGCATGACTGCGGCCACCAGCTTTTACTGCTGCCGATGTCCCCCTCTGAGAGGCCACGTCGGACCCGGGGGCTTTGGCATCCGAGCCTGCATTCCCAGCCTGCCACATCCCCTTCCTGAGCAACGCCCAGCTCGTGAGTCTGGGCCCCTCTGAACCCCTGCGTCCCGCCCGTGGAGGTGGAAGGTGGCCATGAGGCGAGCGATGTGCTGGTATACTCAGTGTACCGGTTAATAGTGCAGACTTTCTCAATAGATGGAGTTAAGCATATGTGGATATAGATGTGATTCGATATGTATGCTATTTTGTTGTATTGACAACAAACCTCAAAGCTTCATCTGTCAAATTTGCTGAAGGTGTTAACATTATAGATATTTTCACACTTAAAAATGTAGAATTTTGGCTGATACCGGTTTGGCTCAGTGGATAGAGCGTCGGCCTGGGGACTGAAAGGTCCTGGGTTCGATTCCGGTGTACCTTGGTTGCGGGCACATCCCCAGTAGGGGGTGTGCAGGAGGCAGCTGATCGATGTTTCTCTCTCATCAATGTTTCTAACTCTCTATCCCTCTCCCTTCCTTCTGTAAAAAAATCAATAAAATATATATTTTTTAAAATGTAGAATTTTGTGCCAAAAATAGGAGCCTTTTCGGCAAGTTTTAATTCATTACTTTATTTTGAAGAAAAGTGCTGCTGAAAGTGATTGTACACTTCGGGAAGCTTATGGTGAACAGGCTCCATCTCAAGACACTTGTGAACGCTGGTGTAAACGCTTTAAAAGGGATGATTTCGATGTGAAAGACAACATTCAGGTCAACCGAAAAAGTTTGGAGACCAATAATGCAATGAAGATGGGGGATGAACTCAAAAACAGCTCGCAGAAAGATTAAACGTTGCTCAGCAAACAATTCCCAATCGTTTACCAGCAATGGGAAAGATTTTAAAGGAAGGAAAATGGGTGCCACATCAATGGAAGGGAAGACAAATGGAAAACTGAAATGTCATCAGTAAAATGTTGTTTCAATGGCACGGAAGAAAGTCTTTTTTACATCGAGTTATGACTGGCGGTAAAAAGTGGATTTATCTTGAGAACCCCAAACGCACAAAATCAGGGGTTGATCCAGGTCAACCATCAACATTGACTGCAAGACCAAATCACTTCAAAAAGTAGACAATGCTCTGCGTTTGGTGGGATTAAGAAGGTGTGGCGTATTATGAACTTCTAAAACCAGGTGAAACCGTTAATACCGATCGCTACCGACAACAAATACTCAATTTAAACCACACTTTGATCAGAAAATGACCAGGATGGGCCAAAAGACATAGCAAAGTAATTTTGCTTCATGATGGTGCACCATCACACACTTTAAAACCAGTTAAAGACACGGTAAAAGATCTTGCCTGGGAAGTATTAGCCCACCCGCCGTGTTCACCAGACGGTTGCTCCTTCAGACGACCACGTGTTCCGATCGATGGCACACGCACTTTCTGAGCAGCGCTTCAAAACACACAAAGTGGAAAGCTGGGTCTCTGAATGGTCTGCCTCAAAACAAGAAAAGTTCTATTGGACGGTATCTACAAGTTACCTGAAAGATGGGGAAATGTGTAGCTAATGATGGACATTACTTTGAATAAAGCGTAGTTGAAAGTATTGTGTTTTCTTTGATTACAAAATCCGAATTTTTGACCAGTTAAGGGCTAATCCACATTTTTAACCTGTCTCTGCATTTTTAACTGGTTAGTAGCTAATCCGCATGTTCAACTGGTATGTAACTGGTGAAAAAACTCTCCAGTCCCAGAGGTGCCCCTTGGTTATCCTACTAATAGGCTAGGGCAGTGGTCGGCAAACTCATTAGTCAACAGAGCCAAATATCAACAGTACAATGATTGAAATTTCTATTGAGAACCAAATTTTTAAAACTTTAACTTCTTCTAATGCCACTTCTTCAACATAGACTTGCCCAGGCCGTGGTATTTTGTGGAAGAGCCACCCTCAAGGGGCCAAAGAGCTGCATGTGGCTCGAGAGCCGCAGTTTGCCGACCACGGGGCTAGGGTGACAGGCCACCCTAGTTCACTCAGAATGTATGGCTTTCCTGGGAGGCTGAGCTGGGGATGCTAAAACCAAGACAGTCCTGGGAAAACTCGGGCAGTTGGCCATCTTATTTTTAACTCCAAATGTCAGCATTCTTTAAGCCAGCAGCCTTCATTTAAGAACAAACGAAAAAAAGCTGAATTGGCATTGTCTAGGAGGCAGGCAACCTTGTTTTCCAATCTGATGTAACCCAAACAACTGCCTTCCCAACCCCAGCCCCAGCCCCAGCCGGGCACAGACGGTGCCAGAGTGGGGTGGATGCCAGTCGGAGGAGGTGCTGGCCAGAGGGCCTGGCAGGATGACTCTTAAGGGGCAAGTACAGATCCTCCCAACCGTGCCCCTCCCCCCTGCCACCCATGTCTCGTCTGCTACAGCTCACCGTTTCAACCTTGACCTTGTCCAGGAAGCCAGGAGCTATCACCCTTCCCCATCTTGGAGGAAACTGGGTGCACACAGGTCAAGAAGCTCTCTCCGCTGAAGAGACAGAGCTCCCTGCAGCCAAAAGCCCTTCTCCTGGAGAGGAAGGGGGATCTGGCCTTCCCATCTTTGCTCTCAGGACAGAGAGAGACCCTGCTGTGCCCAAGGGGCCCTGCTTGTGGGCATGGCCACCTTCTCCATCCCACCTCCCCCGTCCCCCTGCTGCAGCCACGCTGGGCCTTGTCCCAGGTTCTCTGAGGCCAAAGCCTACAGTGTCCACTGGGCCTGAAGCCCCTTTCCCTCCCCTGTCCAACCTTTGACCTCAGCCCAGGGACCACGTCCTCAAAGACCACCCCCCCCACACACACACATCCCAACTAGGCCAGCATCTTCCCTGGGCACTGCCATAGGGAAGCTACCAGGAGAACCAGTGCCACTGGCCACTGCAGGCTCAGAGCCTGCTCACTGCCTGCCATGGAGTCGTCCACTCTCCACAGGTCTGTGTCAGAGCCCAAAGCTTAACCCCTTTCCTCCCGCACCTTCTCCACCGGCATCTGGGGAGTCCATTTCTTTCTTACTTTCTTCCCGAGAAGAAGGGAGAGGGAGAGAGAGAGGGAGAGAGAGAGAGAGAGAGAGAGAGAGAGAGAGAGAGAGAGAGAGAGAGAGAGAGAGAAACATCAGCGATGAGAGAGAATCACTGATCAGCTGTCTCCTGCATGCCCCCCACTGGGGATCGGGCCCACAACCTGGGCACGTGCCCTTAACCAGAATTAAACCTGGGACCTTTCAGTCCGCAGGCCGACGCTCTATCCACTGAGCCAGACCGGTCAGGGCTGGGCAGTTTCCCTTAACCCTTCCCCTGGACCCTGCCCGCAGCCCAGCCAAGCCCCATCCCAGCCAGAGCCACGCCACCTCCTCGATCCCCTCCCATCCTGCCCCAGGAATCATTTCTGTTCTACGACTATCTCTGCTCCTCATGCCTCTCGCGTTATCTTAATGAATTAACTGGGTCCCCATCGCGCCCCTGCCCGCCCGCCCCCCCCCCCCGCCCCCCCCGGCAGCTGATGGGCTGTACAGCGATATCTGCGATCTTCGTCAACCCCTCGCGGTGGTGGTGCTGGTTCCTATTACGGTAATTGGCATAAACTTTATTCTTTTGCGGAGAGAGTTTCGGGCCCGCTGAGACCGCATAACCATCTGCCATAAATTGAGACTAGTACGGCTTAGTTTGGTGAATGCAAAATTGGATCCCATCCTTCACTCCGCGGCCTGATGCAACTTCCAGATGGTTAATCCACATGAAGTAATAGGAATGCACCCGGCTCTGCTTAGTTGAAGATGGAGACGTAATATTTATTTGCTGATGCGGAGGCCCCGGACTCGGCCCTGTCGGGGTGTCAGCGCACAGCGAGGCGACGGTGGCACAAACATGTCAGCTTGTTCCCCAGGAGCGACAGCGTCCCTCCGAGTTGCCATGGGGGACCCCCGGATCTCTCTCTTTTTTTTTGGTCTGCCCTTGACCTAATCTCCAGAGGTTTGGTTCTCTCCTGGGCTGGTTCTTATCAGCCATGTCGGCCCGTGGAGCCGGCTTCGCATCTGCTTTGACTTTAGTGCCTGTGACATTTTCATTAATACGTCTCCAAGGTTGAGCCTTTCTGCCCAACGCCCTGCAGCTCACGGAAGCCGTCGCTCAGCTGTACTCGGCTGGAGGGTGCCGGGAAACTCGGCCCCGAAATATCCACCCGCTCGGCCATCTCCACCCAGTTGAGCTAATCAATTCATCTTTTTAAAAAATATATATATTTTATTGATTTTTTTTTAACAGAAAGGAAGGGAGAGGGATAGAGAGTTAGAAACATCGATGAGAGAGAAACATCAATCAGCTGCCTCCTGCACACCCCCCACTGGGGATGTGCCCGCAGCCAAGGCACATGCCCTTGACCGGAATCGAACCTGGGACCTTTCAGTCTGCAGGCCGACGCTCCATCCACTGAGCCAAACCGGTTAGGGCCAATTCGTTTTTCATTGTGGCTTCTCTCCACAATGAGGCCATCACACTGGGGAGGCTCTGAGAGAGACCCAGGTCAGCAGATTACGGGGGCTTAGACCCCACGGTGCTTTCCCTCCCAGGAGTCCGCCACTGGCCGGGTTAACCACCCCCCGCCACCCCCCGCCAGCCCTGCCCTTGCAAGCCTGGCCATGTTTACCCACCTTCCCCAGGGAAGACTGGGACTCGGGCCTCCTCTCCCTGCCCATGTGACCGTAAGGACCCCCTGCATTTGAAACCCCTCGGGGACATTATTAAAATGTAGACTCACCGAAACCAGTTTGGCTCAGTGGATAGAGCCTCGGGCCTGCAGACTGAAAGGTCCCAGGTTCAATTCCGGTCAAGGGTATGTACCTTGGTTGTGGGCACATCTCCAGTCTGGGGTGTGCAGGAGGCAGCTGATCAATGTTTCTCTCTCATCGATGTTTCTGACTTTCTATCCCTCTCCCTTCCTCTCTGTAAAAAATCAATAAAAATATATTTAAAAAAAAGATTCAGATTGTTTCTCCTTTAAAAAAATAAAATAAAATACAGACTCACTAACCATCCCCGGTTGCTCAGGCTTCTCCTGGTTTTAACACCGGAAGTCCAGTGTCTTGGGGAAACCCCTCGAACCTGGGCAGATGGGGGATGATTGGTTATCCTCCTCGGCCCTACCCCAGACCCCAGAAGGAGAACCTCTGAGGACTCAGGCCTGGGGTTCTGTGTTTGGATCCATGTTCACGGGTGACTCTGATGAGCACTTGAACTTGGGAAGCACAGTGGGACGTGTCAAGTGCCCCCAGGGCTCACGCTCGCTCACTCACGTAGAGAACATGTTGCATGAATTTAGCACAAACACCGCCGTCATTTGCTTACGGAGAATGTTTGCTTTCCGGGCCTGAGATCCTCAAGGGAAGGAGGACTCGGCCCAGGTCCCTTTTGCATTCCTGGTTCCCAGCTCTGCGCCCGGCCTACAGGTCACCCCAGCAAACAGATGGACGGAAGGGAGCATTAGACCCAAGTGAGAGTTCCTGGGAGGGAAAGGGACCCAGGCCTGTTTCCCACACACTTTCCCAAAGTTCTGGGGCGGACTTGGTGAGAAATTAGACAAGGAGACTCGAGGAGGGCGGGCATTAGATCTAGGATGATCTTTTAAGGGAATGAAATCCTTGAAAGCTCTAGGATGAAACAAATAAGGAGTTAGATCGAAGAAAGTCTAAAGCAGAACGAACTAAGACTGAATTGCTTCCTCCCTTAGGCGTCACTTCTGCAAGCAGAGAGAGCGAGAGGCCGGATTATCAAACCCCAGCATCGTCTAGTGCTTTCCAGCGCTTGCAGTCTGCACCTCTCCCAAAAACCCCAGCCGTGCATGAAGCTGGACTCAAGTGGGAGGTCCCCGGACTGGGAGGTGGGGACCCGGCAGCTCAGAAAACAGGCTCAGCCAAAGGGGCGGAAGGGGGCCCTTCTACAAACACGATCCGTCGTGATGATGCCTCAATCCGGGCAGGGCTCAGCCAGGGGATGGCCGTCGCAGGTCCCCACTGCTGGCCAGGTAGCCCTGTTGCGTTAGGCTGCAGCCCTCACCACCTGCGTGGAGCTTCCTCAGCCATGCCGTGAGGGTGGAAAGACTCCTCTTTCCCGGATGGTGGCTTTCCAGTGGGTGCAAACAGCCAAAACCGGTGTGGCTCAGTGGATAGAGCGTCGGCCTGAAGACTGAAGGGTCCTAGGTTCGATTCCAGTCAAGGGCATGTATGTACCTCGGTTGCGGGCACATCCCCAGTGGGGAGTGTACAAGAAGCAGCTGATGGATGTTTCTCTCCCATCGATGTTTCTAACTCTCTATCCCTCTCCCTCTCTGTAGAAAAATCAATTAAATCTATATATTTAAAATATAAAACAAAATAAAGTGGGCACAAGCATGAAGGATGACTCGGGTGGGTTCTATCTGACGGAAGACACGGTGGCTGACCTGGGACCCTGGTCCCACACCTTGCTCGTGACCATCTTGTTGCAAATGCGAGCGGGCGGGAGGAGTAGAGTTTGCAACTGCGAAGACAAACCCAGCGGTCACCTTAAGGAGGGCTGTACCTGCTGGCTTGAAACCACTGGGTGCAATGCGGTCAGCAGGGGTGTCCGAGGGGCTGAACGGAAGCTCCGGTGACAGTGGAGAGGGCCCGGGCCTCAGAGACGCAGGGGGCCTGACTGGGTCTAGATGCCTCCGACGCCCCATGTGGGAGCCTCTCTGCTCTGCCTTCAAAACGTGTCCAGAATTCGACCCTTCTCACCACACCCATCACCGTGATCCTGAGCTAGCCCGGATGCCCTGCTCTCTCCCTGGATTCCTACTCAAAACCCCCCTCACTGGCCCTTTCCCCTCCCACAGAAGAGCCAGAGGGCATCTTTCACCCGCCAAACAGATCACATTACTCTTCTGCTTAAAGCTCCTCCCATGTCACTCAGATCTGTATATAAGGGGCCCACAGATCCCTTACTGTGACCCCCACTCTGTCCCCACCCCCTCCAATTCTCTTCTCTCATCGCACCCCAGCCACACCGGCCTCCTGCTGGTGGCTTCTCCAACTCGCCATGCAAGTCACCTCAGGGCCTTTGCACTGGCTGCTCCTGCAGAACCCCCAACAGATCCCTCTCCTGTCTCACCCAGGTGCTCAAATGTCCAGGCCCCCCTTATCTAAAACAGGCCGTCCCCGCATCTGTCATAACGCTTTATCTTTCATAGCACTTACCTCTACCTGCATTGTGTGTGTGTGTGTCTGAGTGAGTGTGTGTGTGTGTGTGTGTGTGTGTGTGTGAGTGAGTGTGTGTGTGTGTGTGTCTGAGTGTGTGTGTGTGAGTGTGTGTGTGTGAGTGTGTGTGTGTATGTGAGTGTGTGTGTGTGAGTGAGTGTGTGTGTGTGTGTCTGAGTGAGTGTGTGTGTGTGTGTGTGAGTGTGTGTGTGTGAGTGTGTGTGTGAGTGTGTTTGTGTGTGAGTGAGGGTGAGTGTGTGTGTGTGTGAGTGTGTGTGTGTGTGTATGTGAGAGTGTATGTGTGTGTGTGAGTGTGTGTGTGTGTGAGTGTATGTGTGTGTGTGAGTGAGTGTGTGTGTGTGTGTGTGTGAGTGTGTGTGTGTGTGTGTATGTGAGAGTGTGTGTGTGTGTGTGTGAGTGTGTGTGTGTGTGTGTGTGTGTGTGTGTGTGAGTGTGTGTGTGTGTGTGAGTGTATGTGTGTGAGTGTGTGTGTGTTGCTTGTTTCTCCTGACTGAACTATCAGTTCATAGGAACCAATTTTTGTCGGGTCCTTGGTGCCTGGGACCAGGCGCGGTCTGCACTCGGATCTCCTTGGGCATTTGAGGTGAGTCCCACTGATGTTTCTCTCTCTCTCAATATATTTTATTGATTTTTTACAGAGAGGAAGGGAGAGGGACAGAAAGCTAGAAACATCGATGAGAGAGAAACATCGATCAGCTGCCTCCTGCACCCCCCTTCCCCCCACTGAGGATGTGCCCGCAGCCAAGGGACATGCCCTTGACCAGAATCGAACCTGGGACCCTTCAATCCGCAGGCCGACGCTCTATCCACTGAGTCAAACCGGTTTTGGCTTGATGTTTCTCCCAGAACAAGATAGGCTGGCCCCACTCTCAGCGAACCACACGGTCGTTGCAAAGATCACAGTGTCACTGAACAAGGTTTCCAAAAGTAATAATGGCCATTAGCGTCTCTGCACCCCAGAGCGGCGATCCGGGAGCACTGGGTGTGATTGGAGCACAATTAAGCATATGGCAGTGTTTCCCCCCGGCCGTGGATCTGATTCCGAGCTTCCTGGACGAGGCTCTGGTTTCTGTCTTTCCCCTCCTGTAACAATAAACTTGGATCCACCATCGGGCGGCCCCGTGCTCCAGACCCCCGGGGAATGCTGGGGAATGAGATTCATGCTTCCAGGGCTGAGTCCCGAGACACAGGGCTATATATTCAGTGGCGGCTTCCTGGAGTCTGCAGCCAACATAAATAACGGTGCGAGGATTCCCGCTGGGTGACATGAGGGGCGTCCTGCTGGGCCGGGGCAGGAAGCTGCCGGGCCTGGGCTGCTGTGGCTGGATCGGGCAGGGCCCCCCCTGATGGAATCGGCAGAGCTGCACGCGGCTCCCCCCGACCCCCTTCTGTGTCAGGCCACTCACTGGCCTTGCTCTCTCCTCTGGGAGTGCCAGGCACCCTCAGGGTGAGGAGGGTGTAGAGGTCAACAGCAGAGAGAGGAATGAAGACACACAGTTGGCACCTGGCCCGGCTGTGTAAAAGGATGTCTGTATGTCCACATCGCGTCTTTCCAGCTGGACAGTGAACTCCCTGGGGGTGAGGCCTGCGTTCTAGGCAGCTAGCTTGTGAAACTTGGAAGTCATTGGTGGCACCTCATTGTTATTTTATTTTTTTTAAGGTATTTTATTTATTTATTTTGCCGAAATTGGTTTGGCTCAGTGGATAGAGCGTCCGCCTGCGGACTGAAAGGTCCCAGGTTCGATTCCGGTCAAGGGCATGTCCCTTGGTTGTGGGCACATCCCCAGTGGGAATGTGCAGGAGGCAGCTGATGGATGTTTCTCTCTCATCAATGTTTCTAACGCTCTATCCCTCTCCCTTCCTCTCTGTAAAAAAATAAAATAAAATATATATTTAAAAAAAACATGTATTTTTATTAATTTCGGAGAGGAAGGGCGAGGGAGAGAGAAAGATAGAAACATCAGTGACGAGAGAAAATCATGGATTGGCTGCCTCCTGCATGCCCCACACTGGGGATGGAGCCCACATATGCCCTGACCAGGAATCGAACCATGACCTCCTGGTTCATAGGTTGACGCTCAACCACTGAGTCATGCCATCTGGGATGTGGCACCTCATTTTTATAGAAGGAAAGCAAGGTGTCTAACAGGGTAGGGTTAAAAATAATGTCCATGCCCATCTGTGGGGAATGGGCAGATAAAGGGATGTTCATAAGACGGAATGTTATCATAGTATGATATAGCATTATAGTAGAGGGAGTGAGCTACCTCTTACTTCCTAGCAAGGATGGATCTTGAAAATCAATACTGATGGAGAGAGGAAATTGCAAATGAGCCACAGAGGCTGATATCACTAACGTTCACTTGAAAACACCTGCTCCAGACAGTGTTATTTGTTGTTTCTGGGTACATAGGTGACAGATGTCCCAGAAAGATGGAACTGTGTGCAATACAGGACGGCCCATGTCTGTGGCATCAGGGAGGGGAGCAGACTGGGGGTGCGGGGCCGTCTAGAGCTGTGATGGTATTGAGCCACTCTCGGGTGAGCGTCCTCGAAAGGTATCCATTCATTCTGTGCACCTGCCAATCAAAACGGAATAATTCAGGCTCCTAGCACCTCTCAGCCAGCAGAGGCATGGCAGGGCCTGGGCCTGGGTCCCTGAGCTTCCATGTGCCTCCTCAGTGGCTCTGCGATTCATGGGACTTCGGTGTTCCTAAAACCAATACACACGGAGGGCTTTCGTGGCCAACAAAAGTTGCTTCACCGAATCCTGAATACAAAAATCTACCCTCGGGCCTTCTCCCTTCTCCTGGAGAGATTCTGCTCATCCCTTGATTTGCATGAAACATCGTGGTGTCTACTTGTGCTTGCTGTTGTATCTGTTGTTCTCTACGCTGTTTCTTGCTGTAGGAATCTGATTCAGCTATAGCAACCCCTTCCTCAAAGGCCCCCTTTTTTCTTCCATGACCACAGTTTTTCTTCGGTTCACTTTCTTTTTAAAATATATTTTTATTGAAATGATTTCAAAGAGGAAGGGAGAGGGCTAGAGAGGTAGGAACATCAATAATGAGAATCATTGATTGGCTGCCTCCTGCATGCCCCCTACTGGGGATGGAGCCCGCAGCCCAGGCATGTGCCCTTGGCCAGAATTGAACCTGGGACCCTTCAGTCCACAGGCTGACACTCTTACCCACTGAGTCAAACCAGCTAGGGCTGTGGTGGGCAAACTCATTAGTCAAAAGAGCCAAATATCAACAGGACAACGATTGAAATTTCTTTGGAGAGCCACATTTTTTAAACTGAAACTTCTTCTAACACCGCTTCTTCAAAACAGACTCGCCCAGGCCGTGGTATTTTGTGGAAGAGCCACCCTCAAGGGGCCAAAGAGCCGCATGTGGCTCGCGAGCCGCAGTTTGCCACCACTGAGCTAGGGCTTTTTTTTTTTTTTAATTCAACCCACTGGTCTTGATTCGCTTCCCTGTGCCATGCACTCTGCTGGGCGGGATCCAAATGTCAATGCAAGTTAGACCCTCCCCTCGAAGGATTTCAAATGCAATAGTCTCCCTCTCCAGGCAGGTCAGCAATTATAAAGCCAGGCCAAGGGGAGAGGTCTGCCCCAAGCAGAACCTTCACACCAGACCGCCGACAACCAGGGGTGTGTGCGGAGGGGGGCGGGCAGAGAGGAGAGGGCCGTGGAAACCAGGCTCATGGGAAATGGTGGAAATGGTGGAAGGGCCTGGAAGTTCACATTCCGTTTCCGAGAGAGGGGGTCTCTGGCCTCTGCAGCCCTGAAGGCTCCATCCAGTTTCTGCAGGTTTTGGGGGGAAGAAGGGCCCCAGCTGGGAGTCTACACAGGTTGAGACAATTAGGGGATAATTTGGGCTGAGTCATCTTGGCGGAGGCTCGGAGGACTGTGTGCGATGGGTGGGGGCCCCATCGGCATAATTGCTCCAAATTTCTGCTGCTTTTTGACACGGCAGTAAAATAAGTTAATCCGAGGCTTGGAAAGGGCTGCGTGGCATGAGCAACAAAGTCTGCCCGAGCCTGACAGCGGGTGACCTGGGGGGGTGGGGGGGACCCTGGCCCAGGGTGGGATGCAGGGAGCACAGGGGGCGACAGCAGGAGAATCGTATCCCTCCTCCAACGTGGAAAACGGGAACAATGCCACATTTCATCCATTCCACCAAGTCCTTTCTCCCCCCCCTCCCCCCCACTCACACGTTCTGATTTCTAAAATTGGAATGTGGTTTACAGCTGATGGTGTCTTAGATTTGGTGAAATGTGGTGATAAGCGAAGAAGAGAAGCGTCACTATCATTTCTGGAGTGTTTGCTCTGAGCCAAGCACCGTTGCCAAGAATTTTTCAGGGTTTTATTCTCATAACAACCCTATGGAATGGATACAGATTTCATGACCATTTGTGGTTGGGAAAAACCGAGGTTTCAAGGAGTAGGGGACGCAAAATCCGGTGAGGTGGGTGTTTTTTTTTCTTCTTTTTTACTTTTGAAGGAAACTTCTCTTTGTTTCTTTCCAAAATACATTTCAGGCTACAGAGAATTTCATTTAAAAATCTTTGTCACATGAAACAGTTTCTCTTAAAGTTATGGTGACCACTAGTATGGATTAGATTTACTATTATTATTTCCCTTATAATTTTTTTTTCTCTATAGCATAGAACCTTTATTACAAGCCCGGGCTTGGCCCTCTGCCCCCGCCACGGAAGGAAACAAGAGTGCGAATTTCCCGAGCATGATGATTTTATAGGGAGGTGGGGCCAGTTCCAATTGGTTGGGTGATGGATGGGGCTAGTGACGCAAACAATCCCTTTCGCACGTGACCTGTCCTGTCTTTTGCCCTTGATTGGAGCTCAAGGGCACAGTCTTTCACGATTGGCTAATTCAAAGGGAGGGGTTGGTCTTTGTAATTTCAAGATGGCAGCCCCAGGTAAGTTTACATATCACACGGCCCTTATAATTTTTTTAAATTTTTATTTTTACATATGTGTCCTTATTCCCCCATTACCCCCCACCCCCCTGTTGTCTGTGTCCATTGGTTAGGCTCATATGCATGCACACAAGTCCCTTGGTTGATCTCTCCACCTTACCCCCACCCTCCCCTCCCTTGCCTGAGGTCTGACGTTCTGATCGACGTTTCTCAGTCTCTGGGTCTGTTCTTGTTCATCAGTCTATTCCGTTCATTATATTCCACAAATGAGTGAGATCATATGACATTTATCTTTCTGGGTTTTGTTTTGTTTTATATTTGTATACAGGCACAGCTAATTTGAAAAGAGCGTATTCACATTTTCAGCCTGGTGCCTGACACATAGTAGGTCTTGCAGGTTGTCCAAGTTCAGAGGGTGCCTGGTGCTACAGCGAGAGGGCCACAGGAGCAAAGGTGAGGAGGAACCGAACACAGATCCCTCAACTCTGAGCACAGGAGTAGAATCAGCCTGGACTTGGGATTTGGGGTGGAGCCGATCCCACCCCCTACCTCCCGGCGTGGGCCTTGCTGTGGACCTGGGCAATGAGCCGTCCCTGTGATTGGCGGAGAGATGGGCCTTTCAGAGTCAGCGAGGGGCAGCATTCTGACCTGGGCTGGAAGGACTCTGTGACAGGTCTCCTCTTCCGGGTGGGGTTGCTAAGCTATAGGAGGCAACCTCCAGCTCCCGGGGGCCTCTCTTATCATCCCAGAGGGAGGATCTGTCTGGAAGGGCGCCAGAACAGAGCCGAGACAGGGAGAGAGATTGGTTTCTAAATTGAGCACCTGGATGCAGCCATGCCTGAAACTAATTATGTGAATCAGTGAATTGGCGTTTTTGCATCAGCCAGTTTGAATGGGGCTTCTCTCTCCTCCTAACTATTCTGTGGCCTCTGATCAGACCCCTTTCCCACATCACTGCCACACAAGAGTGGGAATCATCTTCCCAGGGTACACATAGGATTCTGTCACAGCTGTTTACATCCTCCCCTGGCTCCCCACTGCCTTTGAGGACATTTCTAACTTCCTTAGCCTCGCGTTCAAGTCCCTCAGACACGGATCTGTCAACCGCAGTCTTCCCCTCTCTGTCCCTCAAGGGGTTCTGTTCAGCTACACAGTCATCAGTCTCCTCAACTTTGTGTCCCTCACTTTTAAAAAATATATATATGTTTTATCGATTTTTTACAGAGAGGAAGGGAGAGGGATAGAAAGTCAGAAACACCGATAAGAGAGAAACATCCATCAGCTGCCTCTTGCACACTCCCTACCGGGGATGTGCCCGAAACCAAGGTACATGCCCTTGATCAGAATCGAACCTGGGACCCTTCAGTCCACAGGTCGATGCTCTAGCCACTGAGCCAAACTGGTTTCGGTGGTGTCCCTCAGTTTGAATGCCTGTTTCCCTTGAACTTACCTTTCCCACACTCCATTCCAAGGCCATTTAATCCCGATGGATTGGACTTTGCACATTGAAATCATTTGCTCTTGTACCACCCGGAGAGTATGGTATGAACCCAGGCTCCCCAACTGCTGAGTTGAATTCTCTGGGGGAGGAGTCCACAAATCAATTTTCATAAGAGCACCCCCCTCCCCCCCACCCCCCGAGGACCTTCCACTTCCCTACTGTGTGACGTCCCGCTCTGAGTCTCAGTTGCCTGGTCTGTACAATGGGCATGATCTACCTGAAAAGGTCACCAGGTGTGGAGAGCAGCTACAGTGTTTGGACAGGTTCAAGCCTCGGACTAATGCGAGGGTACAGTCCTCCCGTGGTCACGTGCAAATCCCAACTTGTACCACCCGGTGGTACAAGAGCTGTGAGCTTGAGCCTATGGTCTTAAGCATGGCCCCACGTGCCTGAGTGATGTGGGCTGCAGAGAAGCAAAGCTTGATCAGGGGCGTGTACTGGAGGGGGATCGGAACCTACCAGAAGGTTGTAAACATCTTGACCACGCCCTTACCTCGCCGTGCGGAATCTGCTGTGAAACAAAGACACGGCTTGTGGTCCGTGGCGCTGTCGCTGGCTCTCCGTCAGAGAGGGCTGAGAGCCAGCTTTCACTCTCTCGTCTGTCTTTCCTCCGTCCTCCACCGCCCCCCACTCAGACCCCCGGCCGTGCTGGCGCAGCACAAGCATGGGGTGAAATGGGGTGACAGTATTTACATAAAGACCTAGCAGGGTGATGCTCTGTAACTCTGTCTTGTGAGGTGACCCACTGTCCCCAGCTGTCCTAGACAGAGACGTTTCTCTGAATACAAAGTTTTCCCTTTCACCCCTGGGAAGGTCTCTGGCAAATCAGGACGAATTTGGTGCCTCCATCTCTCACTTTCTTGTTCCCGGACCAGATATCTTTTTTTTTTTTTAATCTTTCTTTTTCCCCCATTAACCTCTTCCAGCCCACTCCCGTCTCTCCCCCATCCTCCATCCAGGCCCTCACCACCCCATTGTCTGTACCAACGGGGTATGCAATATGCATACAAGTCCCTTGGTTGATCTTATTCCACTCACCCCCTCTCCCCTGCCCTCCCTCTGAGGTTCAGCAGTCTGTTCATGTGAGCACACAGTAGGTGCTTACATACAGTGCTCTGTTTTCTGTGGTCCATTTTTGACCCTCAGTTTATCTGGTTCATTAGGTTCCCCATCTGAGTGAGGTCCCGTGGTTCTTGTCTTTCTCTGAGGGGCATCCTGCTCTCCAGGCCAGACCAGAGATCTCGCGTGCCTGCCTCAGCCCCACGAGCCAATGGAAATCGCTCCGGCTGGGGCCTCGACAGCAGGGCTGGAGTTTAAACTCAATGGACAAAAGCACAAACAGTTTTGAAAATACTAAGAACTGGTGTGTTTTTTCCCTTCCAGGAGCGATGTGGTCTGCACGTTGCCCTTCGTCCCACTACAGAGGTCACATTCTGACCCTCCCCTCCCCTCCCCTCCCCTCCCCGATCTCTCGGCCTCACCCACATGCGGGGCGCAGACCAGAGAGCCCCGCTGGCCAGACTCCGGCTTGAGCTCTGTGTTCTCTTTGCTCCAAACTATACATCGAAATATTTCCCCCACGAGCGTCGTCAGGATTTATTTTTTCCTGCATTGGCTTCCTGGATGTGTCAGGAGCCAAACAGCTCCTCGCCCAAAACTCCTTTGCCTCCTTTTCAAACCCAAGGCCACGTCCAACCTCGCAGCCCAAACCGCGCTTACATAACCTGCAGTGACACTAAGTGTTTGTGAGGCCAGAGGGCCGGGCCGCCCGCTCCCAGCACAGGGGACATTCTGTCCTGCAAAGCGATGCTGTTTGGGGTGTGTGCGTGCGCGCGCGTGTGTGTTTTTCCTCTCTTGAAATTCAAAAACAGCTCCTTTTGCTCAAGCTGTCAAAAAGGAGGAGAAGGAGGAGAAGAAGGAGAGGGGGAGGGGGAGGAGGAGGAGGTGGAGGAGGAGGAGGAGAGGAGGAGGAGGAGAAGGAGGAGGAGGAGGAGAAGGAGGAGGAGGAGGAGGAGGAGGAGAGGGAGGAGGGGGAGGAGGAGGAGGGGGAGGAGGAGGAGGAGGAGGAGAGGGAGGAGGGGGAGGAGGAGGAGGGGGAGGAGGATGGGGAGGAGGAGGAGAGGGAGGAGGAGGAGGAGGAGGGGGAGGAGGAGGAGGAGGGGGAGGAAGAGGGGGAGGGGGAGGGAAAGGGAGGGGAAGGAGAGGGGGGAGAACGAAAGTCTGTAATAATTTCAGTGCTGGGTCCAGATCAAGAATTGCAAACGCTAAGAGAATATTTTCCAAAGTCACGAGGCCGGTCGGAGTTGCCGAATGACGGGAAGCCAGAGGCCCACCTTGTGTCACTTCCAGGGGTTCTGTCTCCCGGCTGCTTCCTCACGGGGAGGGGGCTTCTCACCGCGGATCTGGTGCTTGCTCGTGCCAGGCGCTTCTCTCCCCTCGCTTATTTCCTCCTCTCCGGAGCCAAAGCAAGTCTGGGGACGCTGAAGGGACTCGTCCCAGGTCAATCTATCGATGACTGGAGAGCCACGGCCAGCATCCAGTCCCGCCTGCCTCCACACACCAGCCTTTCGTCACCGCCTGACCCTGTATGTGAGCACCTACTGTGTGCAGAGGGATGTGTTTTCATCTCTTCATGGGGCTTTCTTGCTGAATAGCCAAGCGAGGCATGTAGGCTTCCACCCAGTCCTCCAAAGGTGGCGCTCGGCGTTTCCATAGGAGGACAGTTGTGATCGGGAGGGTGGCAGGTCACGGATGGGAGGTCGCTGGGGGCTCCGTAAATCACACGGCGCTGTGGTGATGACAGCTGTTCGGGTTATGTTGCCTCGGAGACTTCCCAGCCCAGGCCCCAGGCCCAGGGCGGCCCTGAGCTAATCTCGGTCCTGATAGAAAGGCGAGGGGCACTCGCAAATTCGAAACATGTCCCTTACACGATTGCCGAGCCGTTTCACGGTGTGATCTGCCCGGCCCTGCTCATATCTTCAGGGATTGAAGAAATATATTTGCAACAAAGAGGCCTTTGTCCGCCGAGCGGGGCAGCCTGGCGGGGATGTTACTCGAAACCTGATCGTCGGCTGCTGGCCGCAAACCTGCTGCCCTGGGGGCCCGCCGCGGCCTCGGTGACGGCTGCGGATTAAATCGGGCCTTTAGTAAGGTGGAGGGGCCATGGCGGGACCTGAACCCTGCAGGGGTCAATGACCCCCCTCCCCGGAGTGTCCTGGCCCTGGTGACCCGCCGCAGCGGCCCTCGCTTGGCCGTGGGGGGCGGGGTGAGGGGCACTGGCTGTACCCCTGCTTTCCAGATGGGGAGTGGCCAGGGACTTGGTCAAGGTCACCCGACGTGTGAATGGCACTGTTGGGATTTATTATTATTATTATTTTTTAAAATATATATTTTATTGATTTCTTACAGAGAGGAAGGGAGAGGGGTAGAAAGTCAGAAACATTGATGAGAGAGAAACATCGATGAGCTGCCTCCTGCACACCCCCCACTGGGGATGTGCCCTCAACCAAGGTACATGCCCTTTGACCGGAATCGAACCTGGGACCCCTCAGTCCACAGGCAGACGCTCTATCCACTGAGTCACACCGGTTTCGGCGGCACTGTTGGGATTTAAACGTACAGCTAAACCAGTGGTCGGCAGACTCATTAGTCTGCAGAGCCAAATAGCAACAGTGCAATGACGGAAATGTCTTTGGAGAGCCAAATTTTTTAAGCTTAAACGTCTTCTAACGCCACTTCTTCAACATAGACTGGCCCAGGCCGTGGTGTTTTGTGGAAGAGCCACCCTCAAGGGGCCGAAGAGCCGTATGTGGCTCGTGAGCCGCAGTTAGCAGACCCCGGATCTAAACAAAAGGCCTGTGCCGCTCTGTGGGATCAGGGAGTGGGTTTTAGATCCAGTCATCAGCAAACGTCTGCTGAATACTGACCCCACAGAGCCCCTGTCCTAGGCACCCGGGATCCAGTAGTAAGACAAAGACACCGTTCATTCGTTCATCCATCCATCCATTCATTCATTCATCCATCCATTCATTCATTCATTTATCCATTTGGCTACTATTTATTGAACTCCTACTGTGTGCCAGGAGCTGGAGCAGCCAAAGAGGAACTGTTCAGCAGGTAATCCGCTTCATATTCCACACACCTCATCTCGCGGTGTGCTGTACCCACCCAACAGGACTGGTGTCCTTATGAGAGGGAACTGTAATACAGAGACCCACAGAGATGCTGTGTGAAAAGAGGCAGAGGTTGGAGTGATGTGTCCAGGAGCCCAGGAAAGCCACGGACTGTTGAGAGCTCCCTGCAAGCTGGGAGAGGCCGGGGAGGACCCTCCCCTGAGCCTTTGGCGGGAGCATCGACCTGCCAACACCTTGATTTTGGACCTCTGCGCTCCAGAACCGTGAGAGCATGCATGTCTGTCGCTTTAAACTGCCCAGCTGTGGGCCTCTGGGTTACGGCAGCCCTTGGGGTCGCTACCCCATCCGGTTTCAGCTGCTTCAAGATGATATTTTCCCAGTTGGAGACATGATGTAAGAGTGACTGGTGGGAAAGAACGGCTTAGGTTTAGAAGAAGGGAGGGGAGGAGGGAGGGAGGGAAAGAATGGTTTATGTAACATCACAAATCCCATCTCGAGAGGGTCAGCTCTGTGGGAGGTGGGGCCCAGCTTCCTTCCTTCAGGGCTGTGTCTCCAGAGCCTAGAATGGCTGTGCACAGAGAGGCCCGCAGGAGACGCTACATGCCTGCCGATGGGTTAAGTGGACGACTGGCTCTGTCCCTTAATCTCCCACTGCTTCCCTTCAGGCATGGCCCCTGCCACCACCTCTGACCTCCTTGGTTTTCCTCATTTCTTAGACTTTCCATGCTGTCCCAGGGCCTTTGTAGATGCCATTCCCTCTGCCTAGAGCACTGGTTCTCTATTTATTTTTTAATATGTTCTTTAAAAATATATTTTATTGATTTTTTTACAGAGAGGAAAGGAAGAGGGATAGAGGGTTAGAAACATGGATGAGAGAGAAACATCGATCAGCTGCCTCCTGCACCACCACCCCCCCCTGCCCCCCCGCACTGGGGATGTGACCACAACCAAGGTACATGCCCCTGACCGGAAATGGAACCCGGGACCTCCCAGACCACAGGTCAACGCTCTGTCCACTGAGCCAAACTGGTTTCGGCTATTTAATATGTTTTTATTGATTTCAGAGAGAAAGGAAGAGAAACAAATCAATGATGAAAGAGCATCTTTGACTGGCTGCCTCCTGCACGCTTCCCTACTGGGAAATTGAGCCTGGAACCCGGGCATGTGCCCTGACGGGATCAAACCATGACCTCCTGGTTCCTAGGTTGGTGCTCAGCCACTGAGCTATACCAGCCAGGCACCGTTTCTCTATGTAAAAAACAAAACAAGGCGCCTAGCTAACTCTGTTGGTTCACCCTGTGGCCAGTTTTAGTCAACGTCTTTGGTTGTAGGCTCTCACTGTCTTCTTTTCCTTCGGAGGGGTCCCGATCTCTCCGGAATCCTATGCTGCTCCTGCAACTGTTGCATGAATACCCACTTCCCTCTGGTGCCCTGAAGGCTGGGACCCCCTCTGTTTGTTTTTGTGTTTTTTTTTTCAAAAAAAAATTTGAAAAAAATATATTTTATTGATTTTTTACAGAGAGGAAGGGAGAGGGATAGGAAGTCAGAAACATTGATGATTCGCTGCCTCTTGCACACCCCCTACTGGGGATGTGCCCGCAACCAAGGTACATACTCTTGACTGGTATCGAACCCGGGGCCTTTCAGTCTGCAGGCCAACACGCTATCCACTGAGCCACACCGGTTTCGGCGGGACCCTCTCTGTTTTAATCCATCAAATGCCTTGTGCCCAGCACATAGTAGATACTCAATGGAAGTCTCTCGAAGTCGACTGCCTTTTGCAGAAGTCCTAACCCGTCTCCTTCCTGCTCTCAGCCTCCGTTTCCTTGGCGGCATGGGCTCACTGGAACCCTGTTTGCATGGTGCCAGGGAAGGCACTGGATGTCTGGATCGGGGGTGGTCTCCATGTATCGTTCGGGCTGTGACTGACCCTCTCAAGGCGAGGACGTCATGGGCATGAAGAGATGTTCTCTTTATTTATTTTTTTAAAAATATATTTTATTGATTTTTTACAGAGAGGAAGGGAGAGGGATAGAAAGTCAGAAACATCGATGAGAGAGAAACATCCATCAGCTGCCTCCTGCACACCCCCACTGGGGATGTGCCCACAATCAAGGTACATGCCCTTGACCGGAATCGAACCCGGGACCCTTCAGTCCGCAGGCCGACGCTCTGTCCACTGAGCCAAACCGGTTTCGGCTAGAGAGACGCTCTCTTTAGTTCGGACAGTGGACCTCCTCCATGCTGATGCTGGCGTGTCTGGGGCTGGGGTGCGCTTATACCTTCCTGCCCCTCTCCCCCCAATACCCTTCCTCCTCACCTCTCCTCTGCCTCTTCCTGCGTCTGTGCCAGCCAGTGCACCTAGGACACCTACGTGCCCTTCCTTCATGCCAGCGAGAGTGAGAGCCAGCCTTCCGGTCCAGCCTTCCCCATAGGAAACCGGGACCCATCCGGGGCCCCTGCCTCCCTGGCGCCCGCGATTGGGTGGGGTGGCCAGAGATTCACGAAAGGGATCCCATGAGATAATGCCCAGGCCTCGGGCCAGGAGAGCCTCCCAGGGCGCCAGGAGTCTCTGGGGAGGGCATCTCTGAGCAGGTGGCCCTGAGCTGAGGGATGGCCATGCATTACCTGAGCCAATCCGGCGCGGACCAGAAGGGGCCCTCCCGTCACTGGATGGCTGTACAGCCCGTGAAGAAGGGAGGCTGGGGTGGGGGGGGGCGCGTGGCTGGGGGGAGCCGGGTGAGCATAGCGAAGTCTCCTGGGCGGTGGTGAGCCATTTCATCTCCATTCCAAACCAGGAGCTCCACTGACCTCTTTTAAGGATGAGGGTGCGGTGGGTGGGGTGGGCGGGAGGAGGGACACGTGTGACTTGATTTGATCAGAAGGAGACCCTGGCGGCTGTCCGGATGGGGAGGGTGGTGGCCAGAAGCAGGGAAGGGATGGAGCCGGGAGAGGGTTCAATAGAGCCTGGGGATGGACAGTTAGCGTGTGCACGTGAGCGTGCATGCACCCCGCTGAATGTCCAAGTCAGATAGGCACCTCCATCTCTCCCTTTCCTCCCGCCTGAGGCTTTCCCCCAAAGAAGGGAAGCCATGACACCCACGGCAGGGGGAGGTCCCGGGCCTGGTGAGGTCCCCCCTTAGGGCCCTGCCTTGGAAGCGTCCCCAGGCCCCTGCGCCTCCTTGCCCTTGCACCTCCTTCCCAGGCTCTCTCCCGGCTGGCTCCCGGTGATTTAGGAGGCATTTTCCTTTGGGGTGATAGAGATTCCAAAACGCCACATCCATCTCCCGGGCCCCGGTGAAGCCAGCCCGTCTGAGTTATAGCAGATTGCTTTCTGCATGCGCGAGGAGGGGCGGAGGGCACCGCCTGCTCTCGCTGCTCGCTGCGCCTGGAACATTTGAGCAGACATTCCTGGCTGCCTTGGAAGTTACCAAGCCCAGATGAGCTCATCTGAGCCAGAGGTGGGGGCAGCTGGCGCCGGGAGCCTGCCCGGAGCGCACCAGGTGGCCCAGTGGCGAAAGTCAGAGGCGGCTGGGCCTCATCTGGGGGAGGGGGGTGGCCTGCACAGCTGGGTCTGGCTCGGAGAACCAGGGTGGGGCCGTCGGCTCGCCTCAGACCTGGCAGCGCGTTGGTGTTGCAAGGTCTCTGGATGGGAAGCCGGGAGCCCGGGACCGCACAGCCAGGGTCTGAGAGGGAGCAAACGTGTGATACAGGCACCTCATCAATTCTCAGGGCTGCCCCCTGGGCGCCTGGCCCGCCCTGCAGGGGCCCGGCTCCATGTAGTAGCACTGCCATTTATTGAGTGTTAACTACGTGCTAAGTGCTCTGTGCCCGGCTCACCCGCCTGACTGCCCCGAGGCGCCGTTATTCTCCCCCCCCCCCCCCCCCGTTGGCAGGTGGGGAAACTGAGGCTCGGGAAGATCAGAGCGCAGGCCCGGAGGGGCCGAGGCGGGGCTGAGGCTAGGCTCCTCTA